>RSEF01000021.1:5189682-5227968 GCA_003993805.1 Himantopus leucocephalus | reverse complement strand
AGTGCTTCAAAGCTAATGAGGAATTCAGTGAGTTGCTGCCCAGGAGCAGTAACATGGCTATGAAGAAGGTGAATTTTTCTGTAATCTTTGGGAAGCTTGTTTGGCGAGAAGTCGTAGTGGATGCCGTTGAGCAAATGAGAGATGCGGTGTTTGTGTGTAGTACGGATAGTGCAAGGACAGCGTGTCGATGAGTTCCCTGGGCTGTTCAACACGGGCTAAGTACAGTCCCTGTTTGCCTCCCTGACCTTGTTAACAACTTCCCAGCATTGCAGATGGTGACAGCTGTAGGAACTGGGCAGGACTGTTGTTTCGTTGCAGTGGTTCGCTGGGGCGTGCAGTGCTTTAATGGCTGTAACTGGTTCAGTGGAACTAGGAGAGCTGTAGAAGAAGTTACTCACTGGTGCTGGAGCAAATGTTCCTGCTTTCCTAACTTACTGAGAATTATCTAAAAATGACTATAGACAGTGGGGGATTTTTTGTTTGTTAGTCTGTTCTGCTTCATGATTGTATGTGTTAAGATAACCTGTGTCTTCCAGTTTTCCTTGCTATTTGTCAAGAAAAATCTGTGAGAGCTGTGTAATTTCTCTCTTGTGATTAAAAACTTATACATCAAGAGAGGGACTATTTCCTAATTACCTGTTTGCTACCACTCGTTTGGGATGAAAATATGTTGGAAGTCAAATGCTGTTATTGACAACTTTGTTTTTCTGTCACTTAAGGTCATACAAGAGATCATATGATCTCTTGAAATACAACCCCCCTTTTAGCGTGCATTTTGAAATCTTTAGCAAGAATATAGAAGGATAATTAGCTGTTGCGTGGGTTTACTCCAGACAAACTTATATTTAAACAGCGCACCTCTGTCTCAACTTTCTGTGCTTGTGCTTATTCTTTCTTGCGTGCAGTATTGGGTATGTTTGCTTTTTGAATAATATTCCTGCTGCCTCGTAGCAGAACCTGCTCCTGTAGCTGAAGAGTAAAGATCAAAGGTCATACTTCTGCTAGTAAGCTTTTACCACTTTAAATGCTATTTGTTACTGTTTTCTGTAAAGGCAATAAAGGAAGTGAGATGTAATTTAATACATTTCAGTTGTTAAGTATTATGAAGAATATGCTGACCATTTGCTGTAGACAGTCTATAATATGCGACAGAGATCAAGCCTGCATTTCACACATGAATGAGCACACTTAATCTCATGATTACAGCAGTGCCGCTGTAGCGGGAGGAGAGGCTTTGTAGGAAAGAAAATTCTGACGTCTCCTCTGTCATTAACCAAAATAAGCTGCTCCTCAAAGAAAATGAGACCAATGCCTGAAATTAAAGACTGTTTCGGTAGACAAAAATGCAATTTGTCTTGATGCCTATGTCAAAAGTATTTTAAAACGTTGGACAGCAGAAATTATGTCCTGTTAATATCTATTGCTCATGCTGATAACATTGTACCATTTCCCCCCCTCTTTGTCGCAGAACTGAAAGCGCAGAATTTCTTTGTTTCCACTGTTGTGGAATTTTATGGAGCACTTAAGCAGCATAGTGTTAATCTTGTCGATGGTCTCTGCAACTCTCAGGACGCTGCTTTCTTTAGAGAGAAATTGCTTTAATTATAGCTGCGTTTCAGTGGAAATGTCTGGTCAGTCAGCTCATCACCGGAGCCCACCCTGCAGTTACTCTGCCATTTTGAGTAGTTCAAATACACAGGCAGTTGTGTGGAGTTAAATGAAACAGTTAATGTGGCTGAAGACCAGAGGTTTAGCCTTTGCTGCTCAAAGGGGTTTTCCAAAAAGAACCTGATGTAGTTTTCGTTTGGGTGATCTAAATGAAGGTACTTTAGAGGCTTTCTAGAAGATGAAAGGATTGCGAGGGGGCAACTGAGTATTCAGCCACTTAAAAATGAAACATCCAGTGGAGAAAAGCATAGCTATATACATATAATGAATGACAGCTTGGTAGATATTAGTAGACACGGTGCAGAGATGGAGGTACCACAATAAAATTTAGAGTGGAAATTGAGATTAGTTGTAAGTGGGTAGAGTTCTAGATGGAGTTACATTCGCAGTTGTTTGCAAAGCAGCAATGGTCTCATGTCTCTTTCTGAAATCTCTGTCAGCAAATGAATTATTTTTTTTTACAATACTTGATGATTTATCAGGAGAAAGTGTAACTTGTTGGTGTATGGATGGTGCCATGGCTAGTCTGTGGTGGTGATGGTGGAATGGTTGCCTTTGTTTTAGGTTCTTCACCCTCATCTCGCTTTTTTTGTCTCTTATCTGTGTTTTGTTGGCTGAATCCTGCAAATCCAGTTCTGGCTTGATACGGTTGCTGGAAAGAAAAAGCAAAGTAATTGTGACTGATAGAAGTAGAATTTGTTCAAATTAATCAGCTGTATATCATAACAAGTTCTTGTTTAACTTTTTTCCTGTTTTAAATGTTGTTAAGCAACCTTATAATGCAGATGTTTTCTTGGCTCCAAATGACATTAAATCCCCTGGATAATAGTTCTTGTTACAATAGCAGCTCTTTACAGGTCCCTTGGGCCTTTTCTCCCCTAACAGCCTTTTAAAGTGAGGGAGCTATGCTGCATTATATGGACATTTTAAAAAGTCTTGTTTTTTTTTCTTTAAATGGCATTATGGGACAACTACTTCACATTAGTCAGACCTGGATCGTAGTAATCATTTACATTAGCCTGAATGACTTTAGAGAAAAAGTAGTAAATACATGGCTTCGTATTTACTGTCTGTGGATCAGTTTGTTCCCATATGTTATGACTATAGAGGCCATGAAAGCACTTTTAAAAAAGAGCAGAGGAGTTCTAAGCATTGTGGTTTAATAGACTGGATCAATACGGTGAGCTGGGCTGGGAACTTTTGTCCTATAGTCATAGTTCTGTATCCCGGTTGTCTCTTGTGTTGAAGTGGCCACCTTGCTGCTCAGCCCTTAAGCTTCTTGGTATGTGTGAGAGGCGAAAGGGGTGTAGGATTTTGGGGGGGCTGTCTTCAACGTTTGATGTATTGCAGCATGGTAAATGGGCTGAGCTCTTCAGCTGGTGACCAAACTAACAGCCTCGTATCAGAATGAGTGTGCAGACAGCTCCAGCGTCCCCGCTGTTTTCTTACATCCCTCACCAAACAGTAACAGAGAGAACAAAGTCTGGCTCGTTTATCTGTTAAAACTGGGAAATCTTATTGGGAGTATAGAAACTTTCTAAGACCGTGTTGATTTTATGTTCCTGCTCTTGAATTAATGTGGGGAGAAATTGTGACTGCTTTGGAATTACATGACTTTTATGGAAGCCTATATGTAAAACTGTCTAAAAGCAGGTGTTCTTAGAAAGCTTTTCTCACATCACTAGTGTGACTATGGTACATAAATTGCCCAACCATTTTCAGAGGAGGTAGGAACTGATACTTTCACCCCAAACATTATCCCTGGTATTTCAGCCTTCTCTCTGGTCATAGCTGACTGTCTTATCAAATTTTGTTCTTAGTGCTTATTGAATTTCTGACCTCTTGCTGGTAGATAGTTGTTCTACCTGTCCTATGCCAATTAGAATACCACAAGTGCAATGTCACTTTTGTCTCTTAGATCCTTACCACTCCAGTCTTTAAAAAATTCCCATAATTGCTGGGTATACCTGGCTGCTTTCTGAAGAAAGATTTAAAGATACTTGAAACATTCTTGAGTAAAATGAAGTGAAATGTATTTCTTCTCTGAAAATGTAACTCTGAAGACCTGCAGAATAGCCTGTCATTTTCTGTTGATAAATGCAGAAGTATATATTTTTTGCCTTGTGAAATCTTCCTTTGCTTTTGGGAGGAATCTCCTTCACTCTCTTCTTTTCTCCTGTTCCTTTAAGTTTTATAGCATCAATGTTGTGTTGAAGAGAGGGACTTAAGATTTTATCTAAGCTGTCATCCTGCATAGCTCATCTGTCAAACAGACCCTTGACCTGGATTTCGGAACGATGCCATAATATCCCAAGTCAGAGCGTATCGGTGTGAAGGTGGAATGTGCAGTGGGAGAGTGCTGATATGCAGCATTATACAGACTGTGATTTAAAAACTGACAGCTGTGAGCATAGTTGGTGTAAGGCACGGCTCAGAAATATGAGATCTCTTGTTTTTCTTTTCTCAGGTCAAGCTGGGTAAATAGTAGGGGGAAAAAAAAGGTTGCTGTCTGTCACGAGGAACACCTTGGATTGCCTGCCTTTATTCCAGCGATGATCACCTCTCAGCTGTGAGAGGTGCTGATGGAGTTGGTGCCTGTTTGTTTCTTTCTCTACACACTAGCTTCTTGAACTATTTGGGGACGATTAGTAGAGAGCAGTTCAAAGTGAGCAAACACACTTTTAATTGCATGCACTCAGAGGGCTTACAAGAGCTATGGACTGTAAATATGTAACTCATAATGACCATTTCTGGCCAAAGTGTTCCAGTGCTATATTTGTGTTATAAACTCAAAATGGCAGTGAAGGAGATAAGGAAGACAACTGATAAGAGGTGTATTATTCATTGGAGAGAAACTCGTAAGAGTTTTCTAAAATATTTTCAGCAAACTTGCTTCCAGGAGGGTCACAGACTAGTCCCGTGAGCAGTCAAGAATAGGCAGGGGACCCCGTCAACACTCCCTCAGCGGTAAAGCTGGTTAAGGCACCACGTAGACTGGCACAGTCCTCGGAGGAGAGTCATAAGGTGCACGAGAACAGGGGAAGAAAATGAACACTTTTACTGAGCAGTGCATTAATCTTGTATGAAAAAAGTTTGTGCGTGTATGTATATTTGAGAGAACTTTGGAAGCCAATTATCCTCTAAATCTTACAGAAAACGTAGTGAATAAATCCTAAAGTAATAAAAGGCTCATCATATTTACCTTCACTCAGACATCTCAAAGCTTTACAAATGCTTTTAAGACATCTTACGGTTCTGCAACAGGTCCTGCTGCATGGGGTTGCTAGACAGATCTTAGCTCTCAACGTTTTCTTTTTCTTTCAATAACATCAGTCAGGAAGAGTTGTTCTAGTTCAAGGCTGTGGAAGTTGGTTGTATTTTCTTATTTGGCATTGAAGTGTGACTTGAGTTGACATGGCTGCGTTCACAGTCATAACCAGGTCTGTCTTAACAGTCTCTGAAACCACTTCCAGATTGTTCTCTCTATTAACTGACTCCCCCTCAGCATTCCAAAAAAGCCAAACAAACAAACAAGTGTCAGAAGCACTTTTATTTGAAGTAACCTTTCTCAACTCCATCCCTGCTGAGCTTTCACTCTCAGTTTTCAGGTGCAGGAGTAGCAGTGTTAAACCAGCGTTACACTGAACGCAGCACAACAGGTAGTGCAACAGTAGTAAAGACTGCAGGAATCTCTATTTATTTATTATTATTTTTAAGCAGCTGTTGTAGAATAGTCTAATGGGATGTGACGTAAGCCTGGGGTTCTGTTGAAATACAAAGTCTAAAGGAACAGAAGGGCCGGTACGATCTATGAAGTTCTGGTATTTACAGGCATGCAACTCTGTGTGCTGCCAGATGGGATAGTTCTCTGTATGTGGCAGTTGATTGGAAAATACTCTTGGTAAACTCAGCAGGATCTGGACTATGAAAGTTGGGGCAAGTATCTTTAGTAAAATCTCACTCCAGCTGTGTGAAATCCTGTCCAAGTGTAATGGTATAAACCCCTTGCTGTATCTGTTCCCTTTCTTTTTTTTCTTTTCCTTCCTGTGCTGGCTTCTCCTTGAGTTTGACTGCAGTTTGCAGCCTGTGGGGGTGTGGTGTCATGAGGCTATTAGCTCTGACTCTCCAGTTTGGGATGATGAATGGATCGTGGGGATGGGGAATATTCTCAGGGATACCCTGCGTGAACTTGTGAAATACTTTGTCACTTTGAATATCTGCAACTCGTGATTTCACCAGCAAATGGAAGATAGGGAAAGAATGGGGGAGAGAGTTGGTGACAGATGTCCTTAGCCTTTTCTGAAACTTAAAGGTTAAACTTCTGTGTGCCTCCCCAGGGAGGTCGAGCCCATGGGGTTAATGAGCTTTATCATAGAAGGTGGGATCTTTTCAGGTGTGAGCTGTATAGAAGCTACTCTTTTGTGCGTCTGAAGCAGGCGTGCCTGTGTGTGAACTACAGGGCTAGTGCTGCATTTTGGTACTTGCAGTTTAGCACTTCGTTCTGTCTGTTACAGCTGAGATCTCCTTTTCCTTATGTTGTCTTATTAGGGTTATTTTTCCACAAATGATCTTGAAGGTTTTCTTAAAGCAGTTTTTCAAACTTTGAGTATATGGGGGAATCTTTATGGGGTGTTTTCTCTTTTTTAATTCAGTCCCTTGCATTGAAACCAAGTTAAAATTGTTCTTTGACACCAAAATTAGAAAAACTCTGTGGAAGGAACTCGAGCAGTTGCAGCACATACTTCCTTTAATCTGGCGTTTGCTGGAAACAGTGCCTTTTTCTCTTGCAATATGAGACTGGAAGCTTACAGAAGAATGGTCCTGTTGTGTTTATTAAGACTGGTAACACATGACCAAACAAATCTTGTTAAAAGATTTATCTGTCTGGCTTAAATAAGAAAAAGGAGCTCTTCTCCATATTTTTAGTTACCCTGCATTCTTAGATGCCTTCCTGTTCTAGTCTCATCGTGTTTCTGTTGGACTTGCTTTCATGTTATCTTTAAAACCCAACTCTTTAATACTAGTTAAGAGGTTTAAGTACTTAATGTGTGAAGAGGTGGTATGTACGCCTTTTGCTCTGATAATGGTTTCCAGGTGTACAGATCAAATAACTGTGGAGCTCTGTGTACCGGGTAACTGCAGTTTGGCCATCTTAATAACTCGCAGTGCCCAGATCTGACTATAACTTGTTTCTCATGGGAGAAATAGTATCCTGCTTTCCGGACTTGGATAGGAGCACGTGGAGGTTTTTGTGTCTGAACAAATGATGAAACTTTAATTTGAAATAGACTTCATATGTTGGGGAAAAAACCTCAACCAGGTGAATGTGGGCTAATGGTCGGTTGAAAATAATGATTATGAACTTCCACACTTCAGTTTGTTTTTTTTTTTTAAATGAAGTTTAAAGGTTAAATTGTGCCCGCTTGATTTCCCGTAAGGTACTTTGGCAATAATTTTTTTTAGATTGCATTTGAAAATATATGGGCAGATCTAATCACATTCATTATGGCATCTTTTGTTCTCTCTGTCTTTGGGAGTGGAACTGAGAAGGGTTTAGTGAGAGTCACATCTAACACCTGGCTGCTTTGGGCTCTGACCAGAGAAGGACTAGTAAGAAGAAATAAGAAGTGTTGTATATCCCGTGTCCTGAAAGGTGGCTGGGACCTTTGGGTGTCACGTTGTGGAGTGATGCTGCTCTCGAGTTGCCTGTCAAATAGGGGAAGGATGCAAAAGAGCATTTCAGGAGCGCAGGGACTGTAGCTGCAGTGCTTTGCTTTCCGGCTTCATTTGCGCTGAAGTGTTCCTCTTGAACTTCGGTGGGCAGAGGAGTCATCCTCGAGGCTTGTCTGAAGCTGTTACAATTGGAACTGTTCTGAGAAACTGTTGTGCAATGCTAAACACCTTTTCTGTGTAAAAAATACAGTGTTTGCAAGCACACCTCCCAAGTGTGCTTGGGGTATGATGCGAAGTAGCAGAATGCCATAGGGGCAATGTTGTGACTCGGTGAAGAACCTGCTTTCAGACTTTGCTTTACTTGGGACACTTATTGCCAACTTGCCTCCATCGTGTGCGGCCCAGACTCTGAAATTAAGGTTTGTGTCTCCTGCCAGAATCCTAGTTTCTTCTGTTTCTTCATCGCTGGAGACCCCAACGTTTTAACAGGAATAAGGGCATTTGAATGTGATTTGAAGTCGTAGGTGTCTGCATGCTCTGCCAGAAAGCAGAGAACAGAAGGCTTTAGCGAGCAGCTCTACAAACATGTTTTTGGCTTATGTTTGGCTTCTAAACAGGTTAAGATAACGGGGACCTTTAACGGCTGGCATCCTGGGTAGGGAAAAAGAAAGTTATCCCATACTGAATGTAATAAACTTACTTGGATAAATGTTAAAAAATAACAACAACAAAATCTTAGAGCGTGATTGCAGCGAAGCTAACATTTTTCCTCAGGTTTTTCAACTTGCATTGAACAAATAATGGACAGGGGCTATTCTTCCCCTCCTTTGTACGCCGGTCTCAGCCGTTGTAAAGTGAATGTTCCCCTTTTAGCTTAAATGACTTCTTTCTGAGATCAATCTCTAAAAAAATTCCCCATGGAAGAAGCAGTAAACCAGTATCAAAGGCAGTTAATACTCTTCAACCTGTGGTGCTGTAACCTGAATTTCTTCTCTGTAGTATGATGACAGAAGCAGCTGCTTTGGTGGTTGTGTGGTACAGTGAGAATGAGGAGCTGCCAGTGAGTAAAATTACTGGAAACCCAAGCTACAGAGCTTGCCAAAAACCACTTAAGTTTTTCAATGTATTTGCTTTTACTGTCCTAATCCAGATTTAAACATCTGTCTGATTACTGTGCTTGGCAAAATACATGATGTATTATCCCAGTTTACTTCAGAGAACAAAAAAGCAGGCTCACGGTGTTTTTGTAATTTTTGTGATGGTGTTAGTTTTATGGGTTCCATACTAATGCATAATTATGGATAGAATGATAAAAGTGCTTGACCCGCTACAACATCTGTAACTGATGAATAATGTTGAGTCAGCAGATATGTTTTCACAGTATTTACGTTTTGGTCAAGAGGGATTAGGCAAATTAGGGAATATGGCATTTGTAGTATTCTCCTGTTCCAGTGTGGTTGGTGAGTCAAGGAAGAATGTGTGAGATGAAATGCAAATGCTTTAAATTTAGATGATGTAGTATTTCAGTTACAAGATATTTTCTGCTGCTATGGTTGACGAGATCCTTCCGAACATTGGGTGTATGCATCTATTTATAAATTGCTATTTGCTTTTGCTTTCTGGTGTTAGTAAAAAAAAAAAGGGGGGGGAGGTAGCAAGGGGAAATGCTGTAGTTCACTGTAGGGGCAAAATAGATCTTGGAATCTTCAAAACATGTTTGGATCATTGCTTGACTAATAAAGATTATTTATCAAATACTTTTTTATGGTAATAATGGCTTAATCTTAACTAGGTGGTTGCTGATAGACATTTTTTCTTTGCTCTTCTGGTAGTCTGCTACACAGCTGAGGTCGTGTAACAGTAGCTTTCCTCTTTTTTTTTTTCCTACTTTTAAGATTATGTGACTGCTTTATTCTTAGAGAGACAGAAATAGTCATTGTTTCGTGATGATGTTGGTTTAATCTTGCAATATTTTTGAAACTGAGTATTTTTTTAGTAAACCAGTCTTGGAAACGTGATATATTTGTGAAAGAAAGTTGAATAGTGCTCGTGAGGAGATTTCATCACTTGCCTTTTAATGCTAGTGGAACTAGATGGAGACTCTGATTAGATGAAGAGGCTTCCTGTACTGTTCAGAAATATACTGGCTGTGAAAATTACTTTTGTATGGGTTCTCCTGAAACAGGAGCTGGGAGGAGGGTGGCAATTTTGCTGTATTTGTAGCTGGAAATTTCATAGATGAACAGACTGAGCACACTGTGTTATACGCAGATTCTTGCACGGCCCTACAGTAAACTAAATTGTTATGAACATAGTGTTTATTTATTCAATGTTATTCTGTTATGCAGAACTTCGCTGTGCAGAAAAAAAAAGGGAAAAAAAAAAACCCAAATAACTGAACTTGTAATAAAAACACTGAACTACTTTGAATTTAATCTGAGAGAAACAACAAGGACTTAAATCTGCAGTTATGTGGAGAATTCTGTCAAGTTCTGCAGTGTTTGTTCTTGTTCCTTAATGGTGACAACTAGAATTCATCAGCGCTTCCTCTGTGGCGTGTGGCCCCCGATATTCGGAGACTCCTCTTGTGCCCCGCGGCAGGTTGCGTGGAGGGATTTTCTTTCTGATGGCGAGTTGGTTTTGCCTATGCCCTTAAAGAGTGTTGATGAAGACAGAAAAATAGAGTAAGGGGAAGTGCATTTGGTGTGCTACTTTTGTAAAGGGGTTTACCCGCCAGCCATAGGGAGGGCGCTGTGTCTTTGTGGCGTTGACCCTTGGGCAGACCCTGCTGGTGTTAAATGGCTCACTTGAAATTTACTTTCAAAGTAAAGTTTGGCAAGGAGCAGCTTGCACTGAAATCTGCTGCTTGTTTAAAATTATTTGTGTAACTTGGGTTCCTTGAGCCTTAGAGCACAGGAGGAGGAGCTAAGAACGTTTCAGGATGCAGATAAAATTAATATGGATGAGTTATTCTGTCAGTTACTAATCAGCTTTGGTTTATTTTTCCTTAAGACAGGAGCTTTAAATTCCTTTCCCCCTTCTGTTTAGAGATATGGGGTGGTTGGCATCTTCTTAGCTTTTCATCTTGAGGCTTCAAGGAAAAAGCCCTGTAGCTGCCCAGGTTCCAAACCTGCTGCTTCTGTTGTCACCCATCCCCAATAATGAACTATTGTGGTGGCTGATGGATTATTATTTTTCATAACTTGGAAATTATTATTTTTTTTAAAAAAAGGACATTCTGAACTTTGCAGTCAAAGAGAAGTTGCTTGTGTTGTAGTTGGCTGTGTTAGAAGAGGGGTGTGATCTTTTACAGTGCTGAAAAGATGGTGATACTGAGATCTTCCACTTGGAAGAAATGCTTCCACCCCGGAGAGAGGAAAGAAAAGATGATGCAGCTTCTTTATGGACACTTAATAAGTCTCCTGATAAAAGTTGGGGTAATTCTATCACAAAAACGAGTGCTTTATGCTCAGGGTAGAGAGCTGAAGAACATACGTAGTTTGGGTACAGATGGGGCTGTTTTAAGAGTTGTTTCCTGAAAGTGGTGTCTGTTTGCCTTGCTAAGCTATAAAAAGGCTATTGTCAAAGGAGTGATGGTGGAGCATAAAAATTCATTTGGTTATAGCTGCGTTGCATTTAGTCACTAGTTATGCATATGCTAAGTTTTGTTAGCACGATTGGAAAATGAAATGAACAGAAAGTGTTTTTCTGTCATGATTTTGTGCAACTCGGACCTTGCATAACCTTAACCAGTGGTACCTGTGCTGGTGGTAAACGAGACTGGTAAATGTAAGATGTGTGTCTGCATGTGAGCGGAGTTCCATATTGTGTTGTATCTTAATGATACTGCCTGTGCAAGCGCTTCTTAGATGCTGCTGAAACATTCTTGACTTCACTGAAAACAAGACAAAAGGACTTGCTCCTTTGCTTTTTTCCCTTAAGTTCTCCAAAATTAACTTGTAAGCAACATTCAAATTTTAATAAACAGGGGAGGGTCTACAAGTAAGACAAAAGCAGTGGAAAAAGCTCTGAAAAGAACAACTGTTTTTGTTCAGGCTTAGTTTCTTACGGTTTTGTACCTAACTCAAAAATTGAGTCTTTGAAAACTGGGGCTAGTGTAGAAGAATAATGGCAAGTGGATGGATTTTATCCATCCTTGGAAGTCATTGAATATAATTTTTAGGTGTATCCTATATCGTTTAGTTTCTGATCTCTAAAAAACACATAAAGAGCTCTTGCACATAAGTTGAGATGCCACTACTTGTAATTTTTAGATTGCTCTGGGAAAGTAATTAGTTTGCATTCAAAATGAATAGATTATTTACTCTCTAAAGTGAATTTTGTATCAACAACAATAGAAAAACCCTCAAGCTTGCTACTGGGGAATTTCCTAGCCTCTAGAAATTTAAGACCTTTATTGAGCCCCTGTAGACCATTGCTATTGCTATTATCTGCAACTCCTCTGGCAATTGGCAGGTTCATTGTAGTCCTCTCTACTGGAGTTCCGTTGGATTCCCCCTGTGTGTTATCAGAGTGATGGCAGCTGCTATAAGGAGGAAAGAAAATAGAATCATTTCCTATCTGGATGATCGGTTCATTCAGGAAATGCCTGAGAGATTCAAGCCACAGTCTGAATTGTATCAGCAAAAGCAATTTGTCCCTCTTTGGCTCTTTCCATTGCTGGAAGTAGTAGTCAAGAGGGACAAGAATATTGTAGTCTGAGATTCATGTAAGAGTGAAGAAACTTCAAATACACAGGATCACTGACTTCTCAGCTGACTTAAAAATCAAAATAGTCTTTTTCCTTCTCTAATGTGGTTTCAGATGCTTAATGCATGAACAGTCAATCTTCTTATGTCCCTGACTGTCACGCTGTAGCATTCTACGCAGCGGGCTCATTTCAAGTTGCACCAAATAGTAGCTTCCTGCAAACTTATGAATTGGATGTGGGTAAATTCAGCTTTATCTTGAATTGGTGAACTAGGGAAAAAAGGTAACTTACCTTTGCATGTTGGATGCATCCTTCTTGAAATATCCTTCGTTCATGGATAGTTACAGAAAATACGGTGTGTTATGATTCTTGTTCAGGAGTAGCTGTAACTGTTCAGCCTGCTGCTCTTAAGCAATATTAAAAGGCACTTGCAAATACTTCAAGAAGGTACCAGAAATTATAATGTTTATGCTGCTGGCTGTCACTCAAAGATGTATCATGCAATCTGTCAGTCCGGATTGTTTTGGTTTGACCAATAGAAAGGACATTTTATGGAAATTCTCCATTTTGAGTCCAAAGAATGAAGGCTATGACTGCATCGGGCCGGTAGTCTTTACCTTTGACTGAGGTAGGGTTATAGTGTCTGATGGGGAATTCATCCAGCCGCCAGTTGCAGAGTACTGGAGGGGAGTTAGCGAGCGGCTGTGTGGCGTTTAGCTGCCTGCGAGGGTTACACCGTGACAGTTGGCGACTGTTGTGTGCCCCTCGTAAAGTAAAAACATGGGATTCTCTTCCTTCCTATTCGCTAGCAGGAAACGGAATGCGTGAAGGTGGTGAGTTATAAAATCCATCTCCGTGTGTTCTGTTGTTGGTAAAGCAAGTGTGAAAGGTCATATTTTTGATCTATGTATGAGTGGATTTTGTTAGTGCACTTGTAACTCTGGTGGTTTGGTTTGGCGTCAATTAATTCATTCCTGTAATCTGTGGATTACAGGTTAGCTCTATTTTTGGAAAAGTAGGGTAGGGGGAAGACTTGCTAACAGATTGCCCTGGGGGTGGCAGATGGCATTCTTTACTCTGCACCAGCTTTGTAGGGCATCCCTTGCTGCTGGTGGGGAGATGTAAAACAACACAGCCTTCTGCTGAACTTTTTCATTTGCTTCAAGAAAAAAGTTGTAGACTCTGCCTTTCTTGCACTTCTCCCTTCCTAAATGTGTTTTTTTTTTTTTTTCCCACTTGTATGCTTCCTATTCAGCCTCAGGTATAAAATGATGTGTGTTCTCAGTGAGCACTTCCCATCCAAGGAGTTGTTATATTTCTGTAGTGAACAAAAGAATTTTTTTAAGGAGTTGTGAGGTCTTTTTGATGATGGAGGCAGCTTCAGACGTTTTACAGACACTTTGTAAGTTATCGTTTCTATGAATGCTTCAGAAGACCACGTTGTGTTTTACTGTGTTGTGTTTTCCATACTGAGTTGCTTTAGGGTGTGGGGTTTTCTTTGTTTTTAATTTTTGTTTTCAGAAATGGAAAGAATTTTGAATATTAACATGGGCTTTTCCCCTCTTTCTTCCCCCCCCTTCAAGAACCTTTTTAAAACGCTGGGGTTGTTGGAGTGGTTGAATTTTTCCTGGATTTGAGTGAGAAATTCAGAAGACTGAAGCCCAGGCTCACTGTCTACCTTTCACGGAGGCCCAGCCGTGAGAGGACAGAAGAAGGCACGTGGCGAATCATGACAGCGGACAAAGAAAAAGACAAAGACAAAGAGAAGGACAGGGATAGAGACCGGGATAAGGAGCGAGACAAGAGAGACAAGGTGAGGGAGAGTGAGAACTCGCGTCCTCGACGGAGCTGTACATTGGAAGGAGGTGCCAAGAATTATGCAGAAAGTGACCACAGTGAAGATGAGGACAATGACAACAACAGTGCCACCACAGAGGAATCCACAAAGAAGAGCAAAAAGAAACCACCCAAGAAGAAGTCCCGATATGAGAGAACAGACAACGGTGAAATAACATCCTTTATCACAGAGGATGATGTTGTATACAGGCCTGGAGGTAAGAAACTCTTATGTTATGTTTCCTTTGAAAGTAATTTTGCAGCAGAGCTACCGGGTGGTTGGCTGCAGCAGACAGCACAACGTGCTCTCTGGTAGTTTAGATTATGATTGTCCCAGGGGCAGGTTGCCACATCTCCATTGGAGAGAAATACGGATACGCATGCAAGTATTTTTGACCATATCTTAATTTGTTGGAATGAACTTAGGTCCTTTTTGAAAAAAGAGCCACCCTTTTTTTCTTTCTCCTACATTATCTGTGTATCATATGGAATCTCTCTCCCTGGGAATTTTGAAACTAAATTGGATAAAGCACTGAGCACTTTGTTCCAGCTTTGACATGAGACCTGATCTGAGCTTAGAGATTTGACTGGGTGGCATATGGAGATATCTTCCAACCTTTCTGACAAGTTTGTCTGTGATTCTATGATTTCTTTGTAGAGCTCCTCTTCTATCTTCTGTTTGTGAAATGTAAATCAGGTGACTTAAAATCTCATGCCTCCTATGCCATTGATTTCACCCCCTCATTAATAGCTAGCTAATTAACGCCTATGCAGAGCAGCTTAGCTGTTGGTGAAAACGGACAGCGTCAGTAACAGCAAGTGTCTGGATGTTTTGGGGAGAGAAGCAGAGCTTGCAGTGAGCTCTGGATGTCTTCGTGCCACTTAATTTACATGAAGTTCTTAGGGTCTCATGTAAGGTTTCAAGACCTAAGCTGTGGCTGCTGCCAGCTAACTTTTTCTGCGAAATGAAATCGCACTTGAAAATTAGATTATTCAGCAAGCTGTATTCCTCATTTCTGAGTAAAAATTTCTGTGTTCCTCTACACAGCATTTTAAAATTGTTGATTGCAGTTGTTTGTTCCGCCACAAGGAATTAGTTATGTTTGGCTTTACTGTTCAAAGCAGTGGCTTAAGGGCTCTGGTAGTTTTATATTACTTTTCTGTAAAATGATCAGTATGCTGTAGTGACAGCTGGAGCAAAATAGAGATGGATTCAAACTAAAAACCATGGAAATGAATGAGGTAGAATGTTGTCTGACTTTTCCATGAGGTGCTGTATATCTCAACTACTAAAATCTCATTGTATGAGTACAGATGTAAATGTTTTAAATGCTCTTATCCAGTTGTAGTTGCCATAAATGCTCTAAAATGCCAGTTGTATGTGTGGGCAGCATCGGCTACAGATACAGACGGGCTGAAATGTTGCTGGTTCTGGAGGTGGTGCATTCCATACTTGCTCTTCCATGTGAAAGTTGTAGAGTTTGTTTTCACTGAGATCTACCAATGTTTGTCAGAACAGCTTATCTATTGAAACGCTTCAAATATCCTTTCAAACCATTCAAAAGACGTTTTTCTCTTCGTCAGGGCTTGTAGCTGAGTACTACTTGTTGCTTGAGCAGTAACAATAGGGAGCCTGCAGAGGTGTCAGCTTTGGCAGTCTTATTTTCAGTGTCAGAGGATGAAAAAATAATTTAGAATCTGTTAAGAACAGCTGTTGTGTGGGCCCAGCGGTACAACGCGATACGCTGGCTTTATTGCAAAAAGACTTTGCTGAAATTAAGATGGAAAATCAGTTGTTTGTGATCTCGATTTTAGTAGTAGGATGGAGAAGTGTTAGCGCTCTGTATCCAGCAGGAGCAGGGCTGGAGTAGCTCTGGTGTAGCAGTACTGGGAGAGAGGGATATTGGCAGAACAGCAAGAGTCAGTGCTGTAGTTATGCAGAGTTTGCACCTTTGCCAGATAATTGACAAAGGAGGGGAAAGAGCCTGTAAATGCTGGTAGTATGGGGAGAGCTTGGGTTGATACGCTGTAGTTTTCACAAGAGGATCCATTCAGAAGAGAAATCTTTTATGTACAGATGGGCAAGAGCTTCAGCGGTGGCTTGTCCCTTCCCCCTTGCCAGCAACTCCACGCTGCGGGAGACTATTCATGGGCTGAAAGGCAAGGGGAAAGCCTCTGTCGCAGCACAGGCGTGAGGATGTGTTGGAGAACCTGCGTGCAGCCAATCCTCTGTAAATGCCGGCCAAGCACCACTGGGGCCTGGTGGGGCTTCAGGGAGCACATACGCTTGGCACCGGGAGAACAGTCTTCTCTAACGAGCCGAGTACTCCATCAAACGTATTTTGGTGGTGGTGGTGGTTGCAGAAGCGATGATAAGGGAGCTGCTTCAGTAGCAATTCCTCCCTATGCAGGTGTTCGGCAGGGCTTGGAAGAGGTTACCTGATCTGGAAAAGGATTTGGAAGCTGGTCTGCCCACTCTCGGCTAAGACTGGTGCCGGCCACAGGCAGCTTGCTGCCTTCTCTCCCTGCCCGTCTTTCTGCACCCTTTGAAGAAAAGGGGGTGGGGGGAAGTGGTTGTATCTGATGTGGAGGAGGTTGTCTAGTGAAAGAACAAGGAAAGCCATAGAACTTGTGATAATTGAGGTATTTTATACCTGTTTTAAAAATTTAAAAATCTTCTTGTTAAATTTTACATTTTACAGGTAGTAATGAGCATTAGAGATGTACCCTAGCGTTGAAACTTTTTCGGTTCAGTTTGCTCTTTGTGCTTTTCTTAAACTTGCATCTGTCTCTCATCCTGGAAACTGCAGAGAGCAATGAGAATACACGTTTTTGGTTAGCTCATTGTTGGGGGACATGAGCCTAGTTGAAACCTTAATCGACTATACTGATTTTTAGATTTTATTTAACATAATTTCTTATCAGGAGTGAGATCTCAAATACACATTCCAGTGTGTTATATATTCTAAAGCATTTTTAGCATCTATTGCAGAAGAAAAATCTTAGCTTCTGTCTTATGGCTAAGTTACATGTATGGAAATGTATTTGTAAGGGTACAGATTATATCAAATTCAAGAGGGATTAAGAGAGTTTAAATTAATGAGACTTGCCCAGCAAGGATTAAAAAGATGAAAATTAAAGGTGTGTGCAGAATGGATAGCTGTTTTCAGCTTACATCTTTTAGGCTTTAAGGAAAGGAAATCCTTCCCATTCATTTGATTCTTTCTCTTAAATACTCTTATCTGATACGGATGAATGTTAAAGGTCTGTGTTTTCTTACTGTGGAGTCCTTGGTTAAAATCTCATTCCGTGTTTACCCCATTGCTGCACAGGACTTAATCCAACACTTCCTGCTACTTTTTTCCTGTGTTGAGCTCAGCAGCTAAATTTGAATAATAGCAAATAAACTGTAAATAAATAGATAATCAAGATCACTGGAATTTTTTCAAATGAAAGGTTACACTATATTGTTACTATATAAATACTGTTCTGACTAATTTGCATAGATATAATGAACGTATGCATAGCTTTAAAGCATGTATTAAAATATATTGAGTAGAGCTTAGACAGCACTGCAATTAATTTTCTCTACTTCATTGGAAATCACACAGGCCTATGCTAAAAGCTTGTTGCCCCACTTCTCCATCTGTCCTCTCTGTTTCCACAACCTCCCTCCCATTCCCTTCCAAACCTAATCCCTGGGGTTTTTTCTCTTGTTTTCTCACGGTTCCTACCTTGCTTTTGTCAAAATGACTGTTGCGGTAATTCTTATCGTACAGTGTGTATTCAGATTTGCGTATAGGCTTCCTTAGCATAAGGTAATGAGAGTGTAAGATAATTGCATCAAGACTGAGATTTTTTTTTTCCTCCTTTTCCAGTTATATTATTTCATGCTGAATTTCCTTCCATTTCTCATGCCGATTGATTCCCTTCTATCCTACTGGCTTTTGCCAAAATACAGGGTGGTTTGAAAGGGTTGATTTCCCATACAGTTTGTATCCACATGCAATATGGTTAACACATGGCTCCTAATTGGGCGTACTCTAAAACTGATGGTCTTGATTTGTATGTTTTTTTGCAGTTCTACTTTTGTGATTGTCAGACTGTAAGCGAATTTGAATACTTCGATACTCCGCTGTGCTGTGATACTCTCTAAGTCCAGCTGTTGGTTGGGTTAGCCAATTGGTCTCTGTACAGTTTTGTCTGTAGAAGGTACTGAAGGGCTGTCAGTGTATTGCGCTGGACTTCAGTGCCTAAGGTGCTTTTGGAACAGCTGTCCAGGCTTCGTCCGAGTGCCGTGCTACTCCAAACACGGAGTAATATAGCGGCTTTTCTATAGGCCCTGCTTTTGATACGTGGTTAAGAGAGCGACTGGAAGAGGGAGCTATGTGATGGAAAACAAATAGTGTGCTCAGTAACTTTAAATTTTTGGCCAACATAATGAAAGATGAAAAAGGTAGTGATGATACTGTTCCAGAGAACTTTTTTCCCTCCCTGTACTGGAGGGCAACAACATGCTTAAAGTCTTACAATGACCTGATGTACGGAGGTATTTTTCTTGTGTATCTTCAGCTTGTCCTTGAATGTGGAGATTTGCTTTTAAGCATTCTCATAAATTGCTCTTATGAAATAAATGGCTTAAGATTGCAGAAAAAGTACATAGCAGGAATATCTGCATCAAAATAATAGCTAGTTATAAGGATACTTTTATTGCCCTGATCCTTTTTGTTCTCTGAACTCTTGCATACCTCTCTTGCTGGAGGAAGCTGTCACTCTGTTCAACAAGTCAGGAAGAAATATTACTCTATTAAAGCCACAGAACTTAATACTGAGGATATTGTTGCTACTGAGCAGACTGTTGAATTGCCATCATGATGGCACCTTGAATGCTGGACTGGAAAAACTTTTGTCGGGTGGAAGTCTAAGTTGATTTGGGTTCTCAGGAAAATAGATGACTTGATATGTCACCTGGAGATGAGGACAATGTTGTTTGCTCTGCCTACGTAGAAACATTTAAAAGGATCTACAGGAATTAAAAGGATTTATGAGGATCTGTTTCTACAGTGACATCAGTAGCTATATAAACAGCACATCAGCAAGAGGAATCAACATGAGGTAACACAAGGTGAGATGCTTCTGCAGAGAGAGTAGTGCATTACAGGACTTCATCGTTGTCTAGCAAATTGCTTTGGAGTAGCTCACATGAGAGCCTCTTTGTTCGACGTGTTTTAAGATCAGTTTGCAGCTGGAAGAAGAGGTGCAGAGTGTTAGATATGGAAAGTGTGGTTTGATACTGTGCAGGGAAAGAGGCAGAATTAGCTTTATGTGGATCCTGGAACATCTGGCCTGGTATACAAAAAAAACAGGAATGTGTCTCTGCTGCTTTGAGATGTTAAGGCAGTCGCTGTTTGGGACAGCTGTTGGAATTTTCAGTTTAGTTGCCTTTTTTTAAGGTATGGGAAATCACTGTCACTACAATGAAAGTGAGATATTGCTACCAGAAAATATAACTTGAGTACTAACTTTTCTGGATTTATAGGTTGATGTCGCTTTAAAGTTTTGTTAGATTTCTGTCCCTGAGTGCTGTTAGGAGGCTCCATAGCCCCATAAGCTATTATCTGGACAGGCAGCAGAGAAGGAAAGGGAGACTGAATTTGCAGGTCGAATGCATTGTTGTGAAATACTGCTGCTCAGTTGTCACCAGATGTATCAAAGTGAGATCTTACATACTTTTCACTTCGATACGTTCTGTGTTACAGCGCATGTGGCCGTTTTTCAAAGGGAGCACTTCATAAGCTATGAAATAGTTTGCAGTCGGCGGCGGCTGAGATGTGAAGCCTGCAGGCGTGGGGTTATTGCACTATCACAATGAGAAAATAACAAAAGATGGTGGGTCATCTTCTGCGTGATCCATCCCCAGCCCTGACATCGAAGTCTGCCCTGTGGAGTGGGGCCAACGGAGTTCCAGTCACAGTGGAACCAGAGTTATATTTACCTAAGGTCTCGTTGGACTGAGACTTCTTCTAACTATCTTAAAATCCGCTGTCAGTTTGGTTAGCAAGCAAGTATTAGGACTTCTAAACTTCTAAGCTTTGTTTTCGCTGGCGTAATTATTTGTTAGAAGTTCCCTTTACTGTAGCTGTGCTGAGATGTTTTGCATTGTTGTAACTGAGGAAATTGCTGAAACAGTTGTTTTAATCTAGAAACCTCCAACAGCTTTATAAAAATATATATAAACAAAAAACAAATAAAAAGGGCTTCCTGCCTCTGTTTACTTTAATAAGTGGTATGCTGGTATTTGGGTTGAATGTTGGTGAAACTGAGATGCAGGAATTTGGCTCGTGCTCTGACAGTGATTGGCTTGTGGTTGACATTGATCCGTGTGTGTGTCGTTCTTCTCGACGCTGCCTCCTATGTATTCTGACGGCTTTACCAGCTGAGAAAGCTGGCCATGCCAGAATTAAATGTAAAAACACATATAATATGCACATGATTTTTTTTCTATAAGCCTTGGAGTTCTGACAAGTGTTTTTTAGGCTGCTGAAAAGTTTTGGGCGGGAAGTTCTTCTTTTCTGAGAAGTTTTAAAATTTGAATTTTATGCTTGGGCAGAAGGAAGACGTGCAAAGAAATTATTTTTTTCAGCTATACGTTTTAATTTTAGGAGGTCTTTGGCCAGACTGTTTTCTGTCCGTGTTGTCTATTGACCAAATTTATCACGGAGATGTGTATTTTTGCATGTGTGGTCTTCTCTTCCCTCAGAGGCTTTGCAGTTGAAAAGAGCGTGCATTCTAACATGAGGCGCTCTGTATTTTCCTCTTCACTTGAAAGTCTGTTACCGTTGTGATACTAGATCACTGAAATAATCAGATGTTCAGTGACAGACTTTCAGCTGCTGTAACTAGGAATAACCTGAGGAGCTGTGCTGCTTCATGTGCCTGTAAGAATTCCCGTATTTGTCACTCTTACACCGCTGTTTTCAACCGTTCTGCTTATGGGAATAGTGGTGAGGAAAACTTGTAACAATTTTTAAGGGGAAGAGATTATCTTTAACACTTGTTTCAGTGGAAATAAATGCATTCTTTACCCATTCCTCCTTTAGTAATTAAAAGAAGAAAAAAAAAAAGGTAGGGGAAAAAGCCTGGATTAGTAGGTGAGTCTTAAAACATGTCAGCAAGGTTAACAAAATGCACATAAGCATTTAAAAATGCATAAAAGCATCACAGAAGAATTTTCTTTGAAGTTGATTGAAGTCTGTAGAGAAGCATTCCCATGTGCAGCTGAAACTTGTGTTATTGTTCTGTACTATTGGATATAACAGCGGTTGTGATTAGTTTTTATTCTCAGCATTTGAGATTTTTTTGAAAAGTGTGGGTTTTAAAGATCAGGTGGGTAATATTAGAGTGTAGAAAATAATTCAGGCTACATGACAGCATACATCGACTACTTAACTGCATATAACTAATTTTCTGTATAAGTGCCGTTAGCGCAAGCAGTAAACGTAAGCCAAACTGGGGGCAAAAAAAGACGATGCATTTACTGAGTTGATATTTACTGCTAAACGCAGCAAGCACTGCTCTGTATATGGACAGCTGTTGGTGCTTGACAGATGGAGTCTTAAGTGCAGATCAAGGTTGATCTGGCAAATGGATTCCTCTGGCTTTGTTTGGCTTCTGTGTATAAATCCTGAAGAGCGACACAGAGGAGGCTTGAGGGTACCGGGGGGGGCTCGAGGGTACCGGGGGGGGCTGGGGACACAGCTCAGCCCAGGGTGGTTGAACAGGTGGGTTTTCATATTACCTGTGTTATTACCTGAAATTCTGATGGTGTTTTCATAACAGATGAATGGTGCAAGTGGAGAACTTTAGGTAAGACTTTCTCTCTAAGGTTAATGCTTTACCTGTGAGTCATCCCGCTGTGTTCCACCGTAACAAAACGTGGGTCGCTAACGAAAGGAGCTGTACTACCGGCTGTGCTGCTATAATGAAGTATTACTAAAAACAACACGGATTATGTGAACTCTATAAACATACCCTGTGTACTAAATGAACTTCATAACATGTTCCCTGAGAAGCTTGTAATGCAAAATAAAAATACCTTCTAAAGCTGTGGTGGTCTGGAGCTGGGATAGGATGAATGTGAAACTTCACGTGAACCCCTTGTTGTAGTCACACCAAAAAAAGTTATGTCAACAGCTGTAGTGGAAAATTGGTTGTAACCGTAGGTAACTGTGAAACACAGATAAGAGCACTTTGCGGACTGCATCAGGGAATTATTTTTGCGGAGGGTGAATATAAAAGATTTTAACCTAAGTAAAAAGTAATACTTCGTGGGGAATGCAGCATGCCATTCAAAAACTAGGCAGATGGAAACATTGAAATAAAAACACAGTGAGTGGCAAGCAACTGTGGAAAGTTGGACTAAGGGGAAGGAATTCCTTGAAATAGTCGTTTTCAAGCAGTGAAAGTGGAGTTTGTGGCTGCAGTAATCGTTCATGGCCTGTCCTCAATTTATTTCATTATCAGCCCTTTTTCTTACTCTCACTGCGTGGAAGTTGCCACGTCTTCCATCGACCGTTAGATAAAGGAGTGTTGGGTCAGCGGTAATGGCATCGCCTGTGTACGCAGTAAACTCAACTCGCATTTTAGCTTCTGTATTGGGAAGGATGCTACGCTTTTCCGTGTAGCACCGCAGTTTACTTTATGCCAGAAGATTGCTTGCGCTTGTGGCTGGAGATTTGTGTGATAAATTGGGGGAGGGAGGGAATGAAATTTGATCTGTCAGAATTTTGATCCTGGGCCTAACCTTTGCTGCTTCATTTTGGAATACGTGAAAAAAATCTTGTAGAACTATTCATGGGGGGATGGAGGAGAAAGTTCATAGGTGCGGGAGAGATTTCTCTAGCGGTTTGACACTCGGCGCGATGTGTGAGCAGGTGAGTGCAGGGAGGGTGGTGAAGTGAGACTGCTTTTTTTTTTTATAGTTTCCAAGTGGAATAGAAAATGAAAGAGGTTAAATATAACTTGAGAATTGATGAAAATAAACTCTCCTTTGAAAGTTATCTTCATTTTCATGTTACTGCTTGATGGGCCACGCTGGTAAGGTATTCATGTCTGTAACTGGGCATATTCCAACTGATCACTGAACTATCTTTTTTCTGTAATATCATAAATTTGGAGCAACCTATTTGGTTTTCCTTTTGTATCAGAGTTTTTTTATGAACGGTATCTGGTAGCCGAGCATGTGTTGCTCTAAAGAAGCATCTCAAGTAAATTGAGCTACAAATGGAAATATTTTTGCTTTGTTTCATCATTGGCAGGAAGAATGTATCTATCTACTCGTCTTTTTCTTCAAAGTCCAAAATCTTATGGATGCTTTTACCAAAAGCCATAAAGATATTTAAAGCAAAAAAGGATCAGAAACCCTGCTGTAAAAGGAGTGGCTAGATGTACAGGAAAACTGATACAGATTTAAGGCTTTTTCATTTGTATTGTTTGTTTAGGAAAGAAATATACCTAAATGTAGACATATATTTATTTTTCTTTGGCTTGAAAATTTATGCTTGTATCTTTACTATGGTGATTGTACTCCTCCTCTTAATAGTGAGGAAAGCATTTTTTTTATTCATGAAATGGGCATTTCTTATCTAAGCAGCTGACTAGCATACTAGTATGATCATTATGCTTTAAAATGAAGGGAAAAAAGGTAAGGTACCAGTGTTGTAACAAAGTAAATACACTTCTGCTGTGAGGTCAGCTTTACAGCTGCTGCACTAACTTGTTCTGCATAAAAGGCATCACAGAGCTATTTACAGATCGAAACAATAGGAAAGTATTTTTCCTTTCAGAAAATACACATTGATTTCTTTTTTTTTCCAAATACAGCTATTTTTCCAATGCTGCTAGGTATTTGCAGGTAGGTGACTGTCAGGTTAGCAGACAATGGGGAGAATATCACATAAGCTTACTGCACAGGAGTGTCTGTATTTGCATCTCGGCAGGCTTTGAGGCAATGGAGTGCAGTATTTGAAATATGGTATTCTGTGAAAATCAACCTCGCCCAAGTGACACATTTAGTTTTCCCCTTGTGAACGTGTGTTTCTGTTCAGGGCTGCACCAACAACTTATAAAATGAGTGACTCTGTATCCATTCGTCTAATCTGGAAGATGAAGTGATGGGCCAATTACTAGTGAAACAGTAATTTCTTTAACTTTTTTCTAGTTGAGGGCTACACAAATAAAGCCCATTCATATTGTGATGAGGTATTGTAGTGTGTTGCACTTTAATTATCAAAAGGGTAGCTGAGGGAGAGAAGCAACCATTTGGTGTTTGTGGTGGGCTTGGGAAAAGAAGATTTTTCTCTTCCAAGTCCTCTTGGTGTGCTTGTTTCGCCTGCTAGAGCACGGAGTTAGTTATGCATGTGCCAACAGAACAACTTCTTAAACTCAAAGCCATGTAAAGATGCCGCTTTTCACGTTAAGTACAGCTTCATGGGCCAACTGTCCACTGTTGATTTCTTCTAATGTCACCATTGATTGATTGCCAGAACGTGGAAACACAAGTGGATGGAAAGTGCATGAGAAGAAAGACTCTGTGTCTCGAGTGATACAGAATCTTGATCCCTTAATCTCTTCAGGGTTTTGTGTGTATTGGCCAATTGCGTGCTCTAGTCGAAGACAGCGTGGAGATTGTTCACTTGATTTCATGTAGACTGTGACAACTTCTTCTATTGGTTTCTTAAGCCCTATTATTACTGTTTGCGTTTAAGGTCTTAGAGAAATTATCCGTAGCCATTGTTCTTCAAGTGTGATGTAATTTGCACGTTAGTGAATTTTTAATAGAAAAAAAAGTTAAGGATATCTAAAAAAAGACAGATGAGGTTGTGTAGCTGTGTGGTACACTTATGGTGCTGCTCGTCTCCTGTGACTTCCACAGTCCTTTAGAAATGAGTGTCCACGAAGAGCTATTGAAATGCATCCAGGAGAGAGGTGGCCACACAGCCATTTGTGAAATATCAGAGAAGCGTTCAGAGCAAATGTTACACCTCTAGCAAAAGCTTGCTGTGACATTAAAAGATCAGAAAAGACCATTTTAAATGGCGTGTGTGCAGTAAAGCTTATCTGTTGCCAAAGAAGGAGCTGTTAGACTAACTGCTTATTTAATTAATTAATTTTTTAGTGGTCTGCACTCTTATTCTCACTCCTCCTTCCTTTTCCTGTATTTAATTGAAAAAGAAAAACAATTCTAAGACAGGAGGGTACCCTAGCATGAGTCAGTGGCTGAGCATCTACAGCATCTTTGCTTTCAGTGTGGCATAACACTGCTTTCTGTAAGAAAACGTTTGGCGAATATCAAAATTGTTAACAGGATGTGAATGCATCTTGCAAGAAGAACTGTATAGTGTTGTGGACATGCATGAAAAGTGCAGGAAAATAATTGGTGTGGGAAATTGTGTAGCTGGGTGCCTGAACCGCAGAGCAGTTGCTTTTATAAAATAGGGAACTGCGGACTACAATTAGCTGTCATTAATTTTGTTGAATAGAAATATGTTCCGTTTATTGTACAATCAGGAGCCAGGCTTGAATGAGTTTAAATAGATGAAATCTAAATTATACTGACAGTCCATTAAACAGCAGCAAAACCCCTTAAAGAAAATGGATTCGCTATGATACCAGTTTATAATAAAATCATTTGCCAAATAAGAACTATAGGCCAGGCATCGGGAATACTCCTGTGAGTTTCAAATGAACACAGTAAATTGGTTGAACCGTTTATTGCAGAACAGGGCTCCAGCACATTGTTTTCTGACAAGGAGCCAGCAGTGTTGCCTGAAATCTGCTCAGCAGGCAGTGACACTAAAAGATCAGCCGAGCAATTTGTTTGTTGTCAGCCATATGGGGGGAAGAGAGGCGACTATATAGCTCCCTACCTGTCAGTCGTAATATTTTTCTAGTTAAAACCATGTGTTTGTCATTCCCGGTGCATTCCTCCCTGTGTCTCTACGTTTGTGACTAAACCATCCTGCTAAGTGCATTGCCGTACTCGGAGGTCTGTTTCCGCTACTGACCTTTGTTTTCAGGGGTTTGGCAATTTTGCCTGTATGTGGCACCCAGGCAAACTCAGATTTCAACATTCAGAATTCATTGAATGTTGCAAATATTTTTCTGATCCTTTGAAAAGTACCGCTTGGTTACTAATGACTTGAAACTGTGGCGGGGAAGGATTGGGGCATTTAAGTACCTGAGAGGCTGAAGTGAGGAGCCCTGCTGTGCTTGGGGTTCCCACAGGGTCTGGTTGGGGCAGAGGTGTTTCTGGAGAACAGTTCAGAATTGCCTGATCGTGCTTCTTCAGTGGCTGGCAGGGGGCACTAGGACAACTAAGCCTTTTCATTTTAACCATCAGAATGGAGGAATGTAAAGATCCTCTAATTCTGGGATGTAAATATCCTTTAATTCTTTGCCCATCCCACAACTTGTATGCATTTTCTTTTATGGTTTCTCAGATCTATCATACAGATTTCTACTGCGGCGCAACTGAATCTGCAGGCTTAACGAGAGCATTGGGCTAAGTGCTCTCTCTGTATTAAAGCACTATCTCTGTATTAATTTACAAGTGGTGGATGCGGGACAGGAGTGTACACGTGTGCTGCAGGGATAGGGATACCCAAAGCATGGTTTTTAGCACACTGATGGAATGGTTGACCATAGAGCATGTGCTACTGCTGCCTACGTGAGCCCGATGGCTCACCTGGTTGGTTGTGACAATGTCAGAGTTGATGCATGAACTATTCAACTTTGGTGTCTGACGAGCTCCCCCAAGTTGTACCTACATTAAGAAGAGTGGGTTTTTACGTATCTCGTGCATCGTTTTTCAGAACTTCTAACATAATATATCTGAAGGAAAGCAAAAGGGGCGAAAGAACGTCTAATCCAGTATGATACTGGGATGTCAAAACTGGGAAGTGTGTGTATGTTGGAACCCTGGTTGCTTACAGTGACACCGTAGGGTCTGAGCTTGTGAGTGTTGCAATATGATGGCAGGGGGTTGTAGACAATTCCATGATGATGGCTTTCAAGGAAGATCTTTCCCGTGGAAGTGTGGTGCTGTGCAGAGAGCCTAAGGCTTTGTTTCTTGCACGATGCAAGTGTTGACTCATTAGATAAAACCTAAAAGGATTCTACCTGTGAAGATTGTTACTACATAAACTGCAGCATTTAATCTGATAAAGGCTCATGTGTTCAGAAAAGTGAGGTGCGTGGGTTTTTTACCAAAAGATCTTTTAAGTCCCTGTATTGAAGCTCTAATTTTAAAAGCAGCTTTTAGTGTGGGAATATTAATGTAACCCTTCAGAACTAGGGCACATCTGGTGACTATCACAAGCCCAAAGGCGTAATGACTCTGTACCATGTGTCGTAGAAATACTTCATCTCCAGTGGGACATTTTACACGAAATAGGAAAGGAAGCAAATGCGGTCATGGTTGGAGACAGGCAGTGAATCCCCCTGGCTGTGCGGGGAACTTCAGATCTCTTTACTCTGTTTTGCCATTGTAGTGGCAAAGGTTATGGAAAGCACCCCCCTCCCCCCCCCCTTTTTTTTTTCCCCCTCTTTCTTTTTTCCCCTTTTGCTTCCACCCTGCCCTCCCCTCCCCCTTTGTTCCCCCCTGGTCGGAGACTTTGCTGGTTTGTCACCAGTAGACTCTGTGGGTGTAACAGATGAGATGGTTGAGTTGTCTGAGGTGGCCCTGGAAGCTGACCTGTGGGTGCTGTCTTGCTGTGGAGAAAGGCAGAGTGTGACTTTCTAGCACACGCGTTTCCTGGGCGGTGACTTGCTTCATGCTTGCTCGCTCTTACTAATAAATGCAGGATGGTGCCAAGATGACTATCTTTCAGTAACAGAAATTAACTTGTACTTTGGTAAGTGTATAAGGATGTTTAGAGCAATAATTTTTGCTCGCTATATTTCAACCTATAGCTTGCTTTATAGCAATTGATTGTTTTGCTGATTTTTATTTTTTTTAATGAGTCGGTGCAGGTAATCAGGCGTCTCCGTACGTTTTCTGTTAGTGGTATGATTCTGTCTATAAAGGGGTCCTGAGCCTTGCCTAACAAGATACCTCCTTAAGTTCAGTTTTCAAGGGATCTTTGCAGATGACAGGATGCAGTTGTTGATGCAACTGTAATAAAGACTAGAAGAGAAAAAAATGACTGGGAGGGGAAGGAGTCCTGACGGGTTTGGAGGTGGACAGAATACAGGCTGAGAAAATACTTCGTTACCACTACCTTGCAAGGTAAAGAAGGGGAAGAGGGAGAAGTGAAAGAGCAGCGGTGACGCAGTATGCACAGCGGGATTAACTCGCGTGTGTTTTAGCCAAGGCCTCTTGTGAGGAGGGATTTTGGACAGCTGGGGTTTGGAGAAAGGTTGTCGTAGGACGGTGAAGAGCGAGCACTGGGTGTGGAGCCAGTGTAGTGGTGTTCGTGGGTGTGTGTTGGACTTCTGAAATGTATTTCCTTTTGTAGGGAACTTGTCTTGTCAGGGTTTCTGTGCGAACATGCCTTGTCCTTAAGCTACGAAATACCAGTAGTTGCAACCAAGTTAGTCCATTGTCTGACACGGTGCGCTCAGAGAGGGCACACTGGTGACGTACTTGGCTTGGATGAGTAGGTGTAAAGTGCAGTGGTTTAATTACAGTTATGGGCCACTCGGTTTATCATTCCATATAGTGGATGATTAAAGTTTTGACTATTGGATAGTATTTATTGAAAATCAGGGGGCTAGGAATTGTGTATCACCATAGAGCCACTTCAGTGGACGTGACAATGAGCCATTCGGTTGATGACATGTTTAAATTGGGAAATTTATAGTCAGTTTGATTTTTTTTTTTGTTGTTGGTCTTTTTTTGAGTGGAAAGGATTGAATGTTAAGGTTAGTAAAAATGAATATGAATATTGCAGGAGCAAATAAAAGTCTGAAACATGCCTGTATTGTGAATTCCTTTCTAGAATAATACATGTTGAAATAACTGACCAGAATTTTTTCAGGTGTCTGAAGGGCGAGTGCATATGGGTTCATTGTGTTTTAGGCTGCCAAACAGCCTCAGGCTTCAGACTTCCATTTAGCATGAAGAGAGTGCCTGTCACTCAATTTATATAAACCTGCTGATCAGTAGGAGAATTCAGAAGCAAGTAAACTTGTCTGTGTGAGGAGCATTTTTATTTTGCGATTTTAAGTTTTTTAGCTGTTTCTTTATGACAAATGGGGCATCTTTTATAGCCACAAAGTGGCAATAGATGCTTGGACACAAAGCAGCCTGGGCAATAGAGGTGTGAATTGATGGAAGTTGTCAAAGTCTGTGCAGAAGTTCTCTGAGACATATAGAGCTAAAAGTGTTCCAGAAGTATGAGATCTGTGGGGACAAAAAAGTGTGCAATAGCACATTCCAGCATGCTAAAGATGAGGAGGGGCTATGCTGTATTTTTCCTGGGCGTAAGTGGTTGCATTAGAAAAATGATACGTGGTGTTTCTTTGTTGCTTGGGTCCACATTGAAGCTCTTCTTCAAAATAATGTATTTGTATTCTGGATTTCTGGTAAATGAAAGTAATTGTTCTTTATGGTGAGTTTTGAGTGGCTAACGTGAATGCATCCATAAATGTTCTCCTTTTGGCATTTTTCCAGTTTCTAGCATTCATGGCACTGCTTTGCACCTGGATTAACTTGTTTTCTTGTCTGGCCCCTATTGCTTTGGAGACATCTTAACTGGATGTCATCTTTGTTTTAAGTCTTGGCAGGCCGCCAGCAGTGCCTCACTTAAATGCAGTATACCGGTGAGTCAACACGTTGGCTTTATCCACAGCAGATGCCAGATTGTCTGTCTTTTGTGTTACCTGTTCCAGGGGGATGCTTAGCTGTTTATTCTGTGTGCTCTCTGATAGCACTCTGAAAGTGAGGCTTGCGAAACGAAGATATTAAGGAAAAAAAAAAAATCTTGGAAGTTGGGGTGTTTCCTAGCTTTTTATACACATTCCCCAGTGGATCCTGAAAAACTTCCCGCAAATGAGCGGGTGGAACATCATGTAAATGGGTGATTCCCCCGGCGATACTGAGCAGTCGGGGCAAGCGAGGAGAGGGCTGTCTAAATGGAATGATTAGCCGAGGAAGTCTGGGATAACAAAATGGTGCAGGAATACTTTGGTATGGTTAAATTGCTATGGCTTCTGAATAAACTGGATTGAGTCATAATGTACCAATGCGAGGAGGCAAAGAAGATGGATTTGGTGCAAGGTAGTTCAGATGCTCACCTGCCTGACTTAATCGTTTCTGTGGGATTTTCAGGATTTTGGATGAAAAGTGCTATATAACTGAGTTACAAGTCAAATAGATTACCGTTCTTCTGGTGTTGATGGTTGATTACATATATGCTGTTTCAAGCTTTTAAAATGTACGTATGTGTGCTGTTGCAGCAGCTGCTGCTGTCTCAGCTAGGAAATACACAATTTGAAATTGGTCATTTGGAAAAGGCAAGTTGTACTTGAAATGAATGAACATAATTCTTCTCGATTCCACAGAGATACTGGAGGTTGTTATATAAAACTGTTTATCATTATTTTCTTACTAAAAAAGAAAAAAAACCCAAGATTTTTAGTGCATTTTACATCTATGAAGCCTTTACAGATACTGAAAGTACACAGCAGAAAACTTAAAACTGATACTGCTTAGATACCTCTGTAGCCTTCCTATTTAGCATAGTTTCCTGTGATGCCATCATCATTATGACGAATCACTGTTTAGTAAATACTTGGTTAGCTCTGGCATTTTTGCAGGATTGAACTCCTGACCATGTCTCCTCCTCTGCTCTAACGCGAAAGTGGTATTAAGGGTTCATAATAAATCCAGTATGTGGGTTAACTTTTTCGCACCATTTACTTTGCTTTAAAATTCTTTGCTCTAAGACTTTATTTAATGCTTATAGCACAAAAACGTCTTTTAAACACCTGCCTGTCTAATGTTGATTGTTTCACTCCTTTGTTGATTCCATCATCCTTCTTTGCTTTATTATCTCTCAATTCAGTTGGGGTTAGGCTGACGTCAGGTGGACACCTGGTAAGGAGATGCCAGCTATATTGCAGTGGAATTCTTACTTTTGTTGGCATTTTTATGCTCTAAAGAGCTCTGCAGAAATTCTCAAAAGAGACCAGGGCTCTCATGGCGCTATAATGGACAGCAAGCCTGGGGAAGGTCACTAGTGGTGCTTCTCTTTGGTTTTGGTGCAAAACCAAAAAAAACAACAACAACAAAAGGATTTTGGAACTTGTGGCCTCAGAAGCTGTGAATTGATTTCAGTGCTATTTTTGTAACTTTTGTAACGAGTGACCAAAACTTATTACAGTAACAGAAATTCCCAAAGATTTCAGTTAAATTTGTGTAAGCTGAACAATGTTAACTTATAGCTATTAGGAAAAAAAATCAAGAGAAGTGTTTGGTTTGGAACTTGGGTGCTAAGTTCTGGTTGGGAACACTCGCTTTGAGTTGTTACGTTTGTGGGAATGTGGACACAACTGTGCTATAACTACAGTGCTGCTGCAGGCTTAGAGATGAGCTTCCCTGATGCTGATAAAATTATGATTTCAGGTTAATCCAGATTCTTATCCTGTATCTTTGACTTTTGGTGTAAAATAAGCAATAGATTTTTCAGCTTAATAAAAGAAATCTGTTTTGTCAAGCTCGTTTGACGCTATCAAATGCTGTTGTGAAGTGATTAACAGTGCAGTTTGCGAAGGATGGAGAACGGTGTGGTGAAGAAGCCCGTTTTACAAATAGTGTTGCAGGTGGAAATTGGACACTTGGGTTTACAGGCTTGGCTTCGGCTGGTTACCGTGGTTATGTGATAACCAGCAGGAAGGGTCTCGTTGCCGTTCCCAAGGCGTGAGTGTTTGAGAGGATGCAGATGCGCTCTGTTCCAGTCCGTGTTCCGGGCGCCCCTTTGTGCGCTGCTGCTTTCAGCCCTCGGTTTGTGCTCTTCTGCGTGTGGTTGTGAGATGCTCCTGAACAGGCGATCTCTTCTGTGGACCTGTGCTCAGACCAGCACCTTTTCCAGCCTAGACTGAAATCTTGGGTCAGTATACCTGAGAAATACCTTTGCCTTTAAATTCCTGCCATTGAATGTGGAATTTCAGCAGTACTGATCAGCAGGCTTAATTTGAGACTGGTACGTACAGATTATTTTATAGCCTGCTGGGGAAAAGAGGTACTGCTCTGCTCTCGTGGTTTTGCAGTTAAAGTGTCAATTTGATGGGTAGTGCCCAATGAGGATGCTGGAGGCAAACAGTTTTGCATCTGAAACGCAGTGTACTAGCTTTCAGGTGTAATTCTTCCGGGACTACTTGTTTTTGGAAACCTTGACGTACTGCTGACATGGGACAAAATGAAGGTCTGCTTGCAAATTTGTAGAGATGAGCTGAAAACAGAATTTAGGAACCAACCAAGGGAATGTGCAGAAAAGGAAGACAGAGGGGAAAAAAAAACATTTCACACTTTAATTTTAAATGACTGGTAGAAAAGCTAGAGTTATTTCCAGTATTTTCCCCCTCTTGGTCTCACCAGTGAGATGGAGAGGAACGTCTTGTGGTATAAGCAGAACACAAATTCTGTGGCTGTGAAATGTGCCAGTGTAGGAAGAGTTTTTATGGTTGGAAGTATCGGACTGTAACTCGAAAGTTCATTTCCTTGCTTCATTTAAAAATAAAAAAACCCCAACAACCTCAAAAACACAACTCTCTCAAATCTCAGCCTGTCACCTGACTACTTCAGGCTACAATTTCTTGCCTGTAAGATGAAGACTATCGGTGTTTTACTGGAATCCTAGTATCAACTAGCATTGCTGGGTATGGCTCTGCTTGTAGTCAAAAGCAGCGAGTCCAGACCTTTGTGATCGCAACAAGGAACGCAGGATTTGGGGAGCGGTGCTCACTGCGTTTAAAGCTTGGGTTGCCAGCCAAGCTGCTTTGATCCTGGTAAACCATCAGTTACGGGAAATTAATGGGGATGGGTACTGCACACCTCTCATTACACCTCTCCTGTTCATTAGAACAGGATATTGTACTGCTGCCACATCGAAAATCAGATACACAACCATGTAATTCTGGCATATATCATTGAAGTGTTATAGATTTGAAACACGTGACCTTTTTCCGGCTTGGTTGATGTAGCTACTGAGATTCTTTCTGCACTGTTGACATTCTTAAGGTATTCCTGCTAAATAGCTGCTGATTTTCTTTGTTTTAAATTAATCTTTGAGTTAACTCTCAGTGGTGAGAGAATTCCCGAGTACAGGTTGGGTTTCAAATGATTAACGAAGAGTTTTTTCTTTCAGGAGGAAGATGTTTAATTGCTATAAACAATGACAGTGCATCCTTGGGAACGCTCTTTGTGGAGCATGCAAACTAGAAAATGTTTGTCTTGAACAACTTTTAGATTTTACAAGACGTGAAGCAGGGTATTGGTTGTGGTTTGAAATGTGGCTTATAAAACTCTAAGGCGTTGGAATTTTGCTGTAGAAATATAAATAGGTCCATGGAGAATCATTCATAGAATAGCTGGTGCTCTTTGTCATCGGTCTTTGAATAGTAATTACCTATCTGAATATAAAAGAAAAACACAATGACTGTCCTTTTAAATATTTGTTTGGCTTTGGGAGTACCATCTTTGCCTTATAGCAAGCTGTGTGTGAATTTTCTGATGTCTAAGGTCATTATTATTAATCAGGCACTTCTTTCCCATCCTTGCTGTAATTTTATTCTGAGGCACTGCTTTTGTTGCGCGTATTGCCAAGCATGTTTTTAATACAACAGACCTTATTTTACAGCAACCTTGTAGAGTCCGGTTGTCAAAAGCAAACAAAAATAATTACTGGGTTTCTGTCATGTCAAATGCAATTTGAGAAAGCCCAGTCCTTCCCTGAGGTAAATCTAATTTAGTTTGCTGCATTTCGTCTGTGATTGGTTGCCTTGGTTTTCTTCACAATTAGAAGAGAAAATATGTTAGTACTAGGGTCTTAAGAGCAAGCGAACCACAAAAGGTCCCATTAGTTTCCTGTCTTATTTTGATCTGGTTCATAGGTTGTGCCCTGGTCCTTTTTATTACCTAGATTCTGAATGGTCCTATATGACTTCCTTTTGTTTTTCTAGCAAAATGTCTATTCAAATCAAAGTTAATTTTTATGCAGTTAATTCCCTTATTTATCATCATAAAGCGTCTAGTTTCTATTTTTAGATCACACTCGGAATAAATTACATGTTATGCAAATGAAATGGTGGCTCTTTCTAAGCTTAAGCTGTTTTTTTAATTTATCCTGTTTTTATGTTCTTTCTTGGAGGTACAGAAGTTAATTTCCATTATTTTAAAATCTTGTTTTTTTTAAAGATTGCGTATATATTGAAAGTCGCCGGCCGAATACCCCGTATTTCATCTGCAGCATTCAAGACTTCAAACTGGTAAGGAAAATTTTCACATCTCCTCCTTTTCCCTGCCCCATTCTCCAGTGAGATGGCAGTATTTCTTAGTCTGGATCTCTTCCTGTAGCTCCTTACTCCTTCTGAGTAAATCTTCAGCTTCTGAAATAGTAGCTGGTTTGCTATTAAGACAGTGATCTGTCTTTGGTGTAGGCTTAGTGAGCTGGGCTGTAGAGTTCAGATTGTGGTCTACATCATTATGTGGGTTTGCAATCCACAGAACCGTTGAGTGGTTTTGGGAAATTGTTGCTCAGTAAATTAAGTTTTTCCTGGGAAGTTAAATTTGGCTGTGCACAGCTGTGTAAAGGGAAGCGGGTGGGCTGACTCGTGGCAGCCTCTGTATCTCAGCTGATGGGCGGACCGACAGCTGAGGATGCAAAGAGAGACGAGACCAATATGACCAGTCTATCTCCATTTGGAAGAATACATAATGACATTTAAGAATGCTTTAGCACTTTAGTCTTTTAAAATGAAAAGTCGGGGTCCTGTGCAGGAAGAAATCAGTTGGAGTTGTGATTTGCCCCTTTTTATCTGAACTTGTACGCTTAAAAGGTGAAACGCATTCCTTCGCGGTATGCCGTAGCTGCCCAGAAAGCCACGTGCTGCCGAGGCAGCGCAGAGCTGGCAGCTGCTGCCTGTTCCACACAAGGGGCACCGGTGCTGCTTCTGCACTTCGCAGCGCTTTGGGGAGCGTGAGCAGGCTGGTTGGGACAGGTAACCGATACTGCTGGTTGTCTTGCGGTTGTTGGTTTCTGGAAGTTCTGCATATGTAATAAACTGTCCTTCTTATCAATGTATAGTCTCCAGGCATGGATCACCTGCTATCTGTTGCTATCAGAATTTATCTTCCTCTTCCAAGCTTGCTTACTCAAGTTTTCCATTTTACTCCTTGCAGCTTTATTTTATGAGACCACAGTGGAGGAGAACGTGTAGACTTTCTTCAGTATTGATGCCCGCGGTAGTGCTTGGCACTTGGGAGCGTGTGTGCTCACTCTCCCTTCCTGGCCCCCTTTTTTTTTTTTATTTTAAAGGAGTTGTTGGATTTGTAGTTAACAGGTTCCAGCAATGGGTTGCACGTTAGCAGGTGCTTCTGTGTCTGACTGGAATTACAATGTGATAGTTGTCATTCTGCGCAATAAGTTCCTGCTGAGTTGCATTAATTACTCAGGATATTAACAACAAAAGCCAAAGCTTCTGTTGTAAGCGATGGTCTTGTACAACACACTAAAGCTGTTTGCAAAACTATGTGGGAAAGATATTATAGTATGTTTTAGTACCTTTAGAATTTTTTTTGAGTGGTTTCTCTTTTCTCCTGTTTTTCAACATGCAAAGGATATGACATCAGTGTTGCTGGCAACTTTGTATATTTTTTTCACATGGAAACAGTGTCATTGTTTTATGTTTACTTTTGCCTTCTTGGAGTTCTTTAATTTCTCCATTAATTTTTTTTTATTACTGGCATGTTGCATAAAAGAAAACAAAAAACCCCTTGATGCTGATTATGCTAGCAGAAATGAATCTTCAGTGTGTTCATCACTGTTGATTTTACGATTGGGGGGAAAGGAAAGATGTACAGTGGAAAGGACACTTGATTTCTTTTCTAGTGCGAGATACCAACAGGAAAACAGTCTTGTTTAGCCTTCAGCTAAATATGTCAAGTGAAGCAGGGAAGTTTAAAGTCAACAGCCTTTAAATGTCGCCTACTAATTAAGTACATTATTATGTGGGTTGTCATAAACTAGAAGTTTTTTTGCTGATTGTATGAGTCTTACCCTATCCTTCCTGTTCTAGGTGCAGTCCAGGCATGGGAGTTGGTGGAGGTGTGTTTTTACTGATAAAAACATGCAACATAAGCTTGCATTAAAAAAAAAAAAAGAGTTAAAAATGCCAAAGCAAATGCTGTGTGATAGACGCATGCTCTCTTGCAGGGTGGAAGGTACTGCGGGTCTTTTCGGGGCTGAACCAGAGCACCATTCAGTTTCGCTCTTGAAGTAAACTGCAGTTTAACTTGCTTTCTCCAGTAAGATCTTAAATCATAATTAGATATGGGTTTATGTTAATTGCAGAACTAGAAACTGGTTCTACGAAGTCTGGCAGCTTCTTCTAGTTAGTGTTCGCGCTTCTTCCATGTGACAGAGATGGCCGGAGGCAAAACAGGTAGAAGCAAATGCTGAAGTAGAGTGGTGCGTTCCCTAGAAATGGGCTCAGTCCCGTTCACGATACTGAAGTTGTGTTAGAAACGGCGTCTTTGTGGTTAGAACTGTTTTGCCTGCTACACTTTCACAAATACCCGTGTGGAAAATGGGGTGAGATTACTTATAACTTGATGAACTCATGCTACTCCAGAAGTAGATGTGACAAATAATTTCAGAACAGCTTTGTATTGTAGTGTCTGGAGTTTGTGACTTGGAGACACCAGTAATGGTTGTCCTATGCGTGCTCTGTGCAGTCCAGCAGTTATGGCAGGTAAAATGGTATATTTTGCTGCATTAGCTTATACTTCCCTCACAAGTTTCTCTTGGTGTTAAGATGAATTGGTTCTACTAAAAATTATAGTAGAGGAACGGCTCTTTTGCTTTCCTGAAGAGCAATTGCACTTCCGCCAATGGCCGTAAAATCCTCATGATGGAGCTTTACTCACTGCTAATTTCTCTGTAATCTGTCTCTGCCATCCTGTGTTTTGTTGCCGTGTGTGGCTTCGCGCGGAGCAGAGCTGTGGTGCTGCGGAGATTGGCCATTCCCTTCGTGAGCAGCGTTAGGGTAAGCCGAGGCTGGGAGGAAGAGCAGCGGGTTTGGTTCCCCAGCATGGAGGGCAACTGGAGGAGCTTTGGGAGGTCTCTCTCCGGAGTCAAAAAATCAAATGGTGCACTAAGGCTGACCACGTGGGAAGAAGTTATGTGATTTTATCAATCCAACTAAACTATGTTAGACACAGTCATGGGGAATGTTTATCCTCTTTTGTCTTTACCACTTCTGTGGTACTGGATTCCTTCAAGCTTTCTGGGATTCATGTTAACAACTTGCTGGAGTTGAGAAGTAAAATATGATTCATTACGATGTGTTGTGTCTTAAGGAAACTGTCAACAAGAAGAGGCACTTCAAATCATTGTGTCCTTTCTGGTCTGCCATTGCTTCAGTACTTCCATAACATGGGTTTCACTGTAAGATTAATATTGTCTTTCAAAATCACTTCCAGTAATGTGTTGATGGAGTCATATGTTCTTGGGGAGAGAGCTAAATAACACCGACACCAAAGCTGGGATAGGAGTACTGCGCTGCTACGCGAGCTTCTTGGCGTGCTTTTAAGAAATGCGCTGACTGTTCCTGCAGCTGAGAAGCCGCTTTGAAAAGCATTGGTTAGCAACCGGTGGGGGCCGCATAGAACACTGCGAGGGAACAGAGCTGGGGGCAGAAGGGGCTTCACCTGGTCCTTTCTTGCTTGTCCTTTCCTACTCTGTACCGCTGGACAGGAGTCTGGAAAACCATCTGTAGTTCAGACTTGCTGTTTAGCATCTGCTTGGGATAATGCGCTTCAGACTTGGAGAAGGAAAAGGCACACTCAATTCCTGGTTGAACTTCAGAGGTTTTTGTTATGCCTAATTCTCTCTGATACTTAGAGGGAACGGTGTTAATCTAATGGTCCCACACCCCACGGCCCCTGTGCCTGATGTCCGTAGTTCTGGTAGGGGGACTTGGTTTGCCGTTTTTTTGGGTGTTCTTTTGGTTTGGGTTTGGGGTTTTTGGTTTGTTTCTGGGTTTTTTTTTGTTTTGGTTTGGGTTTTTTTTTAAACATATTTCAGTACACAAAGATGTCCAGTAAGGCTTGGAGGTGATGAAACAAGTTAGCTGTTAGTCTTAGGTACAAATGCCTATCAACTTTCTCCCGTAACTGT
>RSEF01000021.1:5159233-5189582 GCA_003993805.1 Himantopus leucocephalus | reverse complement strand
GGGGAAAAAACTTGTGGGTCTTCAAGGAAGTTTTTGTTTGGGACTGTGTTTTCAGTGGAGGATGCCACAGCAAGTATAAATACACTTGCTCTTACTTTGCCTTGCCACAGAAAGACAATGGATGTGGAAAACACCTTCTAAATAGACACAGTTATTTTCTGGTGTAGTAATATTTTTAGAATCCAAGGAAATCCAGTGCTTGTTTCGGACCCAAACAAAGGGTTGGGAATCCGGAGTGAGGTGACAGTGAGTATTTTTAAGGCACAGTCTCCTGGCTCTCTGCTGTTATTTTCATCTGTCTGAACTTTGCTTAAAAAAGCAGATGGATGGTATGCAGGAGCTGGGAGTGAATGAAAACTCACTTCTACCTTTCAGCTGCTGGCTGCACGCTGAGATCTGAGTGCGGGTTCAAAACCAGCTGCTTCTTGTAGGGACCTTTTCCGTTCAAAAGCTGGGAAGATTTTGGGATGGATGAGGGAAGGGATGGCAGGGAAGACACGCAGGTATTTTTCTTTCTGTTTTTCAACAAATTAGAAGTGCGGTGTTCGTCCAATTTATCTGTGGAATCAAATGCTTCCTTATACCATTAAAAAATGTTCTGTTTTTTAATAAGTCATATTTTCAGCTTTTGCCTTCTAATCTCTTTTGTCTTTGCATAATCAAGAATTTTGCTGCCATTTCTATATCTTTAGAGGTCACTAACTGGGATTTGCTGAATCGACAGTAAATTTTAGTTATGGAACTAATTTTGTCAAACCTTCCTCTTTGCGTTCATTCTGTGTGACAGACTCTCGGATGGAGGACCAGTATCTATCAGATACTTTGGTGGAGGGGCACCATGATCTTTTTACTGGCCACTGGTAGTCCTTCGACAACTGGCTCTGCTGTTTGTAAGGTATTCCATAGGAAGTCCATAAATCTTCAGGCAGTCAGCAGAATTTAGCATAAAGATAACTTTGGCGGTTCTATAAAGGTACATAATGCTGCCAAACCCACTGTAACCTGATCTGAACCAGATCTAGTTGGCAAAGCCTTCTCTGTGCTGAGATCTGTTAAATTCCAGAGATGCACAGGTCTCCTACGGTGCAATAATAGAGCTGCTGGATGAAAAAAATGACAGGTTTCCAAATAGTGGCATTACGTTAACTCTTTTGCTATACCAGATGTCTTCACTAATAGATTTTTTTTGTTAATTTAGCTTGTATTAAGATAGCAGTGATTGCAATGTAATTTAGGTTTCTCCACGGAAATATTCAGTATATTTAGTATGGATGTTGTCAACTGATGGCAACAGATCTCTCAAGTGCTAAGGAGGTGTATGTTTTCATTTGTAAGCCTGAGTTTAACGCTGTATTTTTTTTTTTTATGAGAAAGCTTAATTTCTGCAACACTGGATAGTAACCTGGTAGTTAACCCATTGTTGTACAAGGGAAACACCAGGAATTGGGGGAAAATAATTGAAAGATAGGAATGGAAAGTGTTTCCAGTGAATCTTGTCCAGCTTAGAAAAAGATATTTTTATTTCTAGCTGCCTACAGAGCCAAGTTGCTTCAATAAAAATGACATGGCACTAGAGCAGACGTGTTCTCCAAAGCAAAAAAAATGTGTGGTGCTTAAAGTGAACATTAGTTTTCCTTGTAATGGAGAGCTGAGCTGTACTGCAGTGTGTAGTGTATTTTTGTTGCACCTCTGTTTCTCCCCACTAGAAAAACGAGATGCCCTTTGTCCGAGCCAAATCACTGATGGTCCCTCTTGTTACCCAGGGCTTCGGGTGCTCTCTCAAGGCGGCAGCTCTCTTCTGAAACAACGTATCGAAGATGTGAAAATACAGAATAATGTTTCTGTAGATCTCATGCTATTTTGCTAATTACTTGTGATGGTTTTTTTCCGTTGGGAATTGTGCAGAACATTGAGGAGCAAGTTCTTTGGAAATCTGCTGTTTCATTTTTGCCCTCAAATACGGAAATATTTACTGTACTTGTAAGTGTTGGCTGTTACAAGTACAGCTTCTTTTTCCTCTCCTTAGAGAAAATGATGGGGTGGTGGGTCATGCAAAAGGGTGTCACATGCCGTAAGTGCTTTCCTTGTTCGCTTCACTTCACCACTTTTGAATTATTGAACTTAATACATTTTAAAACTGAAATTGCCTTAGCCTGTCAGAAGAGTATGAGATAGTTGTCTATACTTAAAAAAAACCCCAAAACAAAAACAAAAAAACCCCACTAAAACAAGTTCCTAGATTTTTTTTTTTCTGATTGGGTTATTCTGTGCTGTTTGTGACCCAGAAATTTTTTTAACCTCTCTTTAGTGCTAATTCGTTTTGCTCTGGATTAATACTATCCTCTTTCAGGATTCAAGACCAGATTATCCTTAAGGACTTTGATTAGGAACGAACTGCGGTGAAGCGATGCTGAAATCTGGTTTTGGTTTTACTGCCTTACATGTTTTTATTGGTTCTCAGTTCCTTCTTTCATTGGTGGTACTACATATTAGCTCTTGGTTACTTTGTAGTAGATGCTCTCCCTCCTTCCAAGCAGGAGTGCATTGGGACAGCTGAACAAATGGTTGGGTTTAAGTGGTCTTCTGTAAATCTGGATTACGCAAGGTTATGATTAGCTTTAGAGCAACTTTTCTAACCTTGTTTTGTTCCTTGGGAAATATTTCTTTACCCATTTGTTATGCCTGTGTTATCCATCTTACAGTGTCGGTTACTTTAAAAATATTATTATTTTAATAAGAAACAGCAAAATATAATTGAGAATCTGGAATATGTGGCTAAAGCTTGTATAAGGGCATAATAATGTGGCTTTAATACTTCATTGACATAACTTGATTGTTGAACAACCATAAGAAGGAGGAAAATGATGTTTGGTAGAATAGTAAAACTGGGATCCATTAGCATTTAATTCAGGGTTAGTTTACTGTTGATTTCCTGTTTTACAACAGTTATACATCTTGGGGTTTAAATTACATGGACAAGTCAATAAAGTGGAAGCAGCTAATGCTTAGGTGTGTTTTTTATCTTTCCCACGTAAATTTTTCTGATTAGTTTTTCTTTCTGTGAGAAACCGTTAAGGTGATTTCTACCAAGAGATGTCTCCCGTACATCAGTCTGCTGCTTTTAACTTAATTCTGCTATAATACCACTGCATTTCTAACAATGCAGTTGTTCCAACAGCAGCGTACTGCTGGCACAAATACGAATTGTCTAGTCATGACAACGTTATGGAAGCATACATTTTGTTCACTTTAATTTGGCATGAGTCAAAAAAAAAAACTTTAAAAATCCACAGACTTCACAAAGTATTTCTTAAATATTCTTTGGTGCTACAAATACATTGATCAGAGCATACACAGCACAATAATGATGACAGAGTCATAATTTCGTTGGCAATGAAGAGGAAGTGAGGAGTGAATTGTCTGCAGACCTAAAGTTTTGAACTTTTAATAGTTCTGAAATAAGTAGTTGGGAATTAAACGTTTCTTCATCCCCCTGAATGCTAATTTTCCAGAATTGATACTATCTTCATTCATTTCGTCTAGTCCTTCAGAAGTGAGCCTGACTCCAGTTACTTATCCTGTTACTGCGGTCCCTGAATTGAAGTCTAAGCTCTGCTAAGAATAAATCAAACCTGACCAAAATCGCTTTGATCTCCTCGTTCTGAATTTCTGGCAGAAGAAAAGTATCTGGAATTTCTTGAGGCAATAGCTAAGGATCTGCTCAGTCAGTCATGGTTCTTTCACATACTGGTACTTTTTGCTGCTTCATTCCACCCAGCCCCTTACCCCCCTCCCCCAGAAAAAGAAAACAAGTCCTTTTATTTTATTTTTTTTTTAAATTGAAGAAGGCAATGTTTTGAAAATGGAAATTCTCACTGAATTTCACTTTGGATCAGACCATCTGAAGAAACAGGTTTGGATTCTCATCAGACTGAGGATATGGCTGCAGAGCCAGAAAGGAATAGGAATGTAGGTTTTTGTTAAATAGTATTTCATGGTTTTCTATTGCAGTTTAAACCTTGACAGATTCTTTACGTTATAATCAGTGTATTATAAACAGCAAAGTTTCTCTTTATCTCTTAATGGTTAACAGGTCCTAAAATTCAGTCCATTCTCTTTATCTTAATTAAAATGTGGACTGTGATTACTTCCAGATGATGAAAATATGTGATTAAAACTTAGATGACTGACTTGTATGAGAAAATCCAATTAATATGCAGAAATTCAGTTAATAGGCATGCACAGTGGTCATTGAGATGGCTTTTGATGCTCTTTTGCGTAGGACCCTGCTGAACTGGGAGGAAGGTTCTTCCAGTCCTGCAGGCTGGAAAGCAAGGAGGCAGAGTAGAGTGCTGGCTGAGGGCTTGTAGGTAGTGTGAAGTATCTTGGCAGACTGCCGGACCGATATGTCGGGATGTGTAGGTAAGACTAATTAGCTTGAATAATTTGCCATTGGTGGTCATTGGGCCTACCAGAGAGGCGTGCCGAGGGGTTTCAGAAATTCTCAAGGATGTAGTTTANAGGCCAGGATCACCCCGCTGCCCGTTCTTCCCAAGCGGCTTTCTGCTGAACGCCTTTGGTGTGGGCGGGCACTGTTACTGGCCAAGCACTGCCTTCTGTGAAGATGTGTTAATGATGATTAATGTCAGCTTAGCCATGACACCGGGTTAGGTAACTGTTCTGTAACACCGGTACGCACACACAGACCCCCAATTACATAAACTAAACCGGCTTTAGGGAGAGCTCTGACGTGATGGGAGTGAGAAATCCAATAGGAGTATTCTTTGAAATCCAATAGAATTTAAGCACCCGTTTCCATCTCTGTGCAGAGGAGCACAGTCACAGACACTTTGTACCAAGCTCTTCATCTGTCTCACGGTGCGAACGGCTTCCTCGGGAGACAGGAGCGGCTGTGGGTTGTGAGCAAAAAAAAAAGCCTGCAGGGTTAGCNAGGAGCGGCTGTGGGTTGTGAGCAAAAAAAAAAAGCCTGCAGGGTTAGTTACAAGATTGATTTTATCCCAAGAAAACTTTTCTCCTCACCTTAAATAACCAGCGGTTGGCTTAAATATGTGACGCAACAGTAGTAATTGCATTTCAAATACGAATATGTTAATTATGCAGCTAAAACCTTACATATCCAGCTTTGATTGCTTGTCTCAATTTAAATATCAAAAGTAGTAAAGAGCCATGGATATTGGAATTATGTTTATCTGTATGCTGAGATCTGTAGTAAAATAAGATTACTGAATATTAGTGTTTTGGGAGAAGGAAACAAAGCACGATGCTGAACCTTCCCTAAGTTTTAACTTTCATCCCAAGTAAGAGCATACTGATTTGAAAACGTAGCTAGTCACGGAACATTACACTTACGAGTGTATCAGATATAAAGTTCGGATTAATTTACTGAAACCAAGGCAATTCCAACTTAACTTTGGAGTTGAAAGGGGAAAAAAGACCCATCAAAAATGAAAGAGAAAGTGCAAGTCTTGTCCAAGAAGTTAATATGCTTTTTCTCTACAATAACAAGTAGAGGTGAAGTGAGAAGTGAAGTAAACAAGAACAGCAACACCAAAACCGAAGGGCGAGAACGGACAGCTAGGAGAAACACAGAGCTGCTGGTAATGACAGGATGTCTCTGGCCGTGATACAAGCTGATTTCTACAAATATAATACATCTTGCAAATCTGTCTTCTAATCCTGTCGTTTAAACCTTTCTTGGTACGGATTTCCAGTGTTTGATAAATAAGTCCAAGTTGCATTTTTAGGGTTTTCCTTTTTTTCCAGAGAGGCAGAACCCAACCAGCAAATGGATTTCAGCAGCGTGCTTCTGATTTGTCATATTTTGACTTAATTTGATGTCACATTTGAGATGCTAATGGGCTACACCTTGAATCCGAGCATCAGACAGAAATTTTAAGACAGAAAAATGGTGAATTTTGCCGTACAAAAGAAAACACTATTAATTGTGATGCAGTTGCCCTTTGTGCCTGTATGTTTACTTGATTGAAGCATCTTGACTGTGGTGCTTTCTCCTTGAAGCCTGATTTGAATGGAGTGTACAGCTGGATTGCCCCAGGGCCTTGTAACAATTTATAGGCTGGATGGAAAGGCAGAAGTGCATAAAAAGACAGTTGTGAAATGCCGCTAGTGCCCTGTAATAGAAAAGCTGTGTATGATGACCTTGTCTGTACGGGCCTGTGGGATCATTTTGCTGTGAGCCAAAGGATTCTAAAATGGAAAGTATTGCATATCACCTGGAATAAAGAGGAAAAATTAAAAAGGAAATATGTTTTTCTAAATCATGCAGTATATGCTTCCTCTCGTTTGCATTCTTCCTGCGTATGGCCTTGCATTTTAGCAAACATGTTAAAATTACATCTGTTATTCTCTGCGCTTTTACAGGAGCTAGTGTTTTTGAATGCAAATGTCTGGGTGAGCTTTCTGTAGCCACAAGCATTTATGTATTTAAAAGCCTCATTCTGTTTGTAGATGAATTGATGTTCTGTTCCTGAACTGCAGCTGAATTAATTTGTGGCTAATTTTTCCTGGCCAGTTATGAGGCAGCATGACCTTTCCTTTTTAGTGTGAAAAAAATGCTGATTAATATAGATTCTTGCCTCTCCAGATTCATCTCCCCTTCTACAGCCCAGAAAAGGCTGAAAGATTTTCTTTCTACTCAAAACCTTTGCTCGAACTGCTGTCCCATTGCTCAGCCCTGCCTTCAGCATGCGAAGTTTGCTGTTGAGGTACGGAGCCGACTTGCTAATAAGAGAGAGACGAATGAGACATTTGAAGGAGTGCTGAATTATTTACAATAAAGAATTTAGTCTGCGGACGAGATTGGCTTTTCTGTCTAATGTGAAGCAGATTGAAATGCTGCTGTGATTACAGTGGGGCATGTGTGGGGCGGGAGATTAGTATGAAAATGTGGGTGTAGGGGGCTTGGAAAGAAGTAGCAAGGGATGATGAAGAATCAGAGGTGACAGTTTAAGGATTGCATGGCAGGAGCTGCACAGTGATTAAATTCACTGATGCTGTCATTGAGCCGTAAGGCTGAAGATAACATTCTCTCCCTGTGCTGAAAACAAGAATCAATACAAACTCCTTGACAGGGGCTAAATTATTAAATAGAGCCTTTCTTACAATGTTTCATTATCTGGGATTTACCTCAGCTGGTGATTTGTCAGCAGTGCAGGGAGATTTGCTGGGCATTTTGTATTAAAATCATTCCAGATGCTTATGAATCCATTTTGATAATTCCCTTCCTCTTTACAATGCTTCTCCGTAGATTTTTTTTTTTCTTTGTGTTTACTTTTGCCCAGATGACACTCTGAATTTTCACCCAGATACTAAGCTGTGGTATGCAGTAGGGCTTGGCCTTGTCACGTGCATGTTAAAGAAAATTATTCTTTTTGTAGTATCAGACTGTTCTTCAAGTGCTGAGTTGATTTGCTTGCTTTCCGTGTGTTAAATTAGCAAGGTATTTGAAATGGCTTTCAGATGGGAGTTCAGAACTGAAGAAAGAGGAATGGGGCTGCTCTGTGGATTTATGGGTAGTGGAGTTTCGCTGAACTTGGTTGAAAAATAGAGCAACATTCTTTTTATTTTGTTGTATATCATCTGAAGGCAGGAGCAGAAACCATCCATTCTGAAGTAGCTAAACCAGCATATCTTGCATTCCCAAAGCGCGCAGGGCTGTGTGAAGACGCTGTATTCCGACCTGGTCGATGCTGGCAGAGATCCGAATTTCATCAGTGGCATTATTTTGTCAAGTAAAGGATGTTTAGCATTTTTGTGGGGTTCTTTGGTTTTGTTTTTCTGAGTAGCTTTGTTAGTGTAATACATCAATGCAACTAAATTAATTTATACAGAGCTACAATGTTATGTCACAATTCCATCATTGTCTTGTGGAAGGGGAGAGAATTTTCATATTTGGGGGTTTAATACACATGGCAGCGTTGTTAAGAATAAGGATTAAACAGCTGGAAGTTAAGACTATATGTATATGTTTTAGGGCTCAGCTCCAGCTCTTCCTCCGTTCCCTTCCACATGGCCTAGATCTTCACGATTGAAATCCTGACCTTACAACGGAGGGGCTACATCTGGAAAAAAAAAAAACCAACCCCAAACCCAAAACAAAAACCACAAAAAAAGACGACGAAAGAAAAAAAAAAAACTCAAAACCTCAAACCCCACAGAATAACCCACAGGGGTGGGTCTGTTGGGTTTTTGGTGTGGTTTGGTGGTGTCTGGGTGTTTTGTTTTGTGTTTTTTTTCCCTTGTCTTTTTTTGGCCTGTTTGTTTTTCCACCGCTTGGCATTCAGAATTGGAATTTTCAGTGCTGGCTTCTTGCCAGGTGAAAAATGAGAGCCTGTCCCTGGAGGGTGTTGAGGCTTCACCCCCAACAAAGGCTCTGTGAGCCCTTTCCCTGGGTCCAGCCAGGAGCTGCCGGAGCCCCTCCTGTGACAGCGGAGCGGTTTGAGCATCCTGCGCTGCCGCCGGTGGCGAGATGCTTGTCTGTGCGTGCACCGCGCTGTGTATACGCTCCCAAAGAGAGAACATGGCGGACGGTGCCTCAATATGAGCTGATGACGCTTGTCAGCTGCTTTTAAATCAGAAAATTGCTCCCATTCATTGTAAAGCTGTTTTATTTTGAGAGCCAACTTCTGTGTAAAACAGAAAAGGGAATTCTAAGAATTGCAGGGGGACAAAAATAGGACTGAATGTGAAATCCCATGCTCGTTTTGCAGAATTGCTATTGTGTTGTTTTTCCTAATTTTATAAAAAGGCAAGCAGGAAGCACAATTGGTACAAATTCCATTAACGACGTGCCCACCCACCCCCCATCTGACTGTGCGCCAAGGACGAGAACAGATACGGAGCAAACAGGGAAAAACAAGAATATACCACTCGTGGAGTATTGAGCGGGATTGTTTTTCCCATAGTGTGTTATCAAGAGGGACATGTGGCTAATAATTTGTACATGAGAACATGTTTAGTAGCAGTGTCTTGATTGTAGGTACAGGAAGCATAGAATTCATTAACATCCTTCTGTATATTTGCCCTGCCCGTATTTTGTTTGGCCCTTTGTCGTGGTAGCGCGGTCTTCAGCACCTTTTGCCTCTTTTTTTTTTTCTTTACTTTTCTACTGTCTTTTTTCCTCCTACTTACCCAAAGTAAACCGAGCTGTTTCCTACACCTGGTGCTGAGATAATTGACTGCTAAATAAATCAGTAGTTGTCAGCTTGAAAATACGGAGAAAAAAAGATTGTTATTTCTAGCTTTTAGGAAAAAAGTATTAAATGGTACATTGGCTACTTTACATGTAGCAAGAGCAAATGGAGTTAGAATAAATTTAGCCATGTCCTCTAGTGTTGAATAGTGAGGGCATCTGTCATGTTTAATAATGCTTCTGACCTTTAGGATTATTGAAGTTGAAATTTTCTCTCTGGTCATTTGGGGGTACTTGAGCACTGTCAGATTTCTTGTGTCTGCGCTAAGTCTCCAAAGATACATTGTTATGCTTCGTAAGCTGGTGAAGATTATTCATTAAAGAAATTTGTTTTCCCTATTTCAAAATGGTTTTCCTTAAGTAATGTTAAATGTCACTGTGGTCACTAAATTTTAGCGTGACCTCCCTCGCCATTTCCTTGCTTGCCTTTTGCTGGGAAGGGGCAACCTCACTGATGTGCCTCGTCCCGCTCTTTGAGGTAGGGGTAATGCTCTTGTGAAAATAAAATGCTCAGTGTAGCATGTGGAGGTGTAGGACATAATAAACATCCCACCGCCACCTACCCGAAACGCTGTCTGTGCTGGCCGTGACTTCGGCGGGGAGTTGTGTTTCGGTGTTGTGTTATCACGGCTGTGGAACCGGCATAATCGCAGCGGTGTAGGGATGGTTAAGGGCAGCTTAGGCGCGCAAGCGTCTTGCTAAGCTTTGTATATCCTATCTGGCTGCTTAAAAATAAAACACGGGCAGAAAAAAATAATGAATAATATGTAAAGTAGACACCTTTTGGTTTTTTCAGCTCCATTGGAGAAAGTGTGGTTGAGTTGTAGTAGAGTTGAGTTTTGGAAAAGGTCACCGAGATTGCCTGGCTAAAGCTTGTCCTGAGCGCTCTAGAATAACATGGTTGAAGGGGGGGAGCATGAGGGGTCTGTAATATTGGCAGTCTTGGTAGAGAAACCTCTTCACTTGAATCTGTGTAGAGATGTGACTGTAATCAGAAATCTCTGCTCCTCCTTCCCCGCCCCAGAGCGAGTTGGTTGGATTCTCTCTTCCTGTTTTCCCCACTTTCCTTAAGATTTCAGGACTGGGGGACACCTGAGGTTATTGGCACACGTGTGTGTGTGTGTGTTCAGCTTCGGTCCCGGGTAGCTTCCCTTGCAAGTATTTCTTGCCGTTGTGTTGTGCGGCTGCTCAAGCAGGTGGCAATTGTCGTTATCCGTAGAGATCAGCCACTGTTCCTCTGTACTGTGCAGCACCTGATGATGGGATAGACGCTGGGCAACGGGTGTATGTTGTGAGCCGTCAGCTTTCTGCATGATCACTGCTGGTGTGTCGTGTCCGTGCTCTACCCCTAGTCTTGCTGTGTGATTGTTGTGTAGAGCAAATACCGTCTTGAAGGCAGGTGATTATTTGGTCGGTAAATTTGAGGTTGGTACACCACACTGTATCAGAAGGTGTTGATTTTATAGATTTAAAAAATACTGGGAAAGATGTCTGTTCCAGCAGGCTGCTGGCGAGAGGTACAAGAAAGCTGGTGTGTGGAAGGGAAGATAGAGATGCTCTTTGAATACCTGGGGTGGGATTTGTGTTTGAGGGGCAGAAATGGCCATACAGCTCCTGCTATATGGCTCCGTCGGGCTGTGCTGCTTAGGAAAATGCTCCAAGTCAGCTCCACCTCCTGACTCTAATAGAGCTTCAGATCTCTCGCAAATCCTGTTTTCTTCTCTGCAGAAGGCAGGCGTGAGGTCTGGGTGCTACCTAGGGCCTGCTCAGAGAGCGGAAATGGGGCTTAGGGGCCGCCTCGCTGCGAGCGCCTGACATTCCTGGGTTTTGGGGAAATGAGATAACCGGGTCTTTTCCCTGCTTGGGACCTGGAGCAAGTAAAAAGTAGGGATGTGATGGATGTGCATTTTTGACTCTGTAGTCACTGAACGCTAATCCATGGAGAATTTGAACTTGTAATTTTGATTAAAGTGATTGATTTTAAATCAGCCTGAGTTCGTTTTGGGCCATTAGAGGGTATTTAAAAGGAAAATAACTCTTTAATTAAATTAGTAGTGCATAAGTATCCCGCTCTGCTTTCTAAGCAGAACTTCTGTGGTTTTTAAAATCTTATTTCTTTGTGTCTTGTTGCTTGGCACATTATAAGGTTAAAAGCAATGCAAAATTCTTAAACAAACTTGCACTAAGCAAATCTTAAACTTAATTTGAACTCTTTTTCTTTTTGGAAAATATACAAGCTGTGCTGTTCTGTAAATCAATTCTTGTTCCATCCACCTGTATGTTCTATTTGTATATCTTGTGTAAGGAATGCTGTATAAAACAACAAACTGCCTTTCCCTTTTATTTGTAAAACATCCTTTTGAAAATAGCAAAATACCATTTGTAATTATGGCATAAAATATAAAGTAGAACTCCATCTAAATGTAAGGATCCTTCTCAAAAATAAAAATTCCTGAGAGTCTGATGCTATGAAAGTAAGTATTTTTCAGCAGTTGCCATTTTCATAACAAATTGTAATGATGACAGAGGACTTACTCTGCGTTCGCGCAGGCTGGTGACGGGAATAATGGACTGAGCCTCCCGATGTGGATGGTGTTCCTGTAGCTGTGACTTGCGGTGGATTTCTTGAGATGAGTCTTGACGAATCCTTGACTTTTTTTAATCGGATGATCCGTTGATTTGAGCAATATATGATAAACAATCACAAGAGGCAATACCTCTTTTTCCCATTTCTTAATAATGAAGAGAAGGTGCAGAGACACCTCCTGTGCCTAACCTGTTTGACAGCTTAGAGTTTGCCGAACCAAAATTCCATGCATGGTTTGCATTTTATGAACGGTCAAAGGAATTGTCTTTTCACTGTGTGGTGTGTCAGGTACTTCATTACTTAAGAGATGGCGTGTTTTAAGCATCCTAGGTTAAAAAAACTCTAATTATAGGTAACAAAATTGGAAGGGTGGTTCTTATCTTTCCAGATACATTCTGTTGTCAAATCAATCTTTTTACTAATTTGCTCTTTACATCTAAAGCTGGAGCAGCACAATTGTAGAGATACGTATATCTCTTCTGGTTATCAATTTGCTTTCTATGATTTTGTTAACCCGTCTTGCAGTTGTTCTGGATAAGAGAATCTTCATGGTTTTAGTAGATTTTCTTTTTTTTTCTTCCTTAGGTCAGTAAACATCTTACAAATATTGGAAGAGTGGAGAGAGGTGAAAGAGGGACCCTAAATTGAGTCTAATGTCGTGGAGCTCTTTGGAAGTTCTCGGAGTTTTAACACAAAATATGACAGCGGTAGTTTTGTTGTACAACCCTGGGGTAGAGGTAGTGTCTCCATCTTAGGGTACGTGTAGGATCTTTGCTGGGACAAGTGTTGGAATCAGCTGTACGACCAGTGCCGCAAACTCTAGTCCAGGACAAATAAGATTTGATGAGCAGTAAGGAAGGTTGTTCTGTTTACAAATGCCTTTCCTCTTACATCTCACACATCACTAGTTGTTGAACTTTTGGGTCTTGCTTGTCCAGATTTCATAGCTAAGTATTTGTGCAAAGCTTTCTTTTCTGTTAGAGTTGAGGTTTCCGTGAAGTGGGTTCAGTACAGTCGCAGGCAGTGTGAGGATTTTGGCAGGTCAGATAATCAATGTAGCTCCTTACGACACAGGATTGTAAAGGTGCGGCTGCTGGCCGTGTCTCATACTGTGGCTGTGGGGAAGAAAGGCTCGTCCCTCCTGCTGTGGTTTGCAGTTGGAGAATTCCAGTGGATGTCTGACTCAGAGGGGCTTTTGACAAATAGCCGAACACCACCAAAGTGTGTGCGCTTGCTCTTTTGTGATCCGTATCCTAATTTTGCTGGAAAAGCTAACGCTTTATGGTGAATGAACATCCGAGGGAGTCTGTATCCCACGTTTATGACTCAGTGTAATATGCATCTTCATGAACTGCGTTAAGTACCAAAGAAATGCAGAGTAGCTGCAGTATAAAATATGTGCAACTTCATCTACACAACAGTGCTTTCATATATGGAAGAGATTCTTGATTAGAGTTAAGGCCGCTTGACAGCTTTACCAGTCTGTTTACAAGTAACTGCAGTAGAAACAGTGATAAATGTGGCATCTGTATGTTTGTATGTAGCAAAAGAAAAGGAAGGGAATAGTTAAGATGGGGTTTGCACATAACCTTGCAGCAAGGAAAGGAGATGGAACATTAATGCTAGGAATATTACTTCAGAGAAAGGCTTTGCAGCTGTTTACACCCTACTGGCTACAAACATGTCTGGAATATTCGATTTATGGAAAGAATCAAGTAATTAAGATAAAAGAATATACATGATTCACTACTGTGAAATAGAAAGACATAATTTATGCTCTATATCTACTGTAGTTATGATTAGTGACCTAAGGCTGTTGAACTTCCTCTTTATGGATTGCGAAAATGCTGTGACAGTTTTCAAGGGAATTGCTCTCTTTTGAGTTTAAAGAGATGAAAATGGGCCTGCTAACAAGGACCGGCTTCAGTATGTGCTTTCATATTCTTCATGTTAAAAAAGAAGGAAAAAAAAAAAAAGGCAATTGGGTGCTTTGATACATCTGAACCTTAGGACCTTGTGAGGCAGAAGGTGCATAATATATAATATCACACAATGCGTGCAATGTATGTCGAGAAATGTGCAGAAAGGGCATTCCCTTGGACGCTGTTCACAGTGTCGGTTGTTGAAAAGATTGACAAATATGCTTTCAAAAAAGGAAGCTATTATTTGGTGTTAGTTTTCTGGTTCTGATGCGGTGTAGCATTTCACATATTCGTATTACAAAATTGTTCATAAACCTAGGAATTCTTGCTGCCTGTGCTGGGCTTATGATCAAGAAGACTATCACCGCCAGTACGGACTGTGATTGAGCGCTTCCCTGCATTAGCTGAGGCAAATTTCTAAGGAAATACCTGAAAATTGTATACTGACTAAAGATGCTGTTTCTATGTGCTTTTCTGAGCCCTGAGAACGTTCTTTCAATATAAGCTGTTTGAGTTTTGAAGTTGTTTAGGCTGAAAGCTTCGCACTCTGAAGTGCAGAATTCCATGAACTGTGGTAAAATACCATCCTAAATCTTTCCCCTGGCAACTGCAGCTGTCGGGATGCTCTCTGCCGGCTCCCCCTGTCCCCTGCTCTAATTCTGGGGACTGCGTCAGCTTCGCTCCTGGCTAGGACGGGCACGGCCTCGGCACCTGCCGCGTTCCCCACGCGGGCTGTTCTTGGTGCCGGAGGGGGCTGAGACAGGAGCTGTAGGTGGTGTTTGATACTCGCCTTGCCACGCTGAAGGCGGAGCGGTGAGCACCAAGGGCGCTGTTTGTCAGTGAAGCGATTGGGCCAGGAAGATAAAGAGCTGGGAGGGTACCTGGAGCACGCCCGCATTTGGAATACACTAACTGCACAGTAAATATTTAAATTTGAGCTAATATTGCATTATGTTAAAGATTCATTTATTACTGTACTCATTGGAAAGCACTTGTAGGACCAGTGCTATAGTTTACATTAGTTTAACTGTTGGAAAATGGATTTGTCAGTGTCGCTTGTGCCAGTGCATGAATATTTTATTTCACTTTTCTAAGGTCATAAATACTCGCGTAGCCCCACACATTTTAGGGTCAGGCTCCCAGGGTGCCTAGGACTTTTTTTTTTTTTTTTTTTAATTCCTCCCCCAGTTCCAAGTAATCTCGGAGGTCCCTTCCAGCCTGGCAGCATTCTCACAACTTCCAAAGCGTTGGAGCTCGTGGTCTGTGCCCTGTGCCGGTCTGCGCGGGTGCGTACGTGAGCCTGTGAAAGCAGAGCTCAGAGAGATGGTACGGCCACAGCTGAAGACAATTGCACAAGCTTCGCAAATACGTGCTTCAATATTGATTAAATAGGCTTCTCCCTCTAATGTTTCCATCAGAGAGGGACAGTGCCTAGTTTTACTGCCTAATGTCACACGCACCCCCACCCAAAGTGAGACTCCTGGTAAGCCGTTCTGAAGAGCTAAGCTCATGGTGATTTTAAAAACAATTTTTTTTTTAGTCATGCTGAGAAGATTGTATTTGGTAAAAGGAAACTAATGTAAATAATGAGCTACATCTAAACCAGTCAAATAAGGTTTTACACAAATTTCCTTAATAACTTTTAGCAACTCTTGGTGAGGGTGTTTTGGTTTGCTTTATGAAATTTTTTTTGGTAAGGTACTCTGCCAGTTTCTGCACTTACAGGTAATGGTTGCTACACAGAATTCTTAATCAGGTGTCCTGCTGTTTTCAGTAAGTTTGTTTAAAAAAAACCCAAAACAACAAAACCAACCAACCAAACCAAACTGTTTATCATGATACGCTTCGTATCAATCCTTGTGCCCAGAACAATGGTAAAGGTATAAACTTCAATAGCAATACGNCTTAATCAGGTGTCCTGCTGTTTTCAGTAAGTTTGTTTAAAAAACCCCAAAACAACAAAACCAACCAACCAAACAAAAAAGTGTTTATCATGATACACTTTGTATCAATCCTTGTGCCCAGAACAATGGTAAAGGAATAAACTTCAATAGCAATACATGATGATTTCTGAGTTGAGCATTTGAGTCTGGCACTGACGGGTTCCATCCCATGCCTCTAGTAATAAAGTAAATGAATTTGAATTCTGCGGGAGGACTCAGTGGTTTATGGAACTACTAGTTGGTCTCAAAGCCTTCTACTTCTGGATCTCTGACTGAATTAACACCTTGACTTTTTTAAATGGAAGCTATTAGGAGCTTCATTTGTTACAGTTGTAGTGCAGTGACAGTTATATTGCCCAAGACAAATGATTAGCCTTAGAATTGTGTATTGGCTTGGCTGTCTGCATTCACTTCCATCTCAATTCAAACGAGAGTGCAGGTGGTGTCCCTCCTATGTGTACTTAGATGTTTAAAAACTATGTATCTTTGTTTCAGAACTCCTTTTCTTGTGGTTCATCTTGGTTGTCTGCGCGTTCACACCTGACTTTCAGCACCTGAGAAAAGGTTTTCTCTTTGTTCCACTCTCCCAACTTCTCCTTTGAGCATTTTTCTTTTATAGGAGGTAAATCTGTCCATTTCATTCTCCAGTGTAGTTAGTTCTGATTTTAGCATTTTCAATATCTAGCTATTTCCAGATGAATGGAGGCCATCTTTCCGATCTACAGGTTTAGATTAGATTGCAGCCTTTAGACCTGGTTTGGGGTATATTTATTTAGTACTGATTTACATACAAATACAAAGAAAAAATGTAAAGTCTAGTGTTGTTGATTCTAGCTATTGATATTGCACCAGATGGCAACAATCTGTATTAGAAATTCCCTGCATAGTCAGATACAGTCGTGTCTTCTGCAACTTGACACTTTTTTAAGCCTGCTGTTTTCTTTTCTTGATTAGCTGCTCTGGTTTGTTTCACATGAATTACTGTCAGGATTATTTTTATTAAGACTATGTCATGACCCTGTTTATCAGCCAGTGGCTGAACACCCTAATATATGAAGCGAATGTGTAGAAAACTCATTTTTTTTTCTGGATTAAAATGTTAGCTTTTTCTATAACACGGTGTGTTAGGTGCAGTTCCTTAGAGGATGTAAACGTTTAAGTAACTGCCCATCTCATAGCAAATGCTTACATCCTCCCAGAAGGTGCACAAGGAAACATTTACTTTCCAGACTCTTATTTTCCAAATACACTTTGTTTCCTCGTAGGAACGGCATTTGGTTATGTGGTGAAATAGCCGAGTCACAGGATGTGGCTGATCAGTCTTTTATTTTTCTCTTTTCTTTTTATAATTTTAAACCCCGGCTTGCTAGCAGAGCCGGCCAGTTTGCAGAGGTGCTTTAATTTTTCCTGTCATAAAATTCCCCTGACTATTAGGCAATATTTTAACAGCCGTATGACTGTTCAAACTCTGTGCTGGGTTTGCAGAGCAAACTGTCTCCTGATTGTTTTATCCTTTCAGCTTCTCGGTATCCCTTTGTTAAAAGGTAAACCCCTTAGTGAGATGTTAAAGAAAATGTGGCCTCTTGATATTTAAAAGGTGAGAAATCTATTTAAACTGTATATGATGGCTTCAAATAGTCCCACTGCCGTGTGCTGCTTGTTTTAATAGAAGTGATAAATACTGCGGCTGGTGGTGCTCAACAACTAGATTTGAGCTATATCCTATAAATGACATTTAATGGCAAATGTCAGGCATAGTCTGAAGGGTATCTTCGTTTCACTGTTGCGTTTCTTTAGGATGATGCTTAAAAAAAACCTTAATGGAATTTAATTACCAGAGCATATATTCAATGATTAGTTAAATGCATTTGTAATACCATTAGTTGTTAGGTAACTGTTTGCTTATTATGCTTGACACCGAGTGTATTTGATGTACAAAGCGTATCGTATGCGGTGCAGCAATAGAAATGCTAATGAGCCCGGGTGTTAAGGAGGGTCGCTATCAATACCGTGTCAGCAGCTTGCTGCCAAATTGGCTTCTGTGGGAAAGGCATAATCTGTAATCAAAGTGGAGTTCGTAGCAGCAGCTAACACGAACAGAGATGCTGTGATCAAAAATAGTGCTTATGCTTAGTGCTTTCTCTAGTAGTGATTTTAATTACAGCCTATTAATGAATTCTCACCCCTGTTTGTGTCTTTCGTATAGGGCTTTTGTGACATAGAAATAATGGCTGGAGACACGGCATCTCCACTGCTTCATCTGTGACTTTTGTACGGCAGAGCTGAGCGCACCGTACATGCACGTACAGAAATGCAGTAGCTTTGGCTGTTGTGCAGAACCTCCAGCAGGAGCACAGTGCGGGGATGCCGTGGGCATGGGGCTCGCTCAAACGAAAATAGCAAACCTGCCTGGAGCCAACCGCCCGTCCACAGCTACGGTGCGCTTCTGTGCTCTGCTTTCCTCTCGGGCCTTTGTGCAAAAGTTTATCTGCACAGGTTTCATCACATCCATACACACCGAACTGATGGGGACCCACTGGTGTGGACAGCTTCTCGTGCTCCCCGAGAAGGGAGCAGTCAGTTGGGGAGGGCTTTTTGTGCCACAGAAGCTTCCGTGGGGTGGGAAATGGGTGGACGCGTTGTCTTCTGGCCCTGACAGCTCTAATTAAACAGGCTTGTTGGTGGGTAGTTGTGCGCTGTAATTGTGTGGTTACTTTATGCTTTTGCTCAGCATAACTGACACCATGAACCACAGATGGGATTCACAGAACATAAAAGGGAAACAGAGCAGAAAGATACCACAAAGGGATTAAATGAGGTAGTAAGCAATGACCCATAACCTCCATGAAAGATCTTATGATAGTTTTATTTTAAGCCAGTCGGTTTTTAAGCATAACTGCTTTTTTTACAGGATGAAATTATCTTTTGTCATTTAGAATTGCAGTGAAATTTTAAGGGTATTGTCATACTTAAGTGTATTTCACTGACAGGAAGACAGGTGACTTGCTAGAGCTTGGCACAGTAAGTAGCTTTGTTTCTAGTAAAGCCGAAAAGTTTATGGAGTAAATACTACAGTTTGTTTTATGGTCGTGACCTCAAATGAGTAATGTTCTTTTTCTCCTTGAAAACTTGAGTGAGGCTGTGTTCAGTTCTTTCCCAAAGGTTGCCCAAAGGTTGAAAGCCTATGAATGAATATATATATATATTTAATATCTGATATTTGATGTATTGTGGGATGTAAGCGTGCTGTTTCTGATTCTCTGTTTCTGTGTCACCACCAGCTAAAAGTAGGGAAGATGGGATTAATCCTGGGTGCTGTAGGTAAGGAGGAAGTTGCCTTGGGCATTTGGGTAGAAAACACAAATAACTTGGGCAAAGACTGCATAGAGTAGTTTCTTGTTTGGTCCCAGGTGACCTCTTTTGTAATCTTATTAAAAACGGAACATGGTGTCAGTTGCTGATCGATCATGTTTTCTGGGGCGTGAATATGAGTGGAATTCCAAAGGAATGAAAAAAGATGGATGCTTTTTTTGATATTGAAAGCGAGGAGTCCCCACAGAGCCTGGGTACAAAAGGCTGGTTAGAAGTTGAATGTGTTGAAAACTGTTGTCCTTCGGCAGATGGCCAGTGCCCTCATGGCTTCATTTTCAAGTAACCATGTAGTCTCATTTTGATCCATTTTAGTTTGCACTTGTTTTTATATAGTTACACAGCCTCTTTTGCACATAGAGAAGTATGCCATTCTGTAACTAACGGAGCTAACTTGGGCCATTAACTTATACAGTGGATTTTTTTACATACTTCTCTTTGTTGTTCTGTCTCAGTAGAAAACAGGAGGCTTCATGTTAAATTTTAATGGCCCTATGCCTTTAAGAAGCAGTGTCAAAGAATAAGATTTTAAATAGTTACCTGTTCTTTAACATAATTGGTAAAGCCTAAACACTCCAGTTGGCTGTTTCACAGTTTCTTTTCAAAATCGTTTTCAAGATTCAAAAAAAAGACAGGCTTCATTTTTATTTGGCTCGTGGCAAGTGTCCTATTAAAGCTATTGTTCCATATAGGCTTAGGTCCTGGAAAAGAATGCCTATTTGCCTAATGGTATTTTCATTTGTTCCTTGTGTTTCCTTTTTCTTTCATACGGTGTCTAATTCACAGATTGATATCCTATTGTTGGCATTCCACATAATCAATGTCAGCCTCTCTGTGTCAAGGGGAATTGCTGACACACACCCCTTGGCGCTTCATTTGGAAGCAAATAATTAGGAGACGTTGTTTTGAAAACAGGAAGAAAATAGTAGCAGAAGAAGGGAATAGAGGTTTCTGAAAGAGTTTATCATCCCAATCTGATTCTGGTTGAGAATTACTTGGTCTTTGAGGATGAAATTATTATCAGTGTGATGGAGGAGAGGATTATTTTATCTCTAAAGTGCAATTTTAGGAGTGCAGAGCCCCCTTCCTTATTGCTGCCATTTCTATGGAGTGAGATTGGGCTGATTAGTGAGGTGCTAATGTGTAACACCTCCCACCTAAAGACCCGAATGGAGTTGTAACCTCTAAATCCGCAGGCGCTTCCCTCCTTTGGTGGGTGAGTGGCCGGTGTGTCTGCAAAGGGCAAAGAACTAACCCAGGAGACTGATTTTACTGGGAAAGGCTGCTGGTGAAGCTGGGTCTAGATACTGGTTACAGCTTTCCTTGAACTATAGTGTATCAACTCCTGGGTGACCGGGGCTCATTTTTGGCTTAATTATTTCAGGATGTTTTGGACATCTGGAAAGCAGAAGTTGAGGGGAAGGGAAGGTTTATGAGTGACACTAAATAAAATTCAGAGCTGGTAGGTAACATTTATTCTGTATTAGTTGATTTTTGTACGAGTGTAGAGGAGAAGACAGCTATGAGGAGCAGACAGAGGGAAGAGAGAAAAATGCATTCGGATAGCTCCATTTGTTGAGCGTTGTCTCGGAAGTGCATCTGGTTGAAGCGCGATGAAATTCAGTGCTAACCTGTGTCCTTATGGGGAGGACTTCACCGTTGAATTCACTACGGTTCACACGGTCTGTTAGCACTATTTGTTGCCGTTTCTGATGGATCTTTCCCTAGTTCTCTGTTGCCATAATTATTCTTTGTCATATATGCCGTAGAGCTCTTGCCTCGTGCCTGCAATAGCTATCCCACCAGAACATGGAGCGTTCATAAGATGGCAGCGTGGCAAGTTTTGATAGTACAGCTCTTCTGGCGATCTGAAGGCTGTATGTTTTTTTTTTAAAGACAGTCTAGCAACTCTAATGCCAAACCACCCACACTAGGAGACAACATATGGCAGCTACTGCGAATTAACATGCGGATAAGTAGTGTATCACCTAGTGTTTTTAAAAAGGCTTGAGCCTTGATAGCTGGATTCGAAGGTTTTGGCTGTCTGGCCGTCTCCCCGCAACGCACAGAACACAGCCTTGCAGATAAGGAATTGTGATTTAAGAGTCCTTTTGGCCACGTTTTGCAATTGTTTAAAGGTGTGGGCAAACAGATGGTTGTTTTATACTTGTGTATGTGTATATCGGTACGTATGTAGGCTGAGATTTACAGGTATGTTTATGGGACTTGCACGCTTTCCCCTCTCCTTCTGTAGGCAGCAACTCTGTCTACAAATAACCTGTCTATGCGGTATAATGCCGTTGTTTGCCAACCGTTTTGCTTCAAACTTTGTGGAAACTGTAGTAGAGATATAGAACATGTAGTATTCTCAGCAAAGCGGCGTGGCTTTGAGCAAAAGGACGGCGTTTCTTGTGTAGTCGTCGGGACAGCCGTGTCCCTGAAGGTGGAGGGGTGTTCCTGTGCGTATGCGTCTCAGTGTGAAAGTTTGAGGTTCAGGGGAAGGTGAGCGTGATGCTTGTTTTACATCTCTGAGCTATTTGTACACAAGACTGAAATAATTTCCAGCACGCTGAGGTGACTTCGTGAATTCCAGGAGGAGTTTCATTTGTTAAACTTGTGAATAAAAGGGGCACGAGAGAAATTCTTGCTGTAAACAATGACGAAACGTCAAGAGCGAGGCAGAGTGAAAAAATCCTATATTGTTTTGTCAATAAATTATGCTTTCTCCTACATAGATCACAGAAATGGGACTTTACCCTGGAAACAGCAATATTTGATACCCCAGGCAGCTTATTCCCAGCTCAGCTCGCGCGTCGCTGAATACACCGATCGATTATCCGCGGCGTAACGCAGCCGTCTCATTTCCTGCCGGCCATGGCTGCGCTCAATCAACCGCCCGCTCTTTGTGGCCTGCCTCCTGCGCCGAGATAAGCCATCAAGGGATGCTGCTATTAGAAAAGCTCTTGTAGATGGAATAGTCATTAGATAAGACTAACAGGTTTAAAGGTTGCAGGCTTTGTGTTGGTTCAGGTTAGGAGGACGGGAACCAGAAGGGCTGCAGCCGTGGGCGGTTGTATTTGAGGGGCGGAGAGGATTAAACTGCACGTTGCCATATTTAGTGCTCGTATTTTCTTGCTGAATACTGATAGCTCTCACTTTTGACAAAGCTTCTGTGTTTGCAAGAAGTAATTATGTGTTAATACGCGTGCATCTGAATTAAATAATCAAGCTGTAAAAATAACATTCATTTGCAGTAATAACCTCTGTATTTCCAAGCTGGGTTTTCTTGGCTTACAAACAGCTGATCAGGTTTCTTATTTAATTAGAAAACAGCTACAAAATGATATCCTGAGAACTTGAAATTACATGTGCTGTTGCAGAGTGGGAAGAAAAATGATCCTTGCAGGATCTTTTTAGCTCCTGATTTCCAGATAGTTTCATTTGTGTCCCATCTGCTTTTTTTTTTAATCCCCAGGGGATCTGGTATGAGTGGTCTTTATTTTTCTTTTTCCCTCCTTTAATATTAATAAATGTCAAAAGTGTAAAAATACTTGTACAGTAGCAGAAATACAGGTAGCAATTCAACGGGGGCGGAGGGGGCACAGCAAGTGGAGCAAATCAAATCCACCACTTGTTTTGGAGTCGGGTGAATACTATGTCGTGGAGCAGAATTAGAACCGTTTTTGAGAAATGAAATAATCATTTTTGGGAGACAAACAGTGCCCCGAAGGAGTGGGTTAATTTGTCGTGTTAAAAAAATAAATATAATGTCCAGTCAAAAACTGGCTTTGTGAGGCCGGAGCCCCTCTGCTGCAATGCACAAGATGTTTATTTTGAACAGTGCAGTGACTGTTAAAATGTTTAACATGTTGCTAAAATAATACAAAGAATCTGGTAGCTTAGAATTAATCATATGATTGGGTTTTTTTTTCCTGATAACAAAATTTCATTGTTGAAAATATGCTTGGAAGGAAAGATGTTCTTTTCCTTCTTTCTGTTTTGCTGTTTGTTTCTTTGAAGTAGCTATTCACTGGCTCCAGCGTGCCCATCTGTCAGCTCCAGCATTTGGTATATTGTTTCCAAAGCTAGTTGTGATTTAACGTGGTATCTAAATAGGGCAAGTAATGAAGGATGCTGCTTAAATCCCTCTGAGAGAATCTGCAGGACATCTGTGATCATTTGCACGATTTGGTTAGTCATAACCCTGGGAAGAGAATGTGGAATCTCTTAAGATATGAATTGTAATGCGCAGTAACTCTGTTTTCAAGCGTGTTCTAACAGAAAACTGGCACCTTGGGATTGTCACAAATGCTGTGAAAATCAGTACATTCGTATTTCTAAAAAGATTGCTTTTTTTCCTTTTTAAGGGCAAGGCTTATTTTTAAATAGAAGTTGACCAGATGCTTGTGAACTGGGATGCTTTAATCCATTTACAGATTTTATCTAATTCTTGTTGAATGTCCAAAACTGATTCATGTTTTTTAAAAGGAACAAAAATCAAACCAGCAGCAACAACAAAACCCCCCAATGGGTGTTTTCTGAGTACTGCAGCAACAGACACTATTTCCATTTAAGGGGAGAATGGAATTTTGTAGCACAGGGCACCTTTTTGAGCTGACAGAAAGATGCTTTAAAGCACTTGCATTGCTGTGATTTCTGCAAGTCTGAATTTGGCATGTGACTGTCTGCAGCTTTTCGTATGTAAAGGTGTTAAAAAAAAAAAAAAGTAACACTGTATGAACCAGGGGACATTTCTTTTGTGTTCACATGGTTCTAAAATAAATAGTCTGCCACGGAAGTTGGTGCCTTGACACCTCTGAGTATAGTCTGCTCTGTGTATGACATACATATTTAGAAAGTTGGCTGACGAAATGGCATGTCTAGGAATGTCTGTGCACCGAAGGATGGAGATGTGAAAAATGAGATTATGAGAGAAGGTTTATATTTTTAGGGAGACTGAAACTTCAGGTTAAGCCCCACAAAATCATGCATTTTGAAGAGTAAATACAGAAAACACTTTTCAAGATGAAGCTTTTCATTAGACAAAAAGCAGTGATCGTGGCACAAAGAGGTATTTAGGAAGGAGATTAGACCACACCTTCCCCAAGAAAACCCAACCAAACCCAAACCCGACTGCTATCAGCAGAGCACAAATGCCAACTTATTAGTACATCAGCATATTTTTAGTTGCATCATAGTCCAGAGACTTTTCTGTAAAAAGTTACTTGCACATCGTGGTTGTGAATGATGTTTTTGTTGCTGCCTTCCTTACGTCTGGTGGCATTGAGTCGTGCCACGTGTGTGCATTCTACGATTCACCCGATGAAGAGCAGGCGGCGTTGTGGAGTGTGTGCTGCTTTCTGTTTTGAAATATATATGAGTCTGATAACTTTTAAAGATATGTACATTGGCCACGTTCATCTTTTCCTGTCACTTATAATTCATTTAAAATGCCTAATTCATAAAATTTAGTTTTTAGTTAAAAGCGTAGAAAGTTGGTGTATGCCAGGGCTTCAAATCGATGCTTGTACACACCATTTAGATGTCTATTTTTTTTATTACCTGTTTTGGTTCCAGTTCTACCTTCATCTTTTTTTCTCCATAGTTTTGAAAGATATTTTTGTTTCTGAAGTGTGATGAAAGAAAAGCCACTTTTCTGTGTTATGAAAACCCCTGTAATTTCTTTTTCTCCATAATTTCCCCTCTGATGATGCCTCACACCCACATGGTCAACCTAAAGGAGTCGGTACCATTCCTGTTGGCGGGTTGCAGTGTGGGGCAATTCATCATTTCCCTGAAAACTTCTTGGATCCAGCCAGCCACCTGAAACGCAATCTCATTCCCCGTGTTCCTCCTGATTGTGAGTCTGATTTCAGGGGAGGAGATGTTCTCTTTTGCTGCGCGGAGTGACGGGGAACTTGGGCGTTTGCAGTGAGGCTTACAGGAGACACAGCAGTGAGCAAAAACTTCTCTTTGCATTGACTGAACGACAAGAGAGGAGGGGAGAGAACGAGATGGTCCCTTATGGCAGCAAGTGGGAAAACCTCCCTTCCAACCACTAATTTCTTTGGTCCCGGTGTATCAGAATGCTCTGTAAGCGTTGACCTCATCCCTGTGCTGCTAAAAGCCCTGTGCCGTTTGGTGATACAACAAGAAACCGAGCCAGGGCAGATGCGTGGTTGCCCCACCATCTCCTTTACAGTCTTAGCCTAATTCAAAATAAAGCTGTGACCTTCCGACTCACAGCTCCATGTGATGCCGGGGCGGTGAAAGCATTTGAGAGTTTTGATCCCTCCCTTTTTGTTGTAATATAATCTCAGTGCACACATACACAAGGGACATACGGTGACCCAGAGTTTCTACGCTCCAAGTTCTTCCTGCAAAGCTGTCCCCTCATAGCACCGTTGCTGTAAGGTTACGGATGAGGTTGTATCTGTTCATTCCTCACTTGCTGCCTTTGTTCTCTTTTCTTTTTACCAAGATACAGTAACTTCTTTCCTTTCCTCAGCTCTCTCCTTGGGCTGCTGGTGGTTGTTCGGGCTATTGAGGGTTTGGTTTGTCGGGCAGCGTTTGTGAGCCCCGTCCGTCCCTGGCAGAGCACAGCGCAGGTTTCTACTCCTTCTCCTCCCACTGCCACCAACGAAATCCAATTCTGGATCTTGTAATCCTCCGTGATGGTTGCATATACGTATGTGCTTCCGCCTCCTTTACCGTGCTGCTTGAGTGTTGTAGTGTTTGAAGGACACCCGACTTCAGTGGCACAAACCAAGGAAACCGCAGCATTAGCTTTTGATGCTTGTTGTACACTGTCCGTACATATAAGTGAGTAGTCTTTGCGCCAAAGTGATGCTTTCGGAGTGTGCTCTCAGGGCTTTGTGTGACACAAGAGGGATGCTTTCTCCTCAGAACTAAGAAATGCAAAGAGAATTTGCAGAGAAATGCTGGGTTAATGTTTCCCGTCGTTGCTGCACGCAGTCCTTGTTAGCACTAATAGAATTTATGAACTCTCAGCAAGAGGNTTTTTTTTTTTTTTTTGTCGTCTTCAGAATTCAGACAGACTGTTCATAGAGACTGTGATGCACAGAAATTTATTTCAGGAGAACAGGAAAGTCTGCAACCAACCTTTTTGAACACCAGGCAACAGAAATTAGTGTTGCCGCTCAGACTTTGTCCTTTTTGGTTTTTTTTTTTAATGCATTAGACAAACTTGTTGTCTTTGCAAGTGTGTGGGGTTTGGTGTTTTGTTTTTTGGGGTGGGAGGTGGTGTGGGGGTTTTTTGTTGTTTATTTTTTTTAAGTAGGTTCAGGTTTCTCCTGTAGAGCACAAATATGCTTAGTATGTTCTTGAATGGTTTTTGAGGCATTCAGGACATAGAGCACATGTGGTAGTGGTGGATTAGTTAAACTTTTTTCTGGCACAATGCTGCCACTAGCAGTTGTTTTGTGGTATTACATGTGTTTTTAATCAAAGGCTTCAAGAAGTGCATTTAATGGAAAGATTTTCATGCTGTTTATTAAGCAGAAAGGGTGGAAATTGTTGTAACAACTAGGCTGATGTGAACGGGAGAGGCGATAAGAACTTTCTGGTCCAGTAACCTGTGATTTAACTTGTAAATGTAAATGTTTTATGAGCAGTCTTAGAAGGGGCTGGAGGACCAGAGTCAGGAAAAACAAACGGTGCTCGCTGTTGCCTCATGCCAAAAGAATGTTCATTTCCCTTTAGACCTTCCTGTGTTTCTGCAAGTGTTGCGGAGCAGTGGGAAGAGTTGACTACCAAAGGTTTCAAAGATAAACTGCAGCAGAGACTCTGTAATAACTTAATCTAAAAATGCTCTTTTTAAGTGGTGTTTATGCTTCAGTTTCTTTCTAAGAAGGAACAAACTGGTAGCTGCATTCTCAAATGAAAAAGGAGCGCTGAGGAAGATGGTTTTCTGTAAATTTTGCTGTTGGTTTTGTGAGGCACATGAGGAGTCAGAGCCTGTGATGTTGGGACTGAAGTGCAGCATCCTGTTCTTTTGTGTAGCGGAGTGTAATAAAGAACATCTACGATTATGTCTGGATCCATCTGTCCTTGGGGAGAAAAAAAATCTGGTATCTCTTGGTTACAACTGTTAATGGTTGCATTGAATTATTTTGCTATCGGTATTCTTTTTTTCTGAGTTATGTTGCTGGTTCCCCCCCGCCATGTTTGGCCATAAATACTCCTTGTTTGTAGAAATTAGCAGACTACGATCATGTTGCATGAGGCCAAAAATTCCAATCCTTGTGTGATCCCTGCCTCTTCTTTCCTTGGGTTAGTTTTTTGGAGGGTACAGGTCAGATATACAGAGAGAGAGCTACATGATGGTGCAGTGGGTTCCTGTTGCCTTTGTCTAGTTTGAAAGTCAATTTACCACATTGCCCGTGTTTCATTGTCATAGAAATACGCTTTCCTCCCTTTTGGGTCTTACCTCAGGTTTTCTTCAGTGTGAAAACAGATTTTATACTCTAGAAGATTGTGTCAGATGTGGTCTGATTTCCTTTTTAGTAATGCCTTTAGACCTTCTTTTTCAGAGTAAACGGGACCACCTCCTTATGAATGTCAAATGGTACTATCGCCAGTCTGAAGTCCCAGATTCAGTCTATCAGCATTTGGTTCAGGACAGACACAATGAGAACGGTAAGTTAGGCTCTGTAGAGTAGGGCCTTCTTTACTTGTACTCTGAATTTTAAGATTTAACAGTCGAGAAAGCAAGAACCCTTTTGCGTGGGGATATGAAGGAAGGACTGCTGATGGAAACAATGCGTTAGGAGATGGATGGCAGTGTTTCTTACCCGCCCCGCGTGTTGGAACTAGTGCATGTCCTGTAACCATAGCTATAATCAGATGTGTTTCAGGTATGGCTTAAATACTGTGCTGTATTATACTAATGCCCTAAGAGAGAATAGAAAAGAAACATAACACTGGATCCTTTGTAGGCCTCCTGGACAGTGTACTAATACCCAACTGGCTGAAGACCAAGTTGTCTGAAGAAATTGTGACTCTCCTCCTATTTTTTTGGTGATTCTGCCATAGTGTCATGAGAACTGAGTTTTTTACATTCATGCTGCCTTGCACGTAGGAATGCTCGCTGCGATTAATATTGCAGTAAGTGATGTAACCGAGGCACTCGTAGCTGAGTTCCCCCTCTTCTCTTTGCAAAACCAAGCGTGATCTTGGGTTTAACAGGAGCAGAAGAAACTTTAGTGCCTATTCCAGGGTCATTTATCTCTTGCCTCTAGGGGAGGTATAACATTTGCTTCTGTTCTTACCAGAACTTGTCAAGTCAATTGTTAAAATTGTTGACAATTGTTGAGTCAATTGTTAAAATTCTGAAGACACTCCAAGGTGAATTGTGATGCTAAAAGTTGATGCTTGAAATATGGAACACAGCAATTTTTTGGTGCATGACAGTACAAAGTTGAGCAGACATTCTCCTTTGTGCAGGCATTAAGGACATTCTGCATGTGCTTTTAGCAAACACTGTACAAATGTAACATTTCTCTTACTAATTTATTTTAAACTTCTAACAATGGGGTTATAAGCACAGTGTCAAAAAGTGAGCATTTTTGAGAACGTGGCTGCTTTTTTATGTCACCCTTCTGTGCATGTATTTTTGTGTGTTCTTCAAAGGTGTAGTAAGTTGTGGAAAAAGTTGTCTTCCAGTTTTTCCTTAACACTGAGAATTTTCTGTATTTGAACATGAATATCAATATCTATCTCAAAGCCAGAGCACTAAGCAGTTAGTACTGTCTAGATTTTGTTGAAGATTCGAGATTAAATATTCAAAACAACCAAAACCTTAAGCTGGAAACCATAAATCAGTGATAAATTCATTTGCCTAGTTCCTTTCACCGAGCACCGACCACGTGGATAAGATGTGTCATCCAGTACCCCTGAAAGCTCTTTCCCTTCAGCAGTTCTTAAGCATAGCAAGGGAGAATTCATGGGTAAAAATGGGTATCGCGTTGTTTCCATACCTTACAGGCCATGTAAACAATCTGAATGCTTGTCATTTTAACACTGAGGAGTGTGTATCTAAGAAACATCCTCAAACTTTAACCTGTAAAAAAAAAATACCTGAAAATGGCAATAGTGGATGCTTTCAGACTACAGCTAATGTGTTGGTGGTTTTTTGTTTGTTTTTTTGCTTCCTGGCAGACTCTGGACGAGAGCTTGTTATTACAGACCCAGTTATCAAGAATCGAGAGCTCTTCATTTCAGATTATGTTGACACTTACCACGCTGCTGCCCTCAGGTGAGTTATGGAGGATGCGGTGCCGGCTCTCAGAGCTGGATGAGAACCACCTTACTGAGAGAGGTGCTCTTTCTGGTTTTGTGTGGGCATCATTAGCGTACTGCTCAGCTTTCTCCTCATCTCCTACAGTAATTAACTTGTGTTATCTGTTCTCATTCAAAAAGGAGCTGTAATTCTACAATCTCATTTTAATCTCAGTTAATCAATGTTGCTCAGAAGACATTGTTTCCCATCCTTGCCAATTTAGGTTATTGCTAGTTCCCGCAGAAATACTGCCCTTCCCTCCTCCGTGTTTGATTTCACTATTAACAATAGCATCTCCGAGTAGAGTGACTGTTAGTATGTTGCCCTGATTAAATTGCGTTAAAGGCTTTTTCTCCGAGGCACTTGGCATTGTTGCAGCTCAGCTGAGAGCTCCATTAAAAACTAGCTGCGCAGACAGGAGGTAATGGGCCCCGGTATTGTTCTCTGTGCTGTCTGCCCTTCCCTGGAGGTTGCTGCTCTCTTTACTCGCTAAGTTTTTAACTTAAGTGGCTAACCTTTGTCTAGGCTGAGGGGACACACCATTACTTAAAAATGTTTTCAAATAGAAACAGCGAGGCATTATTTTTCAGCAGACTTTCAGCATGCCAAACGTGCATGGATATTGTCAAAATGCAAATGGAATAATCTCCCTGATAATAATGCTCAGATGGTGTTTCACTAGAACCATCTGGAGAGGTTTTTTTGTTCAGAGTCACTTTGCTGAAGCCACTTACTTCAAGACAAACTAGCTGTGACTTCTGTCGTAAGGGTGGGAAGAAGTCTTTGATTTATGTATTAGACTTTTTTATAAACTTGGAAAATTCCAGCGGTGTACCATAATCTCATGAAATTCCGCAGTGCCTTTTCTGAGTTACAGAAGGTCGCCTTCCAATTTTAAAGCGGCATGCTTAGAAACAAGCTGGCAGGAGGTTGGCTGTCTTGATGGAACCAATCTTGGAAATCTAACTGCTTAAACAGAGAGAAACTGAACTATGC
>RSEF01000021.1:5104660-5159133 GCA_003993805.1 Himantopus leucocephalus | reverse complement strand
AATGGATGCTCTCTCTTCTGAAATGCCATTTATGCGAGTTGTCAGTGCAGTTTTAAACCTACTTTCTGTGTAGAAGTAGCTGTTAATTCTTCCAGCTATTAGAACATAACTGAGCCTGAAAAGATCAATGAAATGACAAAGCATAGCACTTAGTGATCAGCTAATTACTCAGACTAGCCAGCTCTCCAAATGTAGGTTTTTCTTCATTTGGTTGCAGCCAGGGTTGTGGTTTTTTTTTATTCTAGCTCTTCAATTGTGTATTTTGTCTTGGAATGGGGGGAGGTTTAGGAAAAGGACCTGAGTCTAGGTTGCTTGATTATTTTTTGACCTGCGTGTTTGCTGCCACTTTACAATGCGTGCTTGTTTGAATACCTAATTCTAGATTTATTTTGCTTTTGGAAGTAAAAGTATTGTAGCCCACATTCCAGGATGACCTGTTGGTGGTTTGCCTATAAAAACAAAACTTCATCTTGAACTCGATCTGCTTTTCTAGTGCAGTGTTTTGTTTCACGTGGAAAGGACAGAAAATGTTCATGGTACCTTGAAGTAACAGCATGTTGTAGGTAAGGTGCCGAATGCTGCAGTGTGACCCCCTCAGCTGACTTGTGGAAATGTGTGATGGGATACATTCTTAGACCAAACAAGCTTGAGCTCCATGTGGATTGCATCTACAAAGATATATTTACGTTTGAGTGATTTTACTTTGTGTTCAGCATAAGCTGCTCACGTGCTTTTCCAGGAGTCTCAAACGCAGCTCGGCGTGGTGGGGATCTGACTATTTTTCTATGTTTTCATGTGTTCTCTTTGCAAAACAACCTGCAAAAATCCCAGACCCCCAAAACCACCCGAAACACTGGTGTGGTGGATGTGTAGTAAGAGGCCCTTTTGTTGTAGGAGCACGCAGGGCTAAAGGAAAGTAAGCTTTTTCCTTTCCTTTCTATTTGAAAGCTTGTTGACTCTAGGTTCGGCTTGGGAAATAGCAACCATGATCCTGTTGTTGGTCATTCTGTGGTCTGGAAGTGGTAAACCTGTGTGTTTTGGGATAACTTTTTTCTTTTCAGTGTACATCAAGCTGTGTTGCTTTTGTTTTTTTTTGTTTTTTTTTATTCTACAGTTTGGTAAAAGATTACCTGCTATGTTTCAGTAATTCTCACATCAGTGAGAAAAATCTGATTGTGGAATAAAACCCTAGACCAATCTTAAAGCTAGAGGCCGGGTGTTATTGCCTTGAATAGAGTGTTAATCAAGCTAGTGAGTAGAGCTGAAATATGTTCCTAATGCTCAAGAGCATGGAATACATCTGCTAAACTTGTATAGCCAGCTAGGAGAGAAAATTCATTTTATGCTAAGTACTTTAAAATAATTAATTTCATGTCTCTTCAGAGAAGCGACTGCGCTGACACTGACTAATTCCACTAACATGGAATTCTGCTCAAACTTTTGGGTTCCCCAAATGGCCAGATGAGACGAGTGCTTTGTCAAAGAAGAAATGTCAGGTGAATTGTATATGCCCTGAAATTAGTTTAGAAGTGTTTCAAAGTGTATAGAATAGTAGTCAAAAAGCATTAATGGACAAAGTAAAACAGACCTGATGTACCGCTGCAGAAAATCAGTGACGGCACCAGCTTGAGTTAAGCTGTTGGTTTTGGCATTTGAGTCAGAAATCAGCTCTGCCTGTTAGAAAGAAATACGCAGCCGGGCTTGGGAGCGCTGTTGAACGTGCCGCTTGGCCTCAGACAGCTCTTTTTCACCAGCTCCCATCTTACCACTCAGTTATACAACTCTAGTTCTCACCCCAGCTGCAGTACAGTGCCAGATGTAGATCATTCTGGCGAGAACTTCTTCCAGTCCTTCCTTTTGAACTTTGCCATCCCATATGGACTCACAGAGACAGCTTTGACGGCGCTCACTCAAGGGTGCAGGTGTGCCAAACACCACTATCGCTACTGGCCTGGTTTTGTGGCATACTGGCATGTACTAGGCAATCAGTTATTTGATCTCAGGAGTAAATAAATACATTATGGAGTTTCGTCTGACACTGACATCTGTAAATATACATAGATTTAAATGCTTCTGAATTTTTACGTGGAACTAGAAGTAATCAGATATTATTCTACAGTTTTCCTGGCCATGAATCACAATTACTTTTCCACAACATTGCTTTGCGTTGTAGAACAAAATAATACCAAACATTCAAGGCATGGGTGAATTTTCTCAGTGGCTCTTTTGGGAAGACCAGGATCTTGTCTGTGGTTTTATTCCACAACATTTACTTTTCCTTTGCTTTTAATCTTTTTCTTTGAAGTGTTCTTGTTGGGGGATGTTGTGAGCTTAAATGAGTATTGTGGTGCCTCCGAGAGGAGTATTCCCAAGAGTGAAATTCAAGGTCACTTGCGCTTTCCTCTTGTCCTTCATGGCTTCCTATTTCCTGTTGAAAGTCTGAATTTTTCTTTTTTTTTCCTCTTCTTTTTTATTTCCACCCCCCACCCTCCTTTCTATGGAGAGCATAGTGGGTGGAGTAGAAGTTTCAGGTCTAGAAACAGATAAGAATAGTGTACATTCTTACCAAGTCAAGAAGCCAGTGTGGAGTGGTGTGTAAGTAGGATTTTCAAAGCTTCCTCTTAATATTGCCCTTCTTCACAAAAAACTGTAGTTGAATGATAAACTGGTATCTGCAATCAAAATGTGAACTGAGGCTAAAGAGGACTGCAGAGCTCTGTTTTGCTATTTTGATGCTTTTACTTGGTTAAGTCTTAGCAGAGTATTTTGATTCTAGGAATATATTAGAATGCCGAGGGCAGTGATAGCGGGTGAAATGATCATAAAGGTTTTTAAATGTATCCATCCTTATGTTGCAAATGAGAGCATTAAAATGAGTTCATACTATGCTTACACTTAGTAGAACACTGACAGTTTGTGGTGCACTTTGTTTAAATAAGACAATTCCTACACCATATTGTAAATCCAATTTTATATATATATTTTTTTAAATAGGTTTAGCAATTTTAAATACAATCAGGAATCCCCTGATGGGGGAAATCAGGGACTGTTTGCATGGTATGCCCATGGGATGTTAAAGAGATGGCTTTGGTATGTCTGAATAAATTACAGAAAAGTTGTTTTGTCTCACTTCTATGTAATAATTCCCAGGGACAAATTACGGAAGATATTGAGCACCCTCAGTGCATGTCAGTAGATATTGTCATACGTTGAAGTGCCTTCCAGTTGATCCCTTTCAAACAAACAGACAAAAAACCCCTCCCCAAAACATGTATTTGGATAAATGGATGTATAACTTCCTTGGGTGGTTCTTTCTGGGTGATGTCACACTTATTAATACCATTTGGAATACATTATTTCTATGTATCCATATCTCGATTTTATCTGGACCGGAGGGTGGCATAAAAGCTGAGAACTTTTTATCAAGTTCATATTGTGAACTCGAGGGGAAAAAACCCCAACTCAGAACAACAACAACAAAAAAAATCCAGAAATAGATTTCAGCTGTAATTGAAATGAAGACTCAATACATCTGGCCTCGTAAGTGTTCTTACTTAAAAGTGGTCAGCTGGTAAAGACTGCGCACCACATTTGGAGTTGTTACCTTTTCCTAGTCTGCAGTCTGGGAAAACTTGGTTTGTTATAACAGAAGTGAGCTGAGAGAATGTTACAGTGGGTTTGGTTTGTTGGGGTTTTTTTTAAAGCACTTTCTAAAACTTCATTGTGTTTCTGGAAGTTTTAAATACATAGCCTAGTATAGCTTAGAATTTTTAAAATAACTTTAGAACTTTTATCATAGTTGGTTGTGGGTGTTTTTGTTGTTGGGTTTTTTTAACAGGTGTGAGCCAAGCCCCTCCATCCTGTATTCTAGGGAATTGCTCCTTCAGATTATGGATGAGCTTTGGTAGCATCAGATAGTTTCAGCAGAGCCATGGTAGCTGAAATGCTCAAATTACTGAATGTTTGAATTATTATTGTGGGCTCACTGAAGGAGCCAGACTATGTTGGTGAAGGTTCCCAAGAAGGGGGTGGGCGATAATGTAATATGGGCAGCAAGAAAGGTGTACCCACCTGTGTTATAAGAAAATTTTCTCACTGGATTGTTGTAAAAGAGAAAAATTGAGGTTGTTCTGTGGCCTGATCTGTTTTGCTTAGCCTGTTTCTGCTTCTTAAAATTCAAAGTTTGATAAACTTTTTATCCTTCTCTAGCCTCGCTGTAAATTCAGGCATCTCAGGTGCTCTAAAATGGAGGCAGGTATACTAATTACAGCATTTCATGCTGTAGGGGAAAGGGATATTACTGCCATATAAATGGGTAGCTAGGAATTTTTTTGGAAATTACATTAATAAATGGCAATGCCAGAAATCAAGGATGACGAAGGAAGTTCAAACAGTGAGTCAAGTCTGGCTCTTCTTGGGCTCACCTTGTGCGCGCACGTGCTTGTAAACGGCGGTGGCATTGTTGCTGAGGATTCGCATTCTTTAAATGTTCAGGTAGAATAGAAGTATTTTGTGTATCAGCTTGCTGAAACAGCTTCGTTTCCTAACATAAATTGTGTATAAAAAGGTGAAGCATCTGTGAAAACCTCTAAGCCTTTCAATCAATGTAATTTTTTAAAANTCAATCAACGTAATTTTTTAAAAAAGCTAGGCACGAATGAGGAAAATAAGCTTTTAGAAGCCTTTTTTTTGTTTGTTTGTTTTTTAAATCGACACCTATTTCACTTGGAGAAGACATAGCAAGTGCCGTAACGCGGATCTCGGGAGTCGGAAGGGCTGTGCTCGGAGCGTTGGCTGTGCGGGATCCCCCAGCGAAGGCCCCACGTCCCTGCACACTCTCGCTTGGTATGCGGAGAGCTGCCACTCTGCTCCGCGCCCTGGTACTGACGGAAGCGCGGCGGGCTGGGCTGGATTGCGCCGAGCGAGCGCGAGGGACGGACGGACGGCGGCGCGGGGCTGAGGGAGGGTCACAGCACATGCTCAGTCCTCTCAGTCCGAGGGCGAAGTTTCTGCGTTCTGCGTGCAGGCTTAGGTCATAGCACAAGCTCAGTGAAAGCTCTCCGAGGTCTCTCAGACTGCATGTGCCTCCATTTTGAGTTGGTAGAGTGGAAAAGGCAGAGTTTTAGCTGTTAAGTAGAGGGTTCAGGAATCCATCTAAACCCACAAGAGCCTGTCATAGTCATGGATGATCCATTCAGCCCCTGCAGGTAGGCTACATCACTCTGGCCTCCCCTAAACAATGATGATTTTTGCTGTTGTTTGTGACTTCTGAAATGTTTATGAAATCATGTCATTACTATTGCATGTTCCTCAGAACCTTGTAATCACATCAGCGTTGCCGCGCAGCTGCCCGTGTGGTGCATGAGGGCACTGAGCAGGCGATCTGCTGCCTGAGGGGTGCATGAAGGAGCAAAACCTTAAAAACTGTGTGGGCTTACATGTTTTGGGGGGTTGTTTNCCCCCCCCCCCCCTCCTCGTGGTGCAGTTTTCACTTCGGTTGTGCTGTCTGCATGCCAAACCTTCTGGCAGGTCCGTGGGGAGCGGCAGAGGCAGGCGGCAGGACGCAGGGTTACCCCGGTGGCCGTGAGGAGATGCTGGGGCCTGCACCGGGCTCCTGAGGTGATGTGGCAGGAGGGCTGAGCATCAGCAGGCGTTGGCTGCCCGAGGACGGGGTGGTTCTCCCTTTGATGGAGGGGCAGTGATCCTGCTGATACTTCTTGTGAGTATTCAGAAAAATTAAAACCAAAAAAAGTAGCCAGCGTGGTTCTGCTGATTTCAGTTACGTGCTAGTAACACATACGCACAGAAACGCAGCAGTGTTGCCTTACGCATTGAGAAGCTTGTCGCACGACAGCTGTGCAAGCAGTACCCACATCGGTTTTATTGGGCTAGCGAAACAATTTTTAGACCGATTTGAATGAAATCGTGGACTTGGGCTCGACAGGTTTGTGTAATGACAGTATGGTTGCGACTGGCTTTGAGGTCCTTGTGGGACAGCCATTGGTGACTTGTCACTGCTAAATACAAATGGGTTTGGGAGGACCTGGGTGCGCTGAATGGGAGTACGCTTGATTCTGCAGCGTGTCTCTGTTCATGGTCGTGTCTGGACGCCTGCGGAGCTGGATGCTGTTCTGCTGTGGCGCCTGCCTGGCCCGTGGGCTTGCAGAACTGATCTCAGCACCATGGCGTCCGTTGCTGAGGGAGATATTTCTGTCAGGGTGACTTGTTTGTGAGTTACTGGAGTGTATGGAGTTTGAAGGTGCCAGGGTGGTTTGTGCTGCTCATAATGACGTCTCTGGAACTTTATAGCAGGAGGTTGACTTGTAGCCTTGCACCCATAGCCATTCACCTGTGCAGTGTGCGTTACTGGGGTACCGTCCTTCTGTCAGAAGCTGAGGAATGAATGATGAATAAGACTGCATCATTTTGCCCATGTTAGTGCCATGTCTGTATCTGTACGCCATCTGAAGTGTCATTGCCTTTCCCATTTCCTTTTATACTTATAGAGCATAAAAATCAAGAACACCTATTTAGTGTGGGTCACTGGTCACTTTTGCCGCTGGCTGAAGCAAAGTCACACTGACGGTTACGGAGCACAGTTCCCTTGAACTTCAGTCTGGCTGAATCACCTCATAGTTGAAAGGGTTGTGTCTCTGTAGGCCCAGGCTGTGGAAACATTCTTATTCCTAATAAAGGAGCTACTTGAATATGTACGGGAACATGGCACTGCTCTGCAGGAATACAGGGGTATGACACCTCGTGTCCTTAACGTGTGTTTTAAACGTTGATTTATAAGCAGAAGAGAATGCATTAAGGGATGGGGAGGGTACAAAGCAGTGTGTTTTGTGCTGTTTTTCTGTGATAATTTGTGCATGCCTTAAAGAGAGATTTGAAAAAAACGCCACTTCTAAACTTAAAATTTGGTCAAGCTTATTTTTAAAAACTATAAGGTTAACTTAGAGTAGCGCAGGTGGGGAAAAAAATGGAAATACCTGTATGTTGTAACAAAACAAAATCTGATTGTCAAACAAAAGTATTACATTTGGCAAAACAAATACTGCTGGAATAATATGCAAAATAAGGCATTCTTCACTGAATAACTTCCACATGAGAACCTGTGGATGCGATTTTTGGATGCGTTGGTTCCCAGAACTCCCCCCTCGAAGGGTGCCTCTGGTGTTCATGCTGTGCTCATGTGGAATCAGGTGGTTCCTGCTCCTGGCAAATGTATAGATGTTTTTATTCCCTGTGGCAGTACTCCTCTCACAGCAGACTTTCAGCATTTTTTGAGATCTCAATTTTTCCTTTCCACATGCTTTAACACAAATGTCTTTCACCTGTATTGCCAGTTGTGGGGTTGGTCCACCAGTTTATAACAAAAGCAGTTCCTTAGGTTTGTGCAGAGGTGTACAAGACTGTTGCACTTTAGTTTAAAAAAAAAATCACCACAAATAGAAAATGAACTCCCCCCCNCCCCCCCCCAAAAAAAAAACCAAAAAAACCAACCAACCAGCCAACAACCCACCCCAAAAAACTTCCTCCCACCCCCCCAAAAAAAAAAAGGCAAACCAAAAAACCCCTTGGTGGTAGAAGTAAGACTGTCTGCTGTAAGTTATCTGTGGTACTGGCAAGATACGTAGTGCGCTGTAAAGCCCCTCTCTCCTTGCTCAGCCTGTGGGGTGTGCTTGTACAGTTCCTGCTAATGGTGAAGTTTTAAGCTGGCTGGTTGCCCAGAAGATTCTCTCCAGTTCAGAGACTGTTGAGAGGTGGTCTGGGGAGTTACAGTTCCACTCCAAACAACTGAAGTTACAAATATATTATGGGAAGTGCTTGTATTTTGTCCTTTGGATGAAGAAATAGTGGCCAAGTACTTGATAGTCTTACTTCCCTTTGTTCTGCCTTCATTTTAGCTTTTTTTTCAAGACTTAAATCAGTGAGATTACCTCTTCCTTCCAATTCTTTAGGCTGTAATTTGTTTTAATTAGAGCTTTGTATTTCCAAGTGTATGACTGAACAAGGGGTATCTTCAGGCTTGTTTTATGCTCTGCATTTTTCATGCTTATCACCTTTAATGTGTGCTGTTGCTTCTCCCCGTGTCTGCTGTTCAAGGAAGCTGGAGGTTTGTGTTGTCAAGCAAGCTCAGAGACTGAGTGGTAGATGGTTGCGTCTAACGGTGATGAAGCTTTATGGAAAAAACTAACTGCTGGGCTGCTGCCTGGTTCCACTGTCCTGCGTATGACCTGTGATTGTGCTGAAGAAATGATGCCAATATAATCTGTTTTAATAGTGAATGTTTGCTCTGGGAAGTGCAAAGATACTGCCTGGCTATTTTAGAAAATATACAAGATAAACACGTAAAGCAACATAATTCCATGTGGAATTCACTTACATATTTACTTATCAGTGTAAATGTTGCTTGCAAATAAGTAACATTGTGGTTCTATTAAAATCACGTGTAGCCCAGATAAAAAACTTCATATAGTGCAAAAGTTTCCACTAATTTATTTTTTTAACTTGTGATCAAAATACTGGTGTCTTCCTTATTTGAAGGTAAACAAATATTGGAAAATGAGTATTAGAGAGGTGATCAATGAAATCTAAAAGCAAAATTACACAGGTAATTCCGATGTGGAGAGAATGCTTGTTGCCTTGCAATGACTTGTTTGTCACAATGGCTGTATACTGCTCACTTCCATCCTACCTTTTGAGTAGGGGACAATACTTCTAAGGACTGTATAGTCTTTTTTTCCTCATATATAAACTTGATGAAAAATAACGCTGTCTTGAAAAAGCTTTCCCTGCCTGACTCAAACTTCTGCAAGTGCTTCCTTCCCCAAAGAGCAGCATGGGTGCAGAACACAGAGTCCTGCGTTTCCTTAAAGTTCTGACTCTGCAATCAGTCAGCAGGTTTGAGCTTGTACTGCAGATACAACTGTTAGTACATGTTTATTCATCCCTGCTTTACATTGAGCAATCGCTAAAAACATTCCCGTATAAGTTCATTTGCCTGAAATACAGGTTTGATTTTTTTTTTTTCACTCAGAACACAAAATTGGCTTGTGCTTTTTTTTAATAGTGTTATAACACACTGTTACAACAGGTTTTAAACAAAACTTAAACTTACTAGGGGCTGGCCATTAGCAAGAATATTTTCTGAGCATTAAGATACTTCTAGAAATGGGATCTTAAAATCTTGCTTAAAAAAACGTTTAAGGCACAAGTGCAAGCTGGACGTGTGAAATTGGGTAACTTGAAGTAAAGTTTTTAATGTAGAAAATAATTGTTGGAAAAAGCTAAGAAGCCGTTGTTTAATCTGTAAATAGATTTCGATCCCCATATAATCAAAACAAAACAATGGGACCAACTCAGTGCCTTTAAGCAAGAATTGCTGATTGTTTAAGGGGAGGGGGGGCAATTCTGTTATTCTCAGGCACCTAACTCAGGGGGTTGTGGTAGTTGTGGGTTTTCTTGGTTAAAGGTTTTATGGCCTGAAACCTGATTGTCCCTTTTGTATTTTGAACTGCGTGGTGTAAGAACATAACCTGTAAGAGTGGTCTTCCTGGGTCAAACTGAGGATCCATTTGGCTCAGTGTCCTGTCTCCCAGCAGTGACCATAAGCGGATGATTGGAGAAAGTGTGATGTATGACAGAGGCTTATTGTGTTTGTGGGCAGTCTATTTTGCATCACTGTGGAGAAATCTTATGACTTCTTCAGTGCTGCAGAGGAGCAAATGTACGTAAAGCTGCTCTTTTATAGTTAAGTCTTTGCAGACAGAGCCTGCAGTAGCATCAGATGAGGGTGGAGCATGGCAAGGGAGGTTCGGAGTTCTCCGTTTTATGGATGCATGGAATAAAATGAAACAGAATGTCCTAGCGAATGAATCTCTTGAATGTAATGCCAGTTCCTTTCAGGCCCTGATAAACTATTTTTTAACCAGCTGAAGTTGGAGTGGAGTAATTTTGTTCTCTCCAGTTTTGTCCCTCTAGAGATGGAACAAAATGATCCTTGCCAGATGTTTTTAGAACTGCCTCTAAGAAGCATTTTTTTTTTCATCTTGGTTATTGGACCATTTGCATAACAGGATTTTTTTAAAAACCTTTTCTTGAGGCTTTCTCTTTCCTAACTACTTCAGGTTTATATTAATTTTACAGAAATCCCAAATATCTAGGAATTGCCTTACTGTAGCACGCCTTCAATTTATGTAACTGGTTATCCTGCCGATAATAGTGACTGGCTACGTCAGTGTTAAAGTGTATGATGGCAATTTATAATCCATTCTGCCTATAATATATACATATCTCTAATCTGGTTTTGGTTTTATTTAGTAAGCCATCGATTTTCTTACCAGGCTTTGTAAATAAACCCAAATCTCATCAGATTAGTTGTTTAGTGCTGTATCGTGTTATTGCTTATTAAAAACAGGAAACCACCCCCACCCACCTGCCGCCCCAAACCCCTGCCTGTCCTAGCTTTAAGCTGTGTCTTTCCTCTTTTAATCTTTTCGTCATATAAAAATAATGACCTCTTCCAACTGTTTTTGCACACTTCCTTAGCTACCCATCTCTCCTCACGCCCTGGTGGCCGAATGCACAGAAATCACAGAATCACGGAACGGTCAGGGTTGGAAGGGACCTCTGCAGATCATCTAGTCCAAATCACTGTTCTGGAACCCATTCTGCTCTTGGTTCCAGAGAGCCCGGTCCCCTCCTGCAGGCTGGATTCCAGGATGGGGAGAGCTCCTTAGACTGGTAGCGCTTCTGGTTTTATTGTTGAAACTTCTTTTGCACTGTTAAGTTTGCCTTAGTGCTAGGCACGTGTTGCAGTTTTTAGCAGGTTGGTTTTGACAACCCCTTTTGGAGAGCTCTGAGGAGAATCAGAAGGACGGTTAGAGAGGTAGTCTGTGGCTGAGCGATTTGGCTGGTGTAAAAACCTTTTTTTGTTGAAGCAACCCTCTAGTTTAATTACAGATCACCTCAATACACAGCATCGGGAATGATTATGCCAAGCGTGGTTAAATGGGTAGCACAGAATGCTGTCTGATGTGTGACGTTTGGGTTGTGGTGTTTTGTTCAGCTGTTGTTGTTGTTTTGTTGGGGTTTTTTTAACTTAATAGTAGCCTTAAGTTGTTTTCATGTTTTCTGAGCTGTTGCTGGCTAGTTGCAGGTGTTTCAGAAAGTCAGTGGAAGTGCAGTATGTGGTGGAGAGCATTGAGTGTGTGGTGACCACAGCAGGACGAAATTAAACTGCGTGTGTTGCTGGGTGAAATGAACTGATGAAGAACACAGTCGGCTCAATGAGATAACTGCCGTAGTACCACTGCCTTCACCCCTGTCTCAGGCACGTAAGTCAGTATNGTGGTGACCACAGCAGGACGAAATTAAACTGCGTGTGTTGCTGGGTGAAATGAACTGATGAAGAACACAGTCGGCTCAATGTGATAACTGCCGTAGTACCACTGCCTTCACCCCCGTCTCAGGCACATAAGTCAGTATANCTGTCTCAGGCACGTAAGTCAGTATAAAAAAATGTGCAGTTAGTGCATAGCATGTTTCTTGCTGAACTTTGGTAGTAAAAAGGAAAACATGAAGGAAGCAGTATCACAGCTTCTAAGGTACCACCTTGTACATGCAATCCTTGACCTCGAAGGTTCACCTCAGGTAGGCAGTGTCTGTAGTCTTTCAGAAGCCTGGCTTCCTAGCAAAGATCTTCACTAAACGTGCTGGGTAAAGAACTGACTTGGATTCATGTCAAGGATAGGACAGGGCAGAGAAGTGCTATGCAGAAATATGCAAATGCAGATTTGCTGTTGCCTCCAAACTGGAGAGTTCTGCTCCAGGTTTCCAGCCTTGAACCCTCTATGGCTCTGGCTGTACCGTGACAGCGGTGGGGTTGCAAGCCCTGAACCCGAGTTATCCTCGCAGCTGATCTGGTGTACTTCATTGCAGCTCGAACTCTGTCTGGTGGCAGTTTTTTTGTTGCCATGTTTCAGTCCTTGATGGCATTGCAGTGCTGCGTTATTTTCATGGACGAAGGCTGCCAGTTGCGCCAGCTTTTGCGTAAGTGGTGTGAGTTTGGTGTACAGTCTAGACAAGGAGGTAGGCGATAAACAGAGAGGGTTAAACTTGTTTCTGTAGTGGAAATTGTGGAGGAACTGTTGTCGACAGCCTTCCTTCCTCTTTCCTTCTCTTAAAGCTGATAAATTACAGCTCTGCACCACCCTGTGCTGTCTCCTTTTCCTTTCTCATCCTCGCCTCTGAACCATCTTCTCTCAGTGGCGCTGCTTTTGGCCTTGAACCTCCAACCTCCCCTATTGCTTTAGAATTGAAAGGACAAAGCTTTATTGAACTGAACATCCTCTCTCTTCTCCCCGAACGGTTTGGAACAAGCCTCTCTCGGATTAGAGTGTGCTTGTTTTGCCCTGCTCTGCTACAGAAGCTTCTTGCCTTTTTGATATTCAGTCGCAGGCTTCCATCTCCTTTCTGACCAGCCCCTGTTTACTTTGCAGAATACAACGTTGTCATGGCAACAGGTTACTTTTCAAAGGGAACATCTTGTCATTATATTTAATCCACTGCAGCTGAAGAGGACTGAAATATTAAGTTGTTGTTGCTATGGATACTGCTTTGTTACATCAGTTTCTTTTGTGTCAGATTTCATATACAGTGTTGGGTCCTCTTTTTCCTTTCCCATAGAATAAACACAGAGTGCTGTTCCATTATTATCCTAATTGCTCTCCACCAATATAATTTAGCTTAAAAATCTACAGTGCGTTTTAGTTTCCGTAGCAAGAATTTTCTTTCCATTTGCAAACCTATTCCTGGGGACGGGGAAACAGTAAAAATTATTTAACGGATTGCGTGCCCTTGCAGAGCCATCAGCTTTGTGCCCTTTTAAAAAAGTGTGATGTATTGCCATGTGAAAGAGCTTCCTGCACAGCAGCTGAATTCTGCCCAGCCCTCACCTTGTGAGGCAGGGGGAGGGAGTGCCTTTGGGGTGGGAATATAATCAGGAAACAATAAATGGGTGATGAAAAGCACACTGAAATATTTCTCTCGACACTTCGTTTTCACGTGAGGAATCGTGGTTGGATCGCCCCATTGAGTTTCCCAGCTAGCTCCGTGTAGTTAGGAGCGTAAGTCCCGTCCACAACTTTGCTTTTATCTTTGCAGTTACTTATGGGATGCTCCAGCATCCTATAATCAGTCTGGATTCTTAAATGCTTTATTTATCATATTCAGTGTGATGTAACTGAAGAAACTGAGAGTTGGGGGATATTTGGACTTGCTGGGTTTTTCCTGTCTAAATGGAAAATAATTTTCTGTTTAAGTGCAAAGCCTACTTTTGCGGCCTTTGGCTGGTATGAAGTATTGTAGCTGGCACAAAGTGCGTAGACATGTTTTACGTCGACTTGCACTGGCTAGTAGAGATGTGCGTGGCTTTAAAATGAATTCTGGGAATAAAGGAAGAGCATCAGCATTTTCTGTTGCCAGTTTCCCCTTCAGTCCTCACAGGGAAAAATTCTGACGCCTCGTAGCTGAAAAAATGTACTTTGGTATTTAATTTATAACTTTGTTGTAAATCTAAAATTGATTTTCTAGTTCAGTCATTTCTTTGCATAACCTGAAAACAAGAGAACAGTGTCAGATCATGTCTTGCAAAAATATGCATTGGAGAAAAACATTTTGACGTGTTCTCGTTCTTTTCAGGAGAGTCTTGGCACATGTTTTAGAGCAGATCTGCTTACCAGGGAGGTAGCATTGCGTAGACATCAAGACATAAGATTGAGTATTACAAAACCCGTGTTTATTCCTGTCTGACGGGTTCTTCTGTGGGGTTCTCTTGGAAAGGGGCCATGCAGATCCACTGCTGTAGCTTCCCCGCTTGTGCACCAATGAATAATGTTGCAGAAGGGTCAGCAAGGGCAAGTTTAACTTAATACACGTACGCAACATACTTTGAAGTTTTGAGGGGAAAATGTTCATAAAGGTATGCAAATGATCATGTGAAAAAAAAAAAACCCAAAACACTCCAGTAAGCTTTCTGACTTCAAATGGTCTTTAATGGTTTGGGCTCTCCATTTTTAGTTTCGCTCAGGGCTAGCAGTTTATGGTTGTGATCTTAATTCTTAAACTTTAAAGGAAACTGTGTCTCAGCCATTGCTTATAATCCCTGTGAACACAGCAGGGTGAATAAGAAATCCTGCAGGGTGGCGGCTTGCTTGTAAAATGATGTCATTATTGCTGTAACAGCAAATTGCAAGATTAATTGAAGTTTGCTGCTTCCAGATTGAAGATGGTGATCTGTTCGGTTTATGCGTGTGCTCTTCCGTGCTAGAGTGTTGAGACTTGTTTAAATTTCTCGCAGTTATTGAAGTGTTAAATTCAAAAGTTTGTTTTATAACAGCTCTGAATTTTGTTGTCCTCTTAATGTAATATACAGAATATAAATAAAAGATGTCTGCTTAAGTAAGAAAAATGTATAGGAAAAGAAGATTGGTGATCTTATGGATATTGAATTTCCTTGGAATTGGTTTTGTTTTTAAATGCTGTTTTACAGGAGTCTTGGAATGTCTTTCATTCCAAGTTTTCAAACTGCGGCTGCAGTCAGTATCCTGAATACCAGTGTTCAGGCGCAAGTGCCTTTATTGACTGTAGTGGTCTGGCTCTTGACAAGAGCTGGATATGTGAGATTATAGCAGAGAGTTCCCGTGGATTCAACTGTAGCCCTTGAGAAATTAATATTTCCAGTAAATAGTTTTGTTTATGTGCCTTCTTGTTGCTTAGATTGTAATATATTTAATAAAGGAAAAGGGTCAAAGGGCACTCTTCAGGGGTAAAGCTTTATTTACTCTGTTAGTCCGTTCAAAATTTAGCAAGAAGAATAAATTCTGTCCTGCCAGATGTGTCATTCCGATTTATATTGGCATACCTTTAACTTCTGTTCTTGCCAGAGCAATTCTACTGCAACATGAAAAAATAGTTTCTCTTCTCCCATATAATGTGATGTTTCAGTAACTCCAACCAATGGTGTGAGTGGCACAGAGCCCTTCAGAGTGTGATTCTCACTACGTGGAGGACAGTTCTTTTGGAACTTGAAGTTTTTTATATAAATGTCTTTCCAAAAGAGTGGAAAAATATGAAGGCCAGGTGTATTATGTTAGAGGGGAAGACCTTTTTTGGATTAATTGAACTAAATTCACTTCTACAAATGTTACAAGGCTTGTTTTCATTGCTTTTTTACATTTTCCGTGCTTCTGTGTCATTCTATCTGATGTGATCTTTAGCAAATTAATTAACCGCAGCAATAATAATTTCAACCTTTTAAAACGAGAGCTAGATAATTTTGCATGTGAGATCTGAAGTAACTTGAATGGTTTTCCATGAACTCTGCCTGGAAAAAGAGGAATTAGTTTTACCAGTTCTGGTAATGCAAGGCTCTGTTCTTCAAAGATTATTACCCCGAGTATTTTTATTTAAGATATTTTTTCCTTCAAAATGAAAATGACCACAAAGAGTGGTCCTTTCTTGTTTTCTTAGTAACGTATTTTTTTTACTTTTCTTCCATTTGCATTGGAAATGCAATGACAAAAAATATGGAATATGATCCTAAATTTCACTAATTGTAATTCTTTCTCGTTACTGTTTTTTTCTTTATATATTAGGAGGCTAAACAGTACCCAAGGTGAAATCAGAGTTGGACCCAGCCATCAGGTAAGAGATTTTGTTTGGAAGGGATTTTGTTCGTATTCTAATATCCAGAGGGTGTGCTTTTGCCACTTGATCTGTTCAGAGGACACTTACTTAAAATTGTATGCATTTGAACACAGTGAGGTTTTTTAGATTCATCATGAGTTCTTTAGAATTCCTTAGCTCTGTTAATGAGATTTTTCTGTGTCAAATGTTGATATGTTAATGATTTTTACTAGCAGAAGTGTTATTGGGTTAATTCTAAAATAAGATTGAAGGAATATGAGTAACTACTGGAAATGAAGCAAAAACCTCAGCTATTATTGGGCACATTCTGGAGTTAAAAATGAATGTGTTCCCAGCTGGCTTTCACCAAGCAATGTTTTTAATAAACTATAAAAATTAATTTGGTGTTTTCCAGTTATATTCAAAGTAGATCTTCTAATTTGCATAGTAAAATTGTCAAGTTGATAGTATGTTGCCTATAACAGTCCCTTTCGTGAATCTATATATTTTAACAAAATAGAATTATGTTAGAAGGTTAGAAGTGATTAAAAAAAAAGCAGTTTTCCAAGAACAACATTACAAAATTAGAAGGATGGGGGAACTTCAAACCTGAGAAAGGTTTCTTTCCTGTACAGCAACTGTGTTGAGACATACATATATATTTATGTATGTATTCAACTTTTAACACAGGACACAGTGCTTTTAAGCATGTCTGTTAATGTAGCTGTCATCAATGCAGAATTCACTGTAAACCTGCTCTCCCTTTTATGTTTGTCTCTGAGCGTGCTCTGCCTGGTGTCATGTCTGTGGCTTTGCATTTCCTCATTGACTTGTGTTTACACTTGAAGTCTGCACATCTTTTCTTATTTTTATATGTTAAATGAGTTTGGCCAACTGTGGTACTTCAGCATGAAAGTCAGGGGGGCCATTGTGTATTTAGTAATTCAACAGTCGTCTTAAAAATTAAATTAGTGTTTATAATCGGAGCAGTTTGGGCAGCTGTTAGGGTAGACCTATTTCTAAATACCTTCCTTGGGTGTTGCCTTGTGCCAGCATCACCAACACACTCTCCCCCTGCCATTCAGGAGGTTAGCTGGTCCTCGTCCTTTTGCCTGCCTAATTTTCATACAAAGCAGTTTAAATCATTTTTAACTGGGAGGCATGGTAGTTCCGGACGATTACTGAAATATCCCTTTTGTCCATAGTCTACAGAGGTCATGTTATAATTATAGTATCTTATTTGTGTTTCCCAGGAAGTTGTCTATGCAGGCTTTCTTTTCACTTTGTGATGCTGTACAGAGGATAAGTTTCGATTTTAAAGATCGGGAGACCTCACTTGTATTGTTTGTTTGACTGTGAGAAGCAGTAAGAGCTGTAAGTTCTTAAGACCAGTGCTTTAAGTCATTTGGTTTGTTAAAATAGAAATTGAGAAAGCACTCTGAATGTGTTCAAACACTGGGAAGCAGAATAAGGTTAAGACTCTAGATGTTATTTTCTTCCTGGTATGTTAGTTCTAATTTGAGGGAAATCCTTCACAAGCATTTAAAATAATCTGTTCTTAGAGAGCATTAACATACAACTCGCTCTGGTTTACAAGGCCAGCTCTGTCCCCAGGAACTCAGTGCTCTCCTTTCCCTCTGGAATTGACGTTGTACTGTCCAAGTACTGGATTTCTGCATCCAAGTGATGAATATTCATTCAGACTCTTTTAAGAATCCTATTTAATGACTAGTAAGTCATTAAATAAAGTAAAAAGAAAGTAAACATTTATGGAACCTATGTAACATTCTTAAGGATGTCTTACATTTAGAGGAAGAAAGTCCTTGGCAATTAAACATGTAGTAGTCTTTTCACTAGTCATAATGAGTGCTGTAAACGATACCTTCAAAAAACTTTCATCTCAAGTTGTCATCTAATATTTTGGTAGGTATTACCTACTTGTGCTGCATTACCAGATGCATTTATGGAGAGAAAAAAAGTAGGAAGAAGGTCCACTGATTTAGAATACTGTTAAATTTTGCTTGCTTAATATTTTAAACTGCCATTATTCTTTCACTCATTTGCTGAGCATCTATGTTTCTGACAAATGTCATCGCTAAGAGGACATATTCTCATCCTATTAATTACTGTAAGGTATAATCTCAAGATACATGAATTCTTGATCGTAGGCCACGGTAGGGAGTCAGATTGAAGATGATGTTTGCCATTTTCCGTTCTGCCGTCTGATTCATTCTTTGGAAAGTGTATAAATAGTCTCCTCTACACACTGGGCTTTGTTAACTCGGGGAATGGATATACTTGCCTCCACCTATGTTATTGAGAATAAGGTATATGTGGCAGAACCCAGTAACAGCCCTGAGATCCCAACAGTGCTTTCTGGTGAATATCTGTTGCCTTCATTTTCCTTAAACTGTGTGTGTTACGGGTGCTAGAGGACTGTTGGGGTTTTTTGCTCCTTAGTGCACAGATTCCTCAAACTACTGCTTGTATCGTAATAGCAAGTAGGGACACAAGTGAAGATAGACGTGTTGTGGAATTGCAGTTGTTCTGAAATTCACATGCATAGGAGGAGGAGAGCGAGTCTCTACTAAATGTTCTCCCATGAAAACTTTCGGATTACAAATTAATGGCCAGAGTTCTTCAAGAGGAAGTTGCTCCAGTAATTAAGCCTGTTCGTAGGGTACGTAAGGATGAACATTAATTTGTGACAGCACCCTGGTTGTTAGAATGCCTAGCTCTCATAGAAATCTCATCTCGGTGTAATGCTTGCTTACCCTTTTCCAGAAGAGAAGTTCAGCGACATACCCATTTTCCCAGGGAAGAAGTGAAATAAAGTACAGATTAAAGAGCAGAACATGAAAGACATCTGAACCTGTGACTTGTAATTACTGGTTATGTATAAATGTTGCCTCTCAAATATGTTTAGCGTTGTAAGTATAGGAGGTAATTATAGGGCTTAAAAGCTGTTTCTGAAGAGGCTCTCAGCTATCTCATCCCATAGCAGTAGATGACTAAAGATGCTAATTGGGTCTCTGGATACAGTGTAATACTTATTTAGTGGCAGAGCTCATTTCGCTGAGCTGTCTCACTTTCAGGAAATTTCTTTGTTTCTCTTTAGAGTTTTAATGATTTACTGAGGACTTAATTTTAAATTTAGTGTCAAATGTGTAGGGTTTTTAACTGATTTAAAGTGGTACACATACGGTAACCACATTCTTGCCATCTTTCATATGAGCATGTTACATGTTTTAGCCTGGCAAGCAGGAGTTGTAACAGCATCTTTTTGACAAACGAAACCAAGGGTAAATTTTCAACAATGTTTGACTTCTGTACAATGGAGAACTACATACGCAGTACAAAATGGTTTACTTTCAAGCTGTGGTATTTCTGCAGACACTTCTGCTTGGTCTATATACAGAAAGGGCTTCACTGGTGGTGGCCTGAGAGGTGGTGTTAACCCTGCATAGCTGTCAGAAAATGAGCCGCCCTTCTAAAAGGAGGAATGCTGGATAAAGTGAATAGTTTGGGGCTTGATGACCAAATTGCCTCACACTTCTGAAACTTGGATCAAATAGCTTCACCATTTGTTGTCTGAATATCTTCTGTCTATGAGATCATAATATTCCAGAGAATTTACAAACTCTGTTATTAGTAACACTTGTGCATCCTCCTAACATTGTTAACAATTGTAATGTCTGTATGAACTCTTCGTTTTTTTTCCAGGCTAAACTTCCTGATCTGCAGCCATTTCCTTCCCCAGATGGTGACACAGTGACACAGCATGAAGAACTTGTGTGGATGCCAGGCGTCAATGACTGTGACCTTCTTATGTACCTTAGGGCAGCAAGGTAATTTCAGCCAAGATGCTACCAATGTCTTTAGAATGCTGTAGTGGAAATGTGGACTGCCACGTACTTGCAGTTGGCTACGGTTGCTCCTTTCTGTCCAGTTTTGGTGTAGCATGGAGGTCAACTGGATAAGTTGAAATGTTTAGTTTGAGGCAAGAATGCTCTGATTGGGCCAACACAGAGTCTTTCTATTGGCTGTGGCTTTAAAATGCAAAGGCAGCAGTATGTGCTAGCGTGATAGAAAGTGTGTTGGATGTGTACCATGGAACAAGGGAAGTAACTGCTACCAGTGGAATAGTCGTGATAGCACAGGATTCCTTCAGAGACTAAATGTTTTTTGAATAAGCTCTAGTTTGCATTTCAGTTTCATAAGGATCTCTGCTATGCCTGCTCTATTAATCAGATGCGCTGGTGGGCCTCATAATAATTCAGAGTATGAGTAAATTACTAGTAGTTTGCAAGAATTCAGAGATGTGGGGAATCAGCAATTTCAGTCAGTTTTCTAACATAATGAAACTAAGATTACGAAAAAAGGTTTGCTGTCTCTGGTGAGACTCTGTCCTCATGTCTGGAGGTTATATCTTCCGTAATCATGATGAGGCTTTGGTACTACTGCTGTGCAGATTTTTAATTGATGAAATCCACTTTTAATTTTGAATTAATTATTCCATATGCTGAGGTGACTCACGTTTGCATAACAAGTAGCAGTGTTTGCGGTGCCTCGTTTTACTTGTTTCCACAATATCACAAGGCCCTGAAATTTGTGATTTAAGGTGTAAATGTACTCTTTGTATATTGCATGATGTGTGCATCGAACAGCAGCTGAAGAATTTAAACTTTTTTCCCCTCAAACTATGAAGGAGCATGGCAGCTTTTGCAGGCATGTGTGATGGAGGATCCACAGAAGATGGTTGTGTGGCAGCCTCCCGTGACGACACTACACTTAACGCACTCAATACAGTAAGTATATAGAACTACTGCATGGAAGAACAGTTTTTCCATTTGTATCTGGACTACTTAAAGCATTTAATGCATAAAATATTTATCAGGTAAAATAGATTTTGGGGTCACAATATGAGTATGATAGTAGCCTAAGATATCGTAACTTCCTTTCACATACCAACAAGTTTTCAAAAATCCAACCTACAGAACTTCAGTGATAAACCATTGGATGGTGCCTTGAAGATGACAGCTAAGGAATGTTCTGTATGGGAAGCTGCTTGGGTCAAGTACACCAGCTGGAATTGTTACTTATTCAGCTGGCACCTGTCCTGGCTATCGGTCCTTTCATGCAGTCCAGCTAGCTCTTCGCTGTAGGAAAACAATAGTTATTTCCTAGAAGGAAAACTCGTAATGCCATCAGATGTGTAGTGTCATGTATGTGGTAGTGACTGTCTGGAGTTTGTCACACTCATGGTCCAGTCTTCATTATCATTTATATTTGGATGCATATATGTCCTGTTAGGTCTTGCATGAACATAAAGTATGTCAATAAAGCATTACTGAGCAGTTACATAGATGTGAGTGTACATTGAGATGCTCACACAGTTTCAGTGCAGCCACAACAATTAACTGTTTTGGGCAGGGTTGGGGGCACTGATACCAGTAAATCATCATACATGAAATGTTTTTTAAATTCAAGCTGAAGAAATTTGTCTGTCATTCCATATTTTTTGGTAACAGTGAAATCTATAGTAGTTTGTTTCCCCAGAGCCCTATCTGCAGCTTTGGGAGAATTGTGGTGGTAGTGACTCTAAACTGACCTTTGTGTATTCATCGGTTCCTTCCTGAAATACCATAAAAGGAATTATATGTAACTGGTCATATGTTACTCTGAGGAAACACAGAGACAGATCTGCTGTCTCTACCAATAAACAATTTCCATTCTTTCTCTTTTTATGTTACCTTTTATCCATAAAACAGATCTGGGAGGTACGAAGGGTTGAGTTCTGTCATTTTCATGGTTGTTGGCTATGTTCTAATCACCTACACTTGTGAAAGCTGTAGAAAGGATAGGATGTACGCTTTGCTGAATGAGTTTCTAGCTAAATCTGGAACATGTTTTAGGGGCAATCACCATAGAAATGTACAGACCCCATGGACAGCTGGTAGGACTGGAAGCTGGGAGCAGCTTCAGTTGAGCGTGCTTTTTATGAAACTGCCAAGGGAGGATGCAGTGTGTAGCTTCAGATTTAATTTTTAAAGATCTCCTTTCCTATAAAAATTTTAAGCATGTTCTGCCTCAGTGTCCAGCACCGTAACTATCTACAGCAACTCACTCATCACTTTGTTCACAGTGCTTGAGGATCAAGTAATTTGTTTTCATTCAGTAAAAATAAAACAAATGGCGATACCAACAAAAAACAACTTGGTATGTTGCACTCCCTCAAACTGGCTAGTGTTAAACACCACCTAATGACCACAATATTATGTCTGCCTCTGCTTGTTCTGCTTTAATTATTTACAGCTGCATAGTTTTTAACCATTTATTTATAAAATTCTTAAAAGCTTGTAGCTGCTTGTGATACACATCAGAAACTGAGTGATAATCACTGCAACAGAACAAATTATCTGTTTGTTTAGAGGAAGTATCTTAAGTGTGTTGTTGTTTGGTTGTTTTATTAAAGTGATTGGAACTGACTTTATCAAATTAATCATGTTAAATATGCTTAACTGATTCTTTACTGTCAGTAAAGCATCTCATTATGTGAAGCTTTTAAATACTTAAAGTTAAAAAGAAGCTCGATCTGTGGAAGTTGTAGAACTGGTTTGTAACTGGTCAAGTCTGTGATTAGGTATGCATAACTTGGTATCTACACTAAAGTTAAAATGCGTGTATTCTTAACCTGAAAAGTGGTGCTTATGTAACATCAGCTTACCAAACCCACTTGCACTGCTTTTTGGTTTATTTCCATTTCTGTTTGGTTACATGCCTTTCACAGAGCGCATCAGTTTTTGTCCTGTTCCCTGCAACAGACAGGAGTAAAATAGGATTAAGATCTAAAATGTGCCCCTGCAATACTTATTAAATAAACAGCAACAGAACTTTCATTCTTATTCTGCAAAATTGTTTAAATATAGTCTATGCACTCGTGTGTGTAACCAGCTGAAATCCAAGATCAAATTCCGTACCCAAATTAAATGCTTCCTTGTTGTTCTCACTTTTACATCTGCCGAGTCTCATTTCTCAGTGCTTCACAGTGCACTTCAGAACTGAGGTGAACATGTACGTCTTAGTCCTTTGGTTCCTTTCCTAAAGATAACCACTGTGTTAAAGATTTTTATGCTGTTTGATAAGAATTGCAGTTAAGTCTGTATTGCACATCTACTTCAGTTTCTTCCCTGTTTTACATTTGTTTCCTTCCTTTCTCTTGGGATGGATGCCATCTGATTCTGGCAGCTTACCACTCTAGAGTTTGTGAAGTTGTTCCCTAACATCCTTCTCAGAGACCCAGATCTCTGTTAAGGCCAACAATCATCATGGAGCTTTTGGAATGGGAATTTCTTTCCCCTTGTCATCTATAATAAAAGACTAATGCAGAAAATTCATTTAACTTCACTGCTTCACTATCTACTTTAATTACTGCCTTTAATCACTTGGGAGTCTAAGGAGCCTGTAGTTGCACTTGTAGACTTCTTGCTTCTGAGACTTAGATTAGTCCCAAAATATTTTGTTTCTGTTCTTTTGATTCTTTTCTCTTTGTATTTCTAGTGCACATCTATTTTAGAAAAACCGCTGCTGATTCCTTTTCTGAGTGGGGGGAGGGTTTCACACTTCTGAAATAAAAGCACTATACAAACTTTTAATTTATCCTCTTAAGAATCTTGTTTCTCTGTGTAATATTTTCAACTGCTGTTGTCCTGAGTTCCCCTTCCCCCCAGTATGACATCGTAACGTACAGCAGTAAGACTTACCCTGTGGTGGAGGTGTAATTATCTCATTAACTTCAGCTTTGCTGGAGTTTCTCTTTTGTAGGTGTTGTGGTGCCAGTCCTCTGTTCCTCTCTGGGCTAGTTTTCATCCCTCTATTGACACAGCGTAGTTCCCTTGAACTAGTCTGCCTGAACATGGACTGTTGGACTTCCAAGAAAATACAATCTGCAAGGTTTGACCTTAATGGCTCTTGGAAGGTCCTTAGGCTTCTGTGGTGTTTGATTTAGTCTTGCCTCCAAAATCTACTCGGCGTACTAATACTGTTCATAACAATTTTTAGACACTAGTGAAGATACTTTCCTTGTTCACTTTGAATTTTTCCAGAAAAGTGTTTTCTTATGAATGATAGGTCTGTCAGGTGGGATATTTTAAGAAACTTTGACTTATTTCTGAGAGCCTACTTTTTTGAGAAACTTCAGACAGTTTAGAGAAGTAATTTTTTGTCCTGACAAAATGGTGCTCTTTTTATCTTTCTGTTCGCTATTAAAAACATACCAGATCTAGCTGATAAATAATTTGTGAGAATGTTACCCTACACTACGTTGTGTTTTCATTCAGAAATTATCATATGCAACCCAGAAGATTAATGTAAAAAAAAAAAATTGATATGGTATGATTTCTTATTATGGAAATCCAATAAACTTGAGAGCAGCACTTCATATAAATCAGCTTTGACAAGCTCCTTTGCTAGTGTTTTATTTATGTAATAACAGATGCTCTAGCCCCTAGAATGATTTATTGTTAATTATACCAGATAGAAATGAAGACCATGGAAGGCACAATGCAACATATATATCAGCTTATTGAAATGATTATTCACTTAATGTTCCAGGTAAACTTCAACTCCTGTTCCTTTGGCTATTGGGGTTTGATGCCACCTTTGTCATTTTAACCCTTAGGAAGGAAATCAAGTTTTCATTTGGCGTTCGTTACCCTCCTGATGAGTGTTGGCTGCCATGCTGAGAGGCATGGAGGAGGACATATTAGTTCCTTAAAGTTTTTTACCATGATATTTTTAGATAAAGAAGGGCTTTTTTGTTATACTACCATAGAACAGGTAGCTGAATTTGGCTGACTTTCTAAAACTAGCTGTCTTTTGTACTTTGTTTAAATATTAATGAACAAAGGCCATTTGATGCATTAGACCTTAAAGTATTAGTTATGTAAAACGAAAACATGAATATTCAGTACACTTGCATTTTTCCAGTTTCAGAATTGAACAGAATTTAGAAATGAATGCACGATGCCGTTTTTACTGGTGAAATGGTAGGTGATGGAAACATCTTAATTTTTTTATAGCTACCCAGTTCTTCCTGTCCTGTGAACTGGAGAACCACATTGCTTTGAGGCAGAATTCTTCCCAATAAGTGAAAAAAGAAATGGAAATGCTAATTTGAGTTACTCGCAAGCCTTGTTTTGTGTCACTGTGGACAACTTTATTGCATTCTGAGAGCCAGCATGGCTGATGTGAAAGTTCTATAATACTTGGTAGTAATGCACTTTTGCTTTGGGCTCTGAGTGTGGATAGGCATCACTTTTTAATAATCAGAATACCATCAAAAAGCCCCTCAAAACACTATATTTACAGGATACCTGGGGAGATCCTTAGGTTTTTTTGTCCGTTCTAAGCTAATTGAAATTTGGAAATCAATCGAAAACCTTAAAATTCATTCCCTTTCCAAGTCAGGCTAGTTTAATTAGCTACCTTATTTTGCTTAGCATTCTTTACTCGCAAGCGCGTCGCCCACTCTAATGACACGTTCCATGTGGGAAAGCATCTGACACACCGTTTTGTTCTCTTCTGTAGAAGGAAGAAAAAAGTCTTGTGGAAGTATTTTTAAAAAATGGCCAATTGTGGAGCCCATATGTTTTACTTGTGGATAAATTTCTTCTGTAACACATGCAATTGGTGGGTAACCTGGGTCATCTGTAATACTGATGTGAAGCATGGGGAGAAGGAGTTCCAGTTTTCAAATGAAAGTAAAGACAACCCTGCACTTAAGTTCTGTGGCAGGATCAAGTCAAACATGTTCAGACAAGCAGGTGAAACTGTATTTTTATTTGTTTCTTTGTGTGTCCATGTTCTCCTGCATTCCTGTAAAGACTCCAATTCTGGCATTACATTTTGCAAAAGTCTTCTTAGAGGTAGGCGATTCAATACATGAGTGTTCCTTCGTTGTGGGACTGAGAACTTCTCAGAGGTATGATCCTAGTGCTTGTTACAGAGAACATCTTTGTCCGTGTCATAATTTTAAGCTAACATACAGTGCCAGAACTTTTAAGCAGATTATTGGACTGTGGCTTCCAGTGTCAGGTGACTCAGGTTAACTTTTTCCCATGCAGTTCAATGTTGACGTACAAAAAAAATTAATAGAAAGTAATTTAAATGTTCTTAAAAGCAGAAATGAAATTAAGTTTTGCCTTTATTAACTCTCAGATCAGGAAGCATTAAAGATCAGATTAACAAAGAGTACCAGAACACTTACAGACATCATCTTAAGGGTCAAGTTTCAAAATTATACTTCAGCCCTGGGAAGTCTCGTTTCAATGGCATATGGATCACTGGAGGAATCTTTGTCTTGCTCCTTAGGAATCTAAAGGAGTTTTTGCCTTCAAATGTAACAGGATATGCCCTTCTCTTGATATGAAGAGCCAGGTATATCACTTCTGCAATTGAAATTCAGAAGTTATAACTGTACTGTGAGTCTGTAATGTCCTCCAGGTAATTTGCACGAATACATCAGGAGTAGTCCCTTTTCGTTGCGTTTGTTAGAAATGCTGTAAACTCTTACATGATGGAGACCTTATAGGCAAGTCAGTTAAAGGTCAATCGTGTTGAAACCTGGTTTTGTACGTGTGAAAAAGCAACATGCAAACTCAGCAAGCAGTATGTCTCCAGCTCCATCGTGTGGGTTGGGTTTTTTTGAGATGGAAACCAAATATTTACATGTACTTGTATCACAGTTGTAATTCTTTAAATGTGATACCTTCTGGAAGTGTGTTACATAGCTTGCTACATACATACAGTAGCCAAATTTTATTAGTGTATTTATCTTCATATGAATGACTCTTCTTGTTTTCACAGGTGTTTCCCTCAGTGTTTTTCTTCCTTTTCTTATCCCACCCTCACAACTTTGTCCACTGTGAGAATTGTATAGGAGGATTTTGGCATGATTGTTGCAGACTTCTTAAGGATCTGCAAGGGTTGTAAATACAGAGAAGTGTTTTGTGGCTTTTTGATGGTAGTCTGGTTATAAAAACTTTAATGTGACCTCCAAAGTGGTGCTTTTATGGTTTTGTTCATTTTTCAAACAAAGCACGTACCACTTGTGGGATACTCTAACATCATTTCGTACATGCGGTGTGTCGGACAGCTGTCAAATAGTTGAATTGGCACAGCTGAGGAGGTAGAAGCATCTCAAATCATTCTTCCAGTGGAAAGATCAGCGGTGGCTTGCCCTTAGTTTATACTGAAAGATGTTAACAGGCATTTTAAAACCCCGCATTTCTGGTAGGCTGCTGATAATTGCAGCCGTATTGGATCCCTTAGCACTTTGCGTATGCTTTCATTCATAATGTAAGAAATAGAGCTAAGTGAAACAACCCGAGTGAGCTGGTATCGCCTGCTGTGTGCCTTATACCACGTTCATTTTAGGCAGAAGCTTGTGTCTGTTTCTACACCTACCTGGTTGTGGCACACAAGCAAAAACTCTGCGTTCACCTCCCTTGCTCAGAGTTGTTCTCTTTCTCTAAAGAGATGAGAGCTGTTGCCTCTGATGTACTGTTAAAAGATTAAGTGTGGGAGTTACTGGTGTCCCAGTGTAGTGTATCGGGAAGCGTTGCAGCAGCTGATTGAGGCTGAGCTGTATGTAGGGGAGGAGGAGGAAGGGTTTCTTCCCTGTTGTAGGGGTAATGCACCGTAGGGGTAATGTTGGAACCTCACTGAAATCATGGCTTCATCTTCAGCAGAAGAGTAGGCAAAAACTTTTGAGGATATTAGGAAGTCATAGTATCTAGAATTTAGGTATGCAAAGGGTGAAAGAATTGATTTTAAAATGTCTTAATGTGATAAGGACCTGTTACAAGAATTGGAGCTCGCAAGCCCTGCAGATGAGAACTATCAAAAGAAGCGTTTAATACTACAGCAGTGATTTTTGGAGAGCAGAAATGGCTGACAAATAGGTTTGGAAAAAAATATGCTCAGAAAGTTCATTCTGCTCCATGGTAGAAAACTGATGCTCTACATTTGAGAATCCATGGAAAGAACGTAACGTGGTGAATACTGAGCACAAACATAACTGCTACTGCTGGCAAGTGCTGTGGAGCAAGAGTTGGGGTAAATCTTGGTGTAGTTTCTTCCTTTCCCTTCCTCCCATTTCTTGGCTTCTGTCCTCCAGAGCTCTGATTTAGTATCGGATCTGTTTCAAGATCCTTTCTGTGCTCCATACTAACGCAAAGCCAGAAACTCATGACCTCTCTTATCCTTTGCTGCTTTTGACCTATGCCTGCTGTTCAGAGTTTCTACAGTTCCTTTTCTCAGAGAATCCAGGTCAAGAAGGAGTTAAATGACTTCTTTGTTCTCAGTTTTAAAAAAGTTCCAGAATAATAATTCATTCTCGGTGTTCTGCCTTAGCCATTGCTCTGATTCAAGAGTAAGTGTGAGCACCAGTTATATAAAAGAGCAGACCCTAGAAAAGGAATTAGAAATGACAGCGTGCAAACTCAGTGTGTAAGAGCGAGTCTCAGAGCTTTTGGTCATTTTGATGTGCATGTTATTTTTGCTGGGGAAATCAAAGAGCCAGCAACTCTATCCTCCTGTAGTAAGAAAATACCACCACTTAAGCTCTCATACTACTACATGGAAGAAAGACAAACCAATCATATGCTAATATTGTATAAATCTCTCTTTACTAATAGCATTGTTCTGACTTCTCATAACACACTATTACATGGGAACATGTCATTAGACTGTCATGTTTATCACTCATAATATCAGTTTAAGGAAATTCAGTTCTAAGTAAGATGTCACCCAGACAAATTATTCCCTGTTTTAACTTGCCCTTAGACCAGATTTTCTTGTTCATTAACTACAGACAAGGTTGAAAGCATAAAAAATTATTTAAATATATGTTAGCATTTCTTATTATTGCTAGTTTTCCTTTTGGATGAGTCTTAATTAACAGCTGCTCTCATGGTTCAAATGAGGTAGCATAGCACTTCAGGGGCCATCGCTCTCTGCCTGGGCATGTTGGGAAACGAAGCCGCTTCTAGTACGTAAGACAACTTTGCCACTTTGAATTTTCATTCATCCTTATCCTTGCTCTTAGGGGAAAAACTTCAGCGCTTTATTTGTAAGATGAGTCAGGAAATCTTTCTAGAGAAACTGTTGAAGCAGGCAGATATAAAGGGCCAAAAATGACTGCCACGGTTACTTTTAAAAAAATTTTGGAGAATATGTAAAATACTTGTATTTTTNCAATGTCCTGCAACAAGAGAACATACTTGTGGTTTTTTGGGTTTTTTTTTTTTTTTTTTTTAAATGCTGTTGTAAGTTTTGCAGGTATTTGGCAACTTCTTGCCCAGGCTGGTGGTGGAGCAGTAGCCGTGGCTGTTGTGTTGACTCACAAAACCGGCGGGCACAGTTAGCTCCCTCTGCTGTTCTGTATTTTGCGACTGTACTTTGAGCTGTTTGGCAGAGCCCTGGCAGGACCAGTCCGTGAAAAGTGGATGTAACACAGGCATCTGGCTTTTTGATCTCCATCATTAGCATCTTAGGTCACTTTGTTCCAATTAGAGTTATTTAGAAGCTTAAAATAAATTAGAACGGCGAGGGGGAGAGATAGAAGTTGCTTCTTCTCCCCCCAAAACCAGTGGGGCCCATTTTCTATATTTTCAAGCTGTCAGGTAGTACAAATCAGGTATTTAAAAAAACAGAACTAGTAGTAATTTACTCTTGAAGTAGCTTACTGATTTCTGTCACCTTCTTTTTTTTGTTAGTTTCAAAATCTGTTGCAGGCCAAGCTGTGTCAACTAGTTATAAATCAAAACTTCCCAGTTAACTGTGACAGCGTGTTTGCAAAACGAGATTGTGGGGCAGAGTCTTTTTGTTGGACAGTTTAGGTTCTTGATTGGTTCAAGGTTCCGTTGTCCTTGGGCACCAGAGGGAGCTCAGCAAAGTAGTTTTGTTGTCTGAGAGGGCAGTATATTTTTTTGTCTGATCCAGATTTAGTGTGTTGCAGCAGGTGGGGAGGAGGTGGGATTTGCAAGAGGAGGGGGAAGGAAATTCCTGGAATTAAAGGGCATTTGGGGCTGGTGCTTTTTGAGTATCAGACATGGTTGATAAAAACCACTTGCCACTTTGGAGGATGAGCACTTTAAAGAATGCTGCAAATTTGAAAATAGATTTTTGTGTTTCACCTAATAAGATGTATTTGCTATGGAGCATATTCCGTTTGATAGTAGGGCAAAATGTCTGTAGCTATAAAGAGTATCCGCATCAAACTGAAATTTGTCAGCTCTGCTACTGAAAGAAGTAGCCTGAATTACATTTTGTATTAAATTAGGTGCTTGGATTAGAGTAATCACACCAAAAGACCTAGCGACTTAACCCACATGGCAGTAATCCTCGTTTTGCTTTTCATTTTCCTTGTTGTCTTTTTCCTTTTCTCTCCTCTTTGTTTTCTACTCTCTTAAACGTGCTACAATTTTACAGAGCCATTTGGTATTTTGACCATTGTCCCCTTCAGTGAGAGGAGCAATTACCTCAATAATTACGATGTTCTTAAGGCTGCATAGATTACAGTAACTGGTGCTTAAATAGGGGTGGTATGTAAATACCGCCTGTGCAGTACCAGGCAAATACCATCTTCTTTTACAATTCCACTGAAGTATCTTGCTTGGCAGCAGTGAAAAACTTCTTTTGACTCATCTGTATTACTTGGGTCTTAAAAGTCTCCTGCAATATTGGTGTTATTTACCTCCTGGTTGGCAGGCCAGGCTTTAGATCTTTGTGCCCTGACAAGGGCTGTGGTTTGTCTGTGACAAGTGGTGGTTCAGGGGAAGGGCCACAACTCGAACCTGGAGAGCTCCTGAATTCCAGCGCTGTCCTGGCCGCGCTGGCCACGGCTGCATCCCCACGAAGATGCACTCTGGCTGAACAGTCCCTTCTGCTTTTATTGGCTTTTCTGGGTAGATTTCAAAGTAGTTCAGTACTACTTTATCACTGTATAGTAGCAATTTTTCCTTAGAGAAAAAGACTCTGGAATTTAACAGTGTTCTTAATGGACTGCAATTATTTAATATTGTAGCATGAATGCAGCCTAACTCAGATGGGCTTTTCAATGGAGATCGTAATGACTGTAATTGCAAAAGGATGCCTTGCTGAAGTAGAAGCTGCCAGATGCAATGCCATTCTGATCTAAAAAGGTCACAGTAAAAGGGACGTTTAAATTAAGTTATAAATTACAATTGAAGAACAATATTTTGATGAGCAAGACCAGAGATGTCAGAGCTGCGAGATGTAATTCATGGGTTCATTACAGAACAGAGGTGCCTGACAGCTGAGCCATGCCAAAAGGAGAATTTATTTGCAACCTCACGCAGACAGAAAATGGCAGCTCTGCTGCAAAGCTGTAGTAGAAACTGGAAACCTTGTGGTAATGTGCAGGCTTTATGGTAATAAGGCTTGCCTGTGATCTAGCCTTGTTTAATGACTGTTGTAATATAAATGAGGTTTTTGGACACGTGCACATTCAGAATTTTTCTTTAATCTAAAATCCTGTCCAGTGATGCAGAAATTGCTGTATTTTGTTTTGAAGTACATTTGTACATTTTAAAGTACATTTGTGTTGATTCCTTGTGTTGGATTTGTATACATACACAATGGCACAGTGGTTCAACATGCTAAAAATGGTGATTGTCTAGATGACAGGATAGTAATCTACTGTTTATAGCAATACCTTGAAAAGTTCAACCAGAAGTTAATGAAACCATAGGCAGTCATCATTAGCTATTATTTATATGTTTGAGTCGCTTGCCAATAAAGTGCTTGTATATATTAAATGACCGAAAGTAATAAGCAGAGAATTAATATGCCGGATTGAAACAAGTAAATGTAACTCTGGCGCTTACAAAAAAAATATTTTTCCTTTTTGCTGCATTATGGTACTCCTGGCACTTACAAAAGCTTTTTTTTCCCCTGCTTGCTAGAAGTAACATTTTTTCAGGAGGCTCTAAACCTGTATCAGTTCTCTTGTTTTCACATCTGTCTTTTCTGTCATACGGCTCTTCTTCTTTCACATCTGTGCTTATGGGTTTTGTGATTGTTATTAATGTAATTGGTCAAAAGTATAATGCTCGTATTTTCTGTTGTTGATTTGGGACAGTTCTGATGGCCTGTAAACTCTTCTATTTTTCGGTAACCGGAGCGGTTGCCTGTTAGACCAGCCCATACTTTCTGGGCTTGTCTGATTATTTTTTTTTTTCAGTTTAAACTGCTTGGGCAAGAGGGCTGCCAGGGAAAAACATGTGCTGTCCTTGAGGCAAAATAAAGATGCCCTCCAAGTTACAAAGAGGCTTTGGCATTACTGCATGGGAGGGAGCAAACATGGAAAAGAAACAGAAGCGCTATTCTCTTCAATGCTGTCACATTTCCGAAGTGAAAAATATTTTAGGTAGTGGCATGCACAGAAAAAAGCATTTGCAAGGTGAGCTGGCAAAACAAACAGTCCTTATTTCTTTAAGATGGATCTGTTCCCAGTGCTGAAGCACAAACAAGGAGAAAAATTAATATGTACCCAGTAGAAAAGACAACATCTTATTTTCATGCTTTAAGTAGGTATTGCATACCACAGGATTCTTAAAAAAACAAGTTAAAAAAAAAAGTTTGAAGTCAGTAGTGTTGTTTGAGCATTGGCAGTGGGCGCTGGCACGGCAAGCTGAGTTTTCTGCTCCTATCGTTTGACTCGTGGCTCTTGTCAGATGGACCGAGATCATCGTTTCACTGGCATGGAGGTGCAGTGATGGGAGCTGACGCTGATGTACTCAACAGAGGCAGATTTACAAGCCGATGTTCTGTTGTATGTTAGGAAATGTCACCTGGGGAGACAGGTTTGAAAGCAATGGTTTCTACTAAGTGATCTCAGGTAATGCATCGTCCTGACGTACAGCAGCGCGAGCTGCCGTGGGGGCTCTGATGTGTTGACGCATCTGGTGGCAGTAGCTCGCAGAGATCAATTAGCTGAAGAAAGGGGGTGGGGAGGAAATTATTTTTTGGAAGCCAAAGCATCGTTTTCTGTGGTTACTCTGCAAAGGTACCTATGGTTATAGTTATTGCACAGAGTATCTGTAACTTCCTGGTAGGTGCCATATAGAAAGCAGAAAATGAATAGAAAACCACTCTGGCTTAGTTTTCTTTTTTGTTCCCATTATATTAGCCAAGCGCTTATTTTACTGCAGTAACACCCTGTATGCTATTGTTATTTTCGTTCCTAGTAAGGAAAAAAAAACGTTCAGGCCACCAGTTAAGAGAACATTACTGTTTGTTCTAAAAATACATTGCAGGTAGTGATCTTTGCCCAGCAGTGACCTTTTATGTTTAGAAGTACTTTACTTTAAAAGTTCCTCGAGTATAAATAAATTTTCAATGCCCCAATAACTTGGTGGAGGTGGAGGAGCACCTTCGTCAGTTCAAGATCTGTTCCTACAGATAATACAAGATTTGAGCCAATTTGTGTGAAGTATAGCCTGTAATGTACTAATTTCTTCTTTAACACAGCTGATAAGATGTTCATCCGTGTCCATCGGAGGTATGCAGTATGCCTTTCGAGTGGCCTGACGTTCCAGAGGGCTGTGCACTTCTGCTTTTATACCTAACTGCTCCTCTGCATTTTTGGACCTCAGACCACCTCTTTGNAACAATTTTTTTTTTTTTTTTTTTTTTTTCTCTCTGTAAACTCAGCTCTTCGGGTGTTATAAAGGAGGCTCAAGATTATATGGAACTGAAATTCCACTAGCAAATGGAATAAATTAGCTGTTATTTTTAATACACTGAGGTTCATGTGCAGGGACTTTACTAAAGAAAACAAAGTAATTTTTGGTGCGCTTTATGCTGCAGACCGATTGGCTTTATAGACTGTCACAATCCATTCTGTGGCATTCATGACCAGAAATCTGAGATGCTAATAAAATACATGGGAAGGTGGCGTGGTGTGACACATGGTATCCAAATTCCACCATTTCATAAAGTGTGCCAGTATGATAGACCGCAGTGCCTTGTGTGAAATGGGCACTTTTTCTTCTGACCATTTATGGTATAATTTTTGTTGAAAAAGTGAACCCTGTTTTGTAAGAAAACAGTGTGCTTACAGATGCACGAGCTATTTAAAACCTGAGTTGATAAAAGCCAGGAAGTGAAAGTGGAGACTGCTTTGTACCAAGTCTTACAGATGTGCTTTCTTTCCACAGCTGCAGGAGTCCCGTACAGAGTGCAGAGCTTTGCTTTCGGTTTCCCAGCTTTTGGCAAGTTCTGCTGCAGCTCTTGACGACTTGTTGAATATTCTGCCCTGTCACTGGCAGCAGTACCATGGCCCTGGAGCCGTGCTGGCTTTCTTACAGCGGGCTTGTCCCATCTGAAACCTAGATTCAACAGTGGTGCGGCTTTAAAAAAGCGTATTATATATATGTTTATAATACCTGCACACATATATACGCACACATGTCTGTATTTTGCTGTAAATGTCGTCATAGCAATCTAAGTTGCTATTTGACTTCCTTCAGTAAGTTGTATGGTGGCTTTCAAAAGTCGGTGCACAAACCCTTCGTAGAGAGATTATTTACTGGGAGAACTGTACAAAGCTGGCTTTCAGTGGAAACTGATTTTTATTATAGTCTAAAAAAAATTTCTGTAGGTCCAGAGATTTGTTTTTTCCCTTCCCTTCTCTCTTGATTCAGATGTCTGCCTCTATTTCTTAGTAGAAATCACTTAGACCTACTTAACAGAAGTAAATCTGAGTGATTTACTTACAGCTTTTAAAAGTCTCTGAATAGTGCTGTGGGATGCAGTATGAATGCAGGGCATTCTTGTGCACCGAAGAGCTCACAGTCTGAGTTAAGACAAGACCAGACAAAAGAAGCAATATAAGTAAAAACCAGTATTGTTAGGAGGCGGCCCTGGGGTAAAATAGGTCTCACCGTTGTCAAATGTACATAATCGGTACTTATGGATTGGTTGAGAGATGTAAATAGCTAAAATGAGCAGCGGTAAGAAAGTAATCTTGCTGGTTTTATTTGAAGCAGAATGCTGTTCTAAAATTTGTGCCTTTTGACATAAAAATGAGGAATGTTTTTCCTCTTTTAATCAGGTTTTGTTATAACTTTATATTAATAGTGACAAAGCAGTTAATATCTTGTCACTGTTCGGTAATTGTATCTTGATCCATGATCAGTTCATCAGTTTTGGATAAAGTTCAAGAATTATAGTACTCGTTGAAATGTTTTCTGATTAAGCAGGGGTCTAGCAGCATGGATGCTTCCGGAGAGTGGGATGCAGATGGCTTGGGATAAATCCTGGGTGGGAAGGAAAAGCAGGAGATACTCAATGTACAGAATCATGTTTTGGTTGTCCCTATTGTAAAGAAACTTTTGAGGGTCTGTAAAGCTCTGTGATGTTAATCGATAGGTTTGAAGCCTTGGTTTGCTTAGCATGTTGTTTAGGAAAAACTACCTGTTGTCTGCATAGGGAAGCGTGCATGCAAATCGTTCTCCCTCTTGGGTGTAGGAAGATAAATCAGTTTTTGTCATGCCAGCAATATTTCATTATCTTTGAGATCATTTTCAGAAGAGACAGAGCAGGCTCCTGACTAGTCCTTCAGTCCTTAAAATCTCACTGCACTTTGAAGATAGTACAGGCTATAAATCCACAGTGTGCTAAATGTTTTCTATCAAGAGTTAAGAGACGGCAATTCTCATGGGTTCATTGTTGATTTTTTTTCCAGTGTAGTTGTTTTTCTGCTTCACCATGATGTAAATGTCTACTCTCTACTTCAGACAGCGTTTGATCATATAGATACCGAATTTATTGTAGAAATAAGGTACGCTGTAGGCTGTGACCAGCTGAAACAGCAATGTCAACCTAGACATCCCCAGTTGCTTTTATGTACTCCTGTAGCTATCTGTAGAGGTTTTGTTTCTTTTCCGTACTTATTTTCCAACAACATGGTGGTCTATGCAGTGCAATAAAAATAAAGAGAATTTTCTGGATGGGTAATTTTGGTATTCCATGGTTTGCAAACCCTCCTGTATGTTAGTTTTTCCAGCTGGTTTTACTAATCTGAACAAAATATGCTGCATAAAATACAAATCCTTTTGAAAAATACTTTGTTGAAGCTTGGAATTTCTAATGTAAAAAAAAAATAATTTCTTTGAAGTTAACTGAAAAATCTTCAGTGTTTTACGGGCTCAAACGTTACCTGAGGGAAGTCTAGGAAGGAAGGGGAAAACATACTTGTTCTAATGCTGTTTCTTCTACTAATAAAGCCCCAATTACCCTTCAGGTTGTTTAAATTACGCTTCATATATCAACAGTAAAAATAATTAGGCGTAGAACATCTCATGTGGCCCCCTTTAGTGTTTTTTTTCTCCAATATTAGATCACTACTAATTCCACTGAATGATCTATTTGTCTTCTTTATTTTTTAGCTACATGAAAGTAACTATGATGCTGGAAAAGCCCTGCAGCGCTTGGTGAAGAAACCTGTGCCAAAACTGATTGAGAAGTGTTGGACTGAAGATGAAGTGGTAGGGAAATGAATTATTCCCTTGAGCCTTATAGTTCATGTTGCTTCTCTTGCTTTTTTCTTTCTTTTCTTTTTTTTTTTTTCCTAAAGAGGTTATCTTTATGGGAAAGAGGGGGCAAATAATTTGCTGCACAGGATAAATTTTTGCACAATTCTGAGTTAGTGGGCCCTTGTTCGATATATGGAACTTCATTAGACTGGGGAAAATACCTTTCTAATAGTAGAATAAGAGACGAGAAGGTCAAGTGACTGTTTCTGAGAGGGTGCTTATAGGGTAAATGAACAGTCGCAAAACTTCTGGACTCTAAGTTTCACTTTCATTTTCACCTCCACAAAGGCTGGCCACATTCATTAATTGGGTTAGGATAAGATGTAAAAGGTATACAAAGTATTGTCCCTGGTTTTTTTCCTGCTGGTATTGGAGAGGACTTACAGTGTCAGCTCAAGTTGGCTAATGAGAGGTTGCATGTCAGCATTTCTCCTAAACAGAGTTGAGATTAAGTCCCTTCTTCCCCTCATACGGAATTTTAGAAAGTGTTTACTGGCATAGTTCTTGATGGATGACAAAGAGCAGACCAAAAAAATAGGGTATCTGAAAGCTGGGATTTAGCCATGCCATCCACGTTTACTTTAAAGTATGTAGAAATTGTCAGGCTGCAAAACTGTACTGAAAACAGTGCGTCCATCTTACACGTAGCTCCCAAAATAATGTATGGACACGATGAGCTTGGGGCATGCAGTAAATATGCAGTGCAGGGAGATGGTATCTGTATGAGAGTTAGTGAAGCAAAGGTGCTTCTTGTGGTTCATTCTGGAGCTTAATTGCTGCAATTGTGAGGTTTCTGCTGGCTTAATTTTTATACGCATGATATAGTGCAACTGTGCTTATGAAACAGTTTTCTGTATGGTTGTAAATGAAAATACATCGTGAAGTTGGGAGCAAATTACGGAATCTTAATTTGCTGACACTTTGTAAAAAACCAGATTCTTAACTACTGCATTCAACACAGGATGCATTTTCTGGTAGCGTTTGGATTCCAAATGCTGCTGCATTACAACCCTGTGTTTTCCAGACCTTGCAGCTTAAGCTAGCACACAAGTACTTGACTGTAAAAAAGGGGGGGGATGAAAGCAAAACTTGTGCATTTTCAATAGCTAGGAGAAATGCTGACCAAGTTCACTTGGATTACATCCTAAAAATATTTTGCATTTTAATGCTGATGTTAATTGTGCTTAACAGAATAGATTTATGTGAAATGTAACATGTAAGAAGACAGTACCTCTTTAGCAGGCTGACTAGGCATGTCTGGTTTTGTGAAAATGGAAAAATGTTATATTTCCTAGCTCCATAATTAGGCTGCAGTGTGCACTAAAATAGAAAATCAGATGGTTAGAAGTTAGTTATGATAAAATATTTATCACAGAAGAACTTCAGACTCGCTTATGGTTTTTACCTTTCATTGTTAGAAAAGCTTTTTCTCTCTTATGTACGATATTGGAATAAATAGGGTTAGAAGTTCAACTTGTCATGTATACTTACGGGGTCTATAAATGAAAAAAATCTGATACGGTGCAAGACAGCATTGCTCATGTAAAAGTGACAAGAGAAGTTTTGTTGATTTTTGTTGTTTTTTTTCCCCTTTGAATTAATTAATTTTTAGGCCAGTTAGTTAATTGGTAAAGTATTTGAAGAAGTAAATAAAAATAAAAATTTTGTAGTCTTGTTAAGCTACTAATAAAGTTGCAATATTGCTATAAAATAGAACTGATTAATAATGGATGAAACTTTCATGGTCTCTTAGCATTTTAAAATTATTCAGACAATGGCTGGAGAGACTTTTTTTAAGCTCTAGTTTCTCTGAAAGTCTTTCAGGGCATTATTCCAATGAATTACGTGTGCTCGCTCTCTCCTTATGTAAACCTTTTTGCAAGAGCTAGATTAGGGGTAGGGCAGACCATATAAACCTGTATTAAAGTAGGCTTATTCTGAAATCCAACAAAGAACCTTTGTGGTAAGGAGACTGCCTGAAGTCATAGAGTGAAAGAGGATCCTGTGCTAACACCGGCAGCAAAGGGAAGGAGAGGATGAGTAAAAAGCCTAAAACACAGTTTCCAGATAAGTTTCACGGTTATCTTGTCATAAAAGGGAGTTTTGTTTCGGGAACCGACTGTCGGAACAAATACTTCAAGTGCTCTGCCCTGTGTTTAAGTCTGTATTCATATTGTTTTAACCTCTGTTTTCTCTGCATATACTCTTTCCCACGTTCACGGTTAAATTGCCTAGTGCCAACACCTCTTCTTCTGCATCGATGTTTTTTTCACTCTCCTTGTGTTTTTCCATCAGCTGCACTACGCTGTGAATGCCATAGCTGCTGCAGCTCAGGGTTTTTGATGAGCGGTCCATGTTAAATGATAGAGAACAGAGCCTTACGAATAAGAAAAAGCAAAGTTTATTGAAAAGTGAAACATTACTCCAAAAGTGCAAACACTGTGAGTACAGAATAATGATCATTGACTCTATAAATCATTGTCAGCCTCAGCTCATTTTATCGTATTTGTTCTTGTTCTGTTCCATCCAAGTTTCCAGAAACATTTGGCAGCCCTCCAGCCTCAGCAGAGCCAAAGATCAAACTGTGCTCTTATTTATAGACAGCTAAGCTCCACCTGCACAACTTCATAGCATGTTTGTCCCTGGGAGTTTGTAGAACAGTCCAGATTAAAGCAGCTGTACTGCACTTCAGAGGTTTTGTGAGACTTGCAGGGGAAGTTTCCTTATTGTTTGCTCCGTGAAACTGGGGCAAAAATCTTTCTGCGTCATACCTAGGGTGCTAAAGCTGCATAGGAACTCCACAACGAAGTATTTTTTCAGAAAACACTGATGTTTCAAACCCGAAGTCTGGCCAAAACAATTAAATTTTGGTGAGAACCTTATTAAATGTCCCCCCCATCTCATGACGGCAAGCGATGAGCAGAGGAAGCCTCTAGTAACGCAGCTGGCTGATAACACAAGAGACACGCTTCTAAGGGAAGCGGAAGACCCAGGTCCAAACCATGTCCCTGTTTGTGCTGGACTTAGAATTAATCTCTTCTTGTGGCCCAGCTTATCTAATTTTTACACCTTATATAAATAAGCAGATACCACACCGGGTACAAAGCTTTGTGAGCTAACCTCCTTAACTGAGAAAGGTTCTGTGGCATGGGACCAATTGAAATAATGTAGATTGTGGCTCTCGCTCTCTCAGTTTTTCCATTCCTGCCTTTCTAATCCTAGAATCATATTCTGCTCCCTGCCGTGCCTCTGGACCCCAAAAAAGTCACACTCCTCCTTTTGTTATTCATAAATTAATTTTCTGCCAGATTTTTAAGACAGGCGTCAGCCAAGTTCTGTTGCCGGGAAGACGTAGGGTTGTGTGTCGGGGCGCAGAGGGACAGGAGCATCGTGGCAATGTCAAGTCATTGGGCAGGTGGCAAAAGCAACTGAAGTAGAAGTGTGGTGGCTTCGATGCAGGGAAAGAATTGACTTATTCTTGACAAATTCTTAAATCTTCCCTAAGTCAAAAATCCTCTGTCAGTTGGTTGGTCTATTACTGCACAAGTATTTTGCCTGAGTCCATTTCCACTGTGCTAATGATTAATGTAGTTGATTTTGTTGTTCACATGGTAGCGACACTGTGTCCAGCACAGGTCTCTCTGGTATTCAGTACTATTTGTGATATAACACTGTGTGAATAACTCAGATTTATTGAAAATTTATTTGTTTGTAAAGCTTTTAACTTTCTCTGTGGACTCTCTGTTGCCCAAAGATAAAGCCTTTCTTGTTAATTAAAACAGCTTTGTTGTCTGTGACCAAACTGCCAAGTAAGAGCTGCTTTGCAGTGATCAGAACTGATTAAAATAAAGGATGGAAGTTATGTTATTTTTACTACTGATGATGTGGTTACAGAGGTTTAGATCAAATTAAACAGAGGATAAAATTTGCCAGTGATTGAATTAAATGGAAGGCTCTGTAAATATGAAGACGGAGGTTTGTTGTCTCCCTTGTGTTTCTAAACCTATGGCTATTTTTAAACCTTTTTTTATTCCACTATGCAAATTCAGAGGCATGCTGTGAAACCCACTCTTCCACGCTGCCTAATAAAAGTGGCAAAGGAAACTTCTTTGCTGATGCCTCTGCATGCAGCTCTAACAGCAGCTGTTTCCTGTTTATAAGGACTTATGCTACACCTGACATCAATTTCCAGCAATGATTTGGTGACGGGGGGAGTTGGTTTCTCTTGTAATGCTCATGAATTTACTTCTGTGGACAAATTTGTTGAGCAATTGTCATATATAATGCCGTACTTAAGCACTTTCTAAGCACGCACCCTATAGACCAACATTCAGCGATGTCACTTGGTGGACTCTCATTAGCGTTAGGCTGCAGTTCAGAGGAGATGTGGTATTTGGGAAGGAGCCATGGAGCAAGCCCTGTGTTTTGGCACAGCTGGTGGCAGTGCCCTCTTCCAAGTTCCCTGCAGCAAATGCCATGGCTGACACGTGGCATGATGCTTGCTGCTAGAGCAAGGTCAGCGTAGCTGGGAGGGGGGACTGGCGTAGCCCCTGGGCGTGTGTTCCCTGGGATATCTTTCCCTAACATGAGATTACAGAGTAACCTCTTTTCTCCTTTCATTTTCTTCAGCCATCTTTCCTCGTCTCCCCAAGCCCTGGTGGCACCCGGTCTCTCGAACACTGTTTTTGTCATTCTGTGTGCAACAGTAGGTTGCAGTACCGACAAGATGTAGTTAGTGTTTGTCTTAACTTTCAACGCACCGAGAAAACAAAGATGCTTCGCTCAAACTCAGCAAGGGATTTTCAGAGTGAAAGAGAAGTGAGCTCTACTCTGCATCTCATGGTCACCTCTAAAAATGTCTCTCTTAATCTTTGACAGACTACAGGCGTTTTTGATGCAAGCAATCAGAAATCCCTAAAAAGAACAGAATGGTGCTGGCCAAGTCTTCTCCAGTTGTAAATATTTCAAAACGGACATTGAAATTGTATTTCGAAACATGCAGACTTAAGAGTTTGTTGTCTATGGGGAAATAAGTACAGCAAACCTGAAACTGAGCGCCTGTGTGTAAACTCTGGTGATGTGCTGCTTTGCTTTCCACAGATTCCAAATCTGGAACTATGATCACTTGCTTCCTTTCACTGTAGGTTAAAATTGAACACCCATATTTCCTGGTGTGGTTTCAGTGGAAGTATTTCACAAGGAAAATTGTCCTTAAAGAATTTCCACCCATCTTGGGACGAAACCTTCTCTGCAAAGTGGCTTTTATACTTTCAGTGGTGTTCAGTACAGTTCTGACCCTACACTTGCTCCAGATCCAAAAACAAGCTTATTGCGCATACTTCCGTTTCAAATAAATAACCCATCAAATGGCTGTCACTTACAAAATATACTCTGTTCATCTTAAGTTTTGTTCATTTAATGAAATGGTTTTCAGTTCTGGTATGCCTCACGTATTGGAAACGGTGAAGGAAATTGAGTAGTTCTGACTGTTCTTCCCCCACCAGTCCTGCTGATTTGATCTTACGTTTGGGTCTCTTTATTCAGAATGTGCCTTTTTTTCCTGTCTTTTTATCAAAAGCACTAGCAAAATCAATACGGCTTACAGAAGAGAGAAATACAAATCAGAACTAAAAGAACCTCTAGTTTATTAGGTTTTTAATTAAACATGATGAACACATTTTAAATAACACAAAGGCCTCAGGCTGAGCTGCATCTAATCGAAACAGATTAAGTCACCCGTCCACACTTGGGTAGTTATTAATTCTGTTTACTTATGCATGCTAGCTAAAGGCAGAGTTCACTGCTGCTGTGTTGCAGTTTATTGCACAGGGATGCTTTTGCTGCATGGAATTGTGCTCCTAATTAGCATTCAGATGTTGATTATGAAGAACACTGGCGAGGCTAATGGAAACACCTTTGAAATTCAGGGCTGTATCTTCCAAAGTTAGAGAGAATCTGGGTGAAACAGTCGTTTTGCATCAGTTCTTGGACACTTCCTCCTTTTTCTTCTACACTTGGTCCCATCTTTCAGAGCTGTTAAATTCTCAAAAAGAAATTGCTAGGTGTTCCTTAGGAAGAAGTTTATTTTCCCACTTGTGCACCTCCATGCAGAACTGTCGATGACACACCGTGACGTCCTTGATAACTAGCTTTTATCATGAAATATGCTGCCCTTTAAATATTTTACATTGCTTTTGATGTAGAGTAGTTGAGGTAAACAACCTAGATTCAAACAACCTCTTAAAATTGTGTGCAGGGATAGTTAATCCTTGCTGGTGATAAACCTTAATTGGCCATGTACGTGGATTTACAAGTTCATAAATTTTAAAGTATCCACACCTGGCTTCAGCTTAAAGCTCATTTGTCATGAAATACAAGTGGAGATCCTTCTGCCAAAAATGACAAGATACAGCAAACTAATTTCCTAACGTGCAAGTATTTGTAATCCAGTCTAGCTGGTCAAGAAATTACTTACGCAAAAGACACTTACTTGCTTGGCTTCTTTGCCTAGAATCATCTTCAAATGTCTCTCATCTGCCCTTTTTGGAGTATCTGCTCATGAAAACATTGTTTTCATTGCTCACTCCTTTGAAGCCAGGCTTTTCAGATATGCTGGAAGACAGAGCTGCTTACTGGGGCAAAAATACCATGAATTTTATTTACTGTTTATATGGCAGCTATAGAAAATGTAATTCATAGCAAAATTGAAACAGAGCCTCTGGAATAGTCGGGGAAGGAAAAAATCATCAAGGGCTATGTGAAAAGGAGGCTGGCATTGCAGGGCTGCATACGAGTACTTGAGTGGGCTTCGAAGGTTAAGGTATCAGTTACTGCTTGCTTTTAATTTTTTTTATCCACTAACAGTAAACATTACAGCTTCATCACAGAGTGACAGTTCCTGCTAAATTAACATTTTCTGGACTGTAGAAATCAAGCCATCTGATGCCATTTGCAAGTGTGTTAATCAGTAACAGTTAACTGAGCATTGAGATAAAAAAAGAACACCACCAAACACAAATTGCTATGGTCTAGTAGGACCTTTATTTTCAGAAGAATAAATAAGATTTTGGATTAAGAAACAGTGGGAACGTACAGTCTTGTCTGTAGCTTATTCGAAGAACTTAGAGTGTAAAAGAGCCGTCCGTCCTCACAGTAAAAAGTAACTGATGAAGGATGAAATTATTCTGCTTGGAGGAAAAAAGTTATTATTTAAAAGTTACATAAAATTGCAGTTACTTAGCAGTTGACAGGTTTACAAAATTAAAAGGTGCATTACGGTTAGAAAATATAAGGTGCAATATGACTAGAAAAGGTGAATTTGGTTTAAACACAGGTTTCTAGACAAAAGATAATAAGCTTTTTGGTTGTAATTAACTTGCATCAGTCTTTGATCCAGGTCCTTGTTTAAAGGGATCAATATTGCACATACAGCACTGAGTTTATTGTCAAGTCCTTTCGGAAATAAGACAGTGAATTAAAAATCAATTATACGTGCAGAAAAGTTTGTGTAGGGCAATCAATTTTGTCCTTTTAGTTTGCAGAAAGATTCCATTGTTTAACCAGCTGTGAAAAGGAATGAATTTTAAAAGCCTCCAGCAAATGAGATAGCCCAAAATGGGGTGGGGGGAGTAGATTAAAAAAAAAAATAAAATTATTTCGGCATTTCATGTTCAGCAAAGGCTGCCTTCAGGGATAAATCTATAAATCCTGTCAGTGACCTTGGCTTCAAAATGGGTGATTTCACTGCTTTTGCTAATCTTGATCTTTCCACAGCTGCCAGATAAGTTAGTCTTTTCTTAACAATATATTTTTTTATTTGCTTTGTTTAACCGCCATATGTTTCTTGATTCATCGTCTTTCTGCCTTCATGTGGTATATTTTTATCTATTAAGCACTTACCATATTGCTGATCCCAACAAATAATACAACAAATATTTACACTGGCCAGTTGCCACAGCTTAGAAGGCTATTTCTGTGTGGGGACGGGAAGCTAAACTCAAAGTTTAACTCCAGTATAAACTAAATAATTTGTAGGTGCTTTCAGAAGCTGGTGTTGTGTTTTGTTCTCTAGGAAGGGGTTTGTGATGGAGAGACAGAAGCCCATACACATAGTTCACTGTTGCCAAGGGGAAAGAATCTGCTGCTTGGAAGATTAATAAATACGACAGCAGTTGATTGTTGAAACCATGTTTTTCATCTCATTTTCAAGGGCATCTTAAAAATGGAGATCACTTGCCCTTCCTAGCGTTCTCGATCATCTTTCTGTGTTCATTTAAAAATGAGAACGAGGCACTGAGGGACTGGAGAGATTGCATTCCTTCTCCCATAGGGCAAGGTGGTTATTTTATAAATGAAGAGGGCCAAAAAAGCTCTCCTTCGTAGTTTCTTAGCAACAGAGCTGGAGTCAGTTTTAATGTTCGTGTATATCTCACAAGTTCTATGTATAGAAGCATGAGCTGTGCAGCTCAGCAGTATTGCAGCTGAAACAAAGACCATTCACCCCAGCCCTGGGCAGGGGAGGAAAAGAAACCAAGCGTGCTAATATGCAGCATGGACTCGTCTGTCTTTTTTCCTTCTCCCCACCAGATGATATTCTGGTCAGTGACACAGTTACTGTCTTCAATACTCTGACCTTTTATTCAGATTTTATCTGCTACGAGATCCGGAATCTGGTTTAAATAGAACATCATCCTGTGTCCTGTTCTTCTCCAGAAGGGAACTGAGTCACGTCACTACAACAGTAAGAGCATCTGGAGAGTGCAGGGATCGTCCAAATTCTGGGAGTTTCTGGGGTTAATGCTTCTGCTGTAGCAAGCAGAAGCAAGTGAGTGACTCTAAGGGTTCATCTCTTGTGATCGCGGTAAAACTTCTTTTGCTCTGTATCTTGTCTTTTTTCGGGGGAGGCCTCTTGATTTAATTTTAAAAAGATACTGAGTGTCAAAGCTCTCCGTTTCTTTGTACATAACTTATTTTCCAAATTCTGAAATTTTTTTTGAAAGATAATCCGTATTTGTTCATAGTAGAATTGACTCTTAAAAGACTGATAGTGTTAATAAGATACGTTTCACAGTTTTCTTCCCATTCTGAATGCCAATCTAATAAATGGCCTTAGATAGACTTTTGGCTCATCATGCTCCTTGGTGTACCTTATCCCAACACCCCAACATCAAGGGTTGTATGAGTTTGTTTATGCTTTTGAAAGCAATTTTATAATTTAAATATAAGAAATGTTGGTTAGCTGTCTGTTTTCAGAAGACTGTAACTTTTTTGAAATGCTATAAGTAGCGTAATTTAAATTTAGATTCACTTTTTCTACTGGTTAAGGAGGGGTGACTGGTTTATTGGCTTTTACTGATACAACATCCAGAATTCTTGGTTTGATTTCAAATTATTTCAGTAGTCCTGTTATTTCAGTAGTCTGGTAGATTTTATCTGTCTTGCAGGTGTTAAGAAATTTAAATTAGTCTACAGGATCCTTACCTCCTTAATACCTAAAAGTGCAATTATAATATAGCGATAAATAATGGTGAAGTGCTTTGATATTTTTCCACGTTAAGTGTATGATAGACATCTCCGGTGTCTTTCCAAGTAATTTTGGCTTAGTCTAAGTTGATATAGGTAAAAGTGTTTTGTTTTGGAATATTTACGTTGGAATTACACTTTATTAAATACATAGAGCTCAGGAATGGATTACTTGATATGGCAAATCGATACTTTATTTTGAAAGAGTTGTTTGCTGTGTAAACCATGGGAAATGGCAATTTGCTGTTCCTAACAAGATTACTTTAAAAATACAAAAGAACACGCAAAACAGAGCAAGCGCGGAGACAGATCACAGTGTTGTCTCCAACTTTGCAAGATGACATTTGATTTTTATTTTTTATTTTTCCCCTGCAAGCTTTTCCTACCGATAGTTTGGATCTCTGTCTCTTAGCCGTGATTTGCATTGCGTGTGGACATGGAGGCTGTCAGCTCAGCCCAGATAAGGGCAATCCTAAGGCTGAACTGTAGCTGTAGAGGGTGTAGGTCAAAGATGTTCAAGAATAAGCAGAGCTGGAACCAGGTGAGAGTATTTTCGTCAGAAAGCAGTACGGAGCTCAGTGCTTCTGTGGCTGGTGGGGCAGACAAACCACGTTCCCTGTTCTGGCGCTGTGGCTGCGGTCCACAACACATCTTCGTTGCCAGGGCAGCGTTTCCTGGCATCAGCGATGCTCTGTGGAGAACTGGCAGAGAGGCCACGTTGCTTTCTTGGCCAGGGTAGAATACGGAAGAAAACAAATTTCTTTTCCAGTGTCAAACAGTAACTAATTTTAAATAACGATGTAGCTTCCTAGATCTCCTCCTAGCTGCTTCAGGCAATGAAAGCTAAAGGGGGGTCAGGGCCGTGAGAGGAAGAACAACCAGGTTTGCCGCCTGCCTTCTGGAGGGTGAGAGGACCAAAAATGCCATCTCGGAAAGCTTCAGTATAATTAAGGTTATATTTGAAATGTAGCACTGTTGCTTGAAGCTTTTATTTTTAATGTTGGAAAAGGCTCTTTTTAACAGATATTTTGATTTTTGTAATCATTATGGAAAATTTTTATATTTTTTTTTCAAATGTCACTAGATTCTCTGTGGTTCTGCCCAACAGCTTAGCTGAGAATTATAAGGCCCAGCGGCCATTGCAGCAAAAAATGGCAAAATGCTTCTTCAAATTGGTATAGTGATAAAATTCTTATTTAAGAAACTTTGATCATTGTCACAATATGGATGTCTGTGTGCTTTAGTACTCAGAACGTATCTTTCTTGCACAAGCAGTATGAATGCCAAAATACACCTCATTTGCAAGTTCTGTTTGCATGGTAGATTTTATTTTTCTAATCTTCCCTATCAACAGCGCCAATTTTTTTTAATCTTTCCGATGTCATAAAAATGCATTTTAACGAAGCAAATTATATAGCTTTCACTCCTTTTGTGGATAAACAGGGCGGCCATATTCAATTAGGCTGAAAAATGATCATTTGTTCTATTACAGGCTGTAACAGAGCGAGTGAAAAAAACTGCGATCCATCACCAGTTGCTCAGCTTTATGTTACTTAAATCACTTGCCGTTTTGTCGGTGGCTCTGAATCCTCAACGGGAGCCATTATTTAATTTAAGTTTGTGGAGGTGTCACTTGTTTGATAATAGGCTGCTTCTGTAGTAGACGCATCGTGACTAAATATTAATCATTTTCTGCATCCATCCAAGATTCCTAATTAGTTACGAGGGTAGCAGTGCCAGTAAAGCTAATGATTATACTGCCATAAAAAGAATTTGACAGCAAACAAGGACTTGAATCCAGCGAGATACTCAGTACCTGCCAGTACTGCGCAGGTCTACTAGAGCTGAGAACGCTGAGTTGCCGAGTGGCTCTCATAGCAGTGCGAGGGGTTTCCTATCGTCTGGAAGGAGACTTAGATTTGAGCATGGAAATGCCACATTAGAAGAATACTGTTTTCTGTTCCATAGTAGCTGAGTAACTTAACTTTTAAGCTTTTTAATAGCTTAGGTAGGCAGCACAGCTGACCCCGGCGGCGCGGTCCCTGGGCAGCGGGTAGATACGGGCTGTGCTTTGGCAGAGGGTCCCTTCAGCGCGGGGGGTTTCTCTGCCTTCCTCCTTGCTGAAGTGTCCTGTAAAAGATGTGTTGTCTTCATCAGTGCTCACCAGGGTGCGTTTAAAAACTACTGCTTTGTGTTCCTTGTCCGATGTTGCTTTCGTACTTTCGTGCGCTTTGTGGTTTTGAATATATTGTGGTAAAGACTCAAAGCGCACGTAGCTTCTGGGTTTGTGGTTTTGCTTCAGCTTTTACTGGCCTCTTGGTATCTCTCCCTTGTTTCCCTGTCCACTTGTGCATGATCCACTGTGTTTTTTCTTATTCTTTTGTTCCTCCCCCCCTACCACCCCCCGCATCTGCTCAGATTTATATAGCTTTTAGGCTACATGGGGAGATTGATCAGACAGGGGCTTATGCATTTAGAGGAGCTAATAAATAAACATCACAGCATATTACCCGCCACTGCATTGGAATAACTTCAAACACTCAAATCAAACATTCTATTTGTTACAAATTGGGGAAGGCAAAAGAGGGCACCTCTGTTTTATTAGGGTGTGTATTTCATTTATCTGGTATGGAAGATATCGGCCAGTTCTACGTGTCTGGGGAGGTAATTCCATAGTCTCAGTGCCATTTCCCCCTTGCCTTCCACCCCCCAAATATCTACTTTTCAAGTTCACTTTGCCAGTGTTCACCTTTGTTATAGATGCATTTCTGGTCCTTCATTTTCAAATCTTTTTTTCTTTCCTCTTATTTGCAGGTCACTTTTTCGCATTTGGCACTGTTCCCCCCCTCCCCTGTAGACGTTTTTATTCAGAGCCCCTTACGCAAAAGAAAAGGGAACTTACCAATCTTTTGATTCTTTTTAAAACTACTTTTGTACGCTACTGCCAAGATCACCATAGAAGCCAACATCTTCCTCAGTAACTGCATGGCTGCGTTGCAGAATTGTATCATTCACAGTCCTGAAATCTTACGTGCTTCTGACAAACCGGCCATGGATAATTGAAAAATGAGGGTTGCGGGGTGGGCTTATGACGGGAGCTTGCAAGGAACTGAAACCTTGTGCGGTGGGACTTATTGGTTAAAAATAATATAATTCCTAATAATTATAATTGGCAAGCTTAGCTGACTGTTTATCTACTTTGTTATAAGCAGTCTTCTTGCCGATTTTGGTGCTTGGGTGCAGCTTGTACCCACACGGGCAGCTGGCGGTAGCTAAAGAATTAGAATTTTAGTATTAGGACAGCCTCGGTGCTGTCTATTACATTCTGACTCTTTTAAATATAAGGCCATGAAGACAATGTTTAATGAGCAATCAGTCGAAGTCCTGGAAAAGGTTAGGCCTTTTTACTTGCTTATTTAAAGAGGAGGCTACCTTGTGTGATTTCAGCATGGAGTCTTGTAAATTGGAGGTAAATGCTGCCACTCTTCCTGGGAACTGCTACGTTGCTGGGTCAGACTGAGCTACACAACTGAAATAAAGAATGCATTAAGTTACTTGAACACCAAATTTGGGTGTTCGGTTCTTATAAAAGTGTCGAAGGATGTGGGTCTGTAAGTATTTGTTCAAGGTTTTGTGATACTGTATCATCTTAGGTGAAAATGGGAATGACTAAATTTTCATTTCTCTGTAACTAAGAGTATGAAATTCTTGAAACACATCAGAACACCCTATTTTTCTTGTAAACAACTTGGCAGGATGAACAACTCCTGTCTCAGGAGGAAGTTTACTTTCTGCGATAGAGGAAAGGTGTCTCCACCTGGCATTTCATTTTGTCATCGCTAGTATTTCTTATACCCAGATTTGCGCTCTCAGGTGTCTCTTCACTACACCACAGTCAGCAGCAGACTTACCTCGAGAGAAATTCAGGAGGTTTGCAGAGGTTGCCTTATGTTGTTTTAGTAAGCGTCACAAACTGGAATTTGTATCTTGGCGCTTGTACTCAAGGCTGGGCACTGCTGCCGTCAACAGCTCTGCTGTCGAATTGTTTGCTTGGCGAAGTCACCTACAGAAATGTTTGCCTCTCTATATGTATAATTTCCTTGGGGATTTTTGCCACCATTTTGTCTCATTATTCTTGGATTTGTTCATTGCTCTAAAGTATGGCCACTCTCTTGAAGTGGTTTTATTTGTTTCCTTCTGTCATTTGCATAAAGCCACTGTTTGAAGGCAGAAATAGTCTCCAGAATAATTGACAATAATGGTTGAAACCCCAGTGGAACAATATTTCTGCAATAGGGAACTTCCACTAGAAATACTATGTTCAAGTCTTGAAAGGCTCATACAGTGGATTTCGAGTAGTCTGAGTGCCGCTTTTTTGTGCTTAGTGTTACAAATTGACTGAAAGGACAAAAAATGTCACAGTGAAAGAGAACAGCTTCAGGCTTGCGTAATAGCGTCAAACTTGAGCAAACGGACATGGGTTTTCAGAACTCTGTATGATCTGTGTAACAAAAAGAAAATTTTCTGGGGAAAAAAGATGGAGAAAATGGAAACATTCTGATGTTTAAGGAAAGAGCTCAAGTGGAAGCTTGTTTTCTGTTAACCGTCGTGTTAGTTATCAGCCTTTTGGGCTGATGGTACTCAACTGCAGCTCGTGGGTTGGGGGCTGGCGTGTATCTGTGTTCACCCACCCGTGTTATTGCCCAGAGTGGGCGTTTTACTATTGATGATTTAATGGAGATCCGCTTCGTGTTAGCAAGCAGAGTGGTGTTCCCTAGGGTATTGTAAGTTGAGTAAAAATCCTGTTGTTAAGAAAAACAGTATGAGGAGAATGAAATTCAGAGGGAGATTAATAATTGGTGTTTTCCTCTTGGCTTGTTTCTGCCCAGTAAGGGTGACGAAACATAAGGAACATCTTCAGCCCTCTGGAATGTACTATACATTCTGACGTTGGCATTATTCAAGGAAATATTCATAACTTTAAGAATGCACTGGCATTGCAGCTTTTGGTACAGGTGTTTGAGATTCAGAGTATGTGAGGAAAAAGAAAGGTAAATATTCCAAATTGATGCATGAGAACCATTCCTTTGGAGGAAAGGTGGTACAGGAGAGCGTTGTTTATATTCCACAAGTGCTGCTTTTCTGTTTTGGTTCATAATACATATGTTGCTTTATACGTCTCTTTATCTCTGCTTTTGGATTCTCTACTTCAACTTGTTTCATCCTGTTCAAAAAAATAACAATTGGAACCACGAATTTATTTTTTTTGTTAAAGAAAATGCATTTTTACCAAGTCTGGGTGAGTACAAGTCTGAGAAATGAAAAACAAATAGCATGGGGTTTTTTTTAAGCTTAAAGTTAGCAGGTTAAGAGCTGAATTTCTACTACTTAGCTATGTTAAAGGGAGATACTTTCAGATGTTGTATGGTAAAGGAAGAATCTCCTTGGAAAGGAGCACGTTGTCCAACTTTTTGCTTGCTCTTTAGTTTTGATGTACAACAAGGCTTTTTGTATATTAGCATTTTAACAGCAGTTTAAAATAACAATCAGAAATGAATCTCTTTGGGTACAGAAAAAGGCAATCTGAAGAATAATCAAAAGCTTTCTGTTGTCTCTTGGCAGCAGCATATTGTTTTGCTTCTCTGGGTCACGATGTGCCAGACCTTTGTTCTCTTTAACTCTTCAAACGCATCTTTGAGAAATCATTTGTGTAAAAACAGGCTCTAATCATTTTAGCTTTGTTTGCAGCACTGAGAAACTGTTGACGCCAGGAGACAGCAATCTACAGATAATGTTATTTATAGAAAGCTCTTTTTTTTGTCAATGAAGGCAGTCTCCAGTTTGGTTTTTAAGGTTTGTGCCCACAGGAGGGGATAGTCTTAGACTCACTGTGTAAAACCTGGTTTATGGACATGTGCAACGTGATTGTTTTCTGAAGATCACGAAAGAGCAAATGTCTTGGAGGCTTTGTGAGCAGCTGGAGTGTTGTACACATCTGGATCTGCCTGTCGTGCCTGCGGAGGTGGACCCTTACGCCTGTCAGCAGAAGGTCTGTCGTGGGCATTTAAATATAAATGTGGGCAAGTCGGCCAACCAGGTTTCTTGCTGGTGGAAATGATTAAATGTAGTAGAATAAGGAAACGCTTGCCTTTGTGTGCAATTTAACTGCCTTTCTGCACCGCTGTTTAGAGGAGAGGTATGTGGAGGCCTGAGGGACTGTGCGTTTCCAGCCTCCTGCAGGTTCAGCACTCGATGTTCCTTGGAAGATCTTCCTGCAGCTCGACCCTCTGTTGCAGTGCCCCCGGGGGTGAAGTCTCCAGACCTGGTTTGGAAAAATGAATGCCTCTTCTTCCCACCCTTACTTTATTAGAGGAAAGTAAATTGCAAACTGAGCGGTCTTCTAACAGGAGTGCTCATCTGTCCCTGCCTGTTCGTGCTGTTGAGATGTGGGGCCATGCAACTGCGGTAGTGCTACGATGGATAATAATGCTTGTAATAACCCACAAATTGTTTTTCCAGAGAGTCAAGGTTGTTTATCAAATACCCCTTCCAGAGCTCAGGAAAAGTAAAGTCAGGTTTTCTTTTTTTCCTCCTGCTGCTGCTTTAATATCCAGCCTTTTTTTGATCTGTGCATCAGCTTCTGATGTGCCACTGCAGGCTGTTCTTAGATCAGGTTTCTTGGCGTGCTGTTGACTTTATCTCGTTTACCGGATCACATTTCTGTTGCCATACGCTGTGTGATCGCAGCCTCCCCGCAGCTTTTTAACAATTAGTAATTGAGCAGGAAGTGTGTGTTCATTACAATAGCCTTTTGATTTTGATTTTACAATCACGCAGTGTTTGGCGGAGCGCAGAGGCGGGGGAGGCACTTCTCCCAAACACGTTTTTTGACAGAGAGAAGTCCGTTGTTGCAGCCACTTGGCTATTTGTCAGCGGTTCTCAGACATCCATCCCTCCTGCGCAGGTTGCTTGGCAACCCGGGCCGGAGCCATCGCACCGCGGCCAGCGCGTTTCCAAGAGCGGGTTGGGAGATGATTTATCGGCGGGGCTGCGAGCGTGGCGAACCCGAGAGGCAGGACTGGACCTTTGAGCAGGAACCGACGTGAAATGTGAAGGAGAGAGAGAGAGAGAGAGACTGGCTGGCTTGGGAGCGTTATCTGGGGATGTGCAGCAAAAGCACCCGGAGCCAATAATCAGAGGGTACAATTAGAGCAAAAATAAAGGCTCCTCATTTAGATGTAATTGATTTTTTTTTTTTTTGCTGTTGTTTTCTTTCTCATCTAGGCTCTCAAGCAGAAACAGGTACAATGCAGAAAGTGAATCAAAGCTTTGCTGTTGGTTACCCTGAAAGCTCTCTCTTTATAAAAACAGCTCTGTTAAAATACTGATGGTAAAATAAAGCTGGGGTTAGCACATAGGGTCAGCAGCACCCTGACAGCTCAAAGCCCAGGGTGAAGGAATAGTTGAATTCTCCCCCAGCTTTGGAAATGTCTGAGAGCTGTTGTGTCACCTTCGATATCGTGTTGCCTTTCATATGGACTTGCACATTGATCCCTGGCATTAAACAGAGAAGGGAAAGAAGTGTTTTATAAACTGGCATTTAGGTAGTAGTTCATGTTGTGGTCAAATGTAGAACTCTTACTGCCCCTGAAAACATCACCTTCAACAAGCTAAACTGAAGGAAATTTGGATAACCTTTAAGCACGCACCCCGGTTCAGTTTTTCTGCTAGCTTGTGAGTCCTTTTTCCAGAATAGTTGTGACGAGGTATCGGCAATCTGTGGAAAACATGTTGACAAGAGCATTTTTGCGTACTTCTGAGAAAGCGAAGAGGAGAGAAAGGATGATGAATCCACTTTGACCTCTTGAATGGCAGTATAAATACTTTATTGAAAATTCTGAATAAATGTGTTCGTAACTAGTAATCCTGCTCTGCATGCAATCTCATTTAGCCAACTGTGTATGCAAATGTGCTATTAATGTGTTTGCATCCAGTATAAATATACAAATCTAATCTGTTTATATATGTAATTTACACACAGCTGTGCTCATGCTCACTTAATACCAATATTTTCAGCAAGCGAGAGGTATCATGGGAGATCTATTGTTCAAAACAAAAGCTAACAGTGCAGCACCATGGAAGGGGGATCATTATCGTTTCAGGATCTTTTGGCATTCCCTTGAGGGAGTCTGCTTAATGACTTTCCGTCTGTGTATACGGCTGTGGATATAGGGAACACAGACTCTGGTGGACATTGTGTGCCTCTCCGCATCTGTGTAACGCTTTGGTGTTGAATCCCTTACAGTTTGAGGTAGGGTTTATTTTTTCGCTACAATTTTTCAGGAAGTAAAAGCAATCTGATTGGGAGGGAAAGCTAATCGTTTGGCACCTTTAAGCCTTTCAGCTGATATATTTCTTGCCAGTTTGTTTGTAGGGGACACCTGATCTTACAAGTGTATGGCCTAAGGACTGTAAGATTTTTATCACACGTAGATGAGCAGCAATGCACTCTGAAGGGGTGCTTTGAGTACCCAATGAGAACATTAATGCCTTTTAATATAAATTGGTATCTAATGAATACCATCAAAATATTTTTGGTTGTCCGTAATTAAAGTAAGAGGACTTGCTGAAAAA
>RSEF01000021.1:5083218-5104560 GCA_003993805.1 Himantopus leucocephalus | reverse complement strand
GGGAGGAGGAAAGGGGGGGGTGCCCGGCGATCCAGGCCGCCTTTTGCGGCGCGCCCCGCGGGTGCCGCGCCGCCCAGCCCCGCCGCGATCACATGCTGGGCGGCCGCCGCCTCCCGCCCGGCCCTCCGCTCCGCTCCGCTCCCCTCCGCTCCGCTCGCCGCGCCCGGCCTCGCCTCGCCTCCCCTCCGCTCGCCCGCACCGCAGCCCCGGGGCCACCCGCCATCGCCGCGGGGTCGCCCCCGACCCGCCGCCGTCGCGTCCCGCCGTGCGCGGCCCCGGCGGCGGGGCGAGAGGAGGAGGAGGAGGAGGAAGAAGCGTCTCGGCGTGGCGAGCGACCGCGGAGCGCTGAGAGCCACCGAGGGGGAGCGGCGGCGGCTCCGCGCTGGCTGGCGTTGGCCGGTGTCCGCCGAAGAGTGGGGAGGGCGAGCCCGGGGGGGCTGGCGAGTGCCCGGGCTCCTTAACCCCTGCGGCGCCGCCTCCCCGGCGGCACTCGGCTGCCCTGGAAATCGGCGTTGCGTATTTTCCTTCTTCGCCTCTCGCTTCGTAGTTGAAAAATAAGACTCGGAGAGCGACGTGCAGCACAACGCTCCGGTCGGTTTTGGAAAAGAACTGACTGTGGTACTGACTTTTTTTTTTTTTTTTAAGCTTCAAATGTTGGAAGTTTGACATAGAAGGGAACGTGGCTTGAATTTTTCGGTATCTTTTCAAAGCCTTTTTCCCCCCCGGCCGTTTGCAGTTGCTGTGTAGGTATACGTTTTCTTCTGTCGACAGTCCTTAAGCGAAGAACATTGTTTGGCTGTTGTGCTGATTATCAAGATTTTTTTTTTTCCCCTTGTGCTGACATACTCTTTTTGTTATCTTTTATCACAGAAACGTTTTATTAAGGGGTTGAGGCAGTACGGCAAGAACTTCTTCAGGATCCGAAAGGAGTTGCTTCCGAATAAGGAGACTGTAAGTACATTTGGACTTTATGTAATTTGCTTTTTCTCTTGCTGCTTCAGCATTTCATCTTACGAAACTATTTCCTTTTCACCCTGAACTGAATTCTCTTCAGATAAATAGAAGAGCAATCCGCAGCCAGAAAAGGTAGCTGTAATTTTTAGTGTGGTTTTTAGGTCTTAATGTGTGAAAGATGTTACATAAAAGAGTCGTCATTGCTGGACGGAGTCACTAAGGTTGGATGAAGTGTATTTATGGAGACCAAATCTAATTTTAAATTCTGACATTATGGTGGGATAATACATTTATGTCACCCAGTTGGGCTCAAATGGCAGTGGGTAATTAAAGAAAGCCTAAAACAAAACAAAATCTAATTGAATCTGGAAGACTGAGGTATGTGCCGGCTGCTCCTAGGACCTGCAGAATTCGGCTGTTGTGTTTAACTCTTTGTGTTCCTGAAACATGTGGACAGCAAGCGGGGTGACTTCAGTTTCTGAATTATCTGTGCCTTATTACTCTGCTGAACTTCACAGAGCTTACCTAACTGTCATTCTGTGGAAAATCCTGGCAAGCGCTTAGAAGAAAGATGGACAGGGAGGAGTGGTTGACTTCTTCAAAGGGAAGAGGGTTTGGGAAGCCTTGGGAATCTAGTTACTTTTCCATTAGTCCTAATTGCCAAGCTTCTCTAGAAGCTTCGGTTTCTGTTCTGCAGGTGTCATTTAACTGCTGGGAGGGTGGTTCTGGAAATCCGTTTTCGTATTTGTTCTGAATTTAGAAGGGAGATAAATCAATGAAAATTGAGTTAGACTATTTTCTAGCATGTGTGAACGATCTGGAAAATATTTAAAGTATAACTGGTTTAGACTTTTGTATGTGTGGAATTTGGATGTTCAGTGGGGAAGAACATTACTGTAAAAATATTTTAAAACCTATCACTTACTGTAGGACACTTCCATTCTCTTCTGAGGTGTTCTTGTGAGACGATGCTGTGGTATCACAATCTTTCCTTGGTAAATAGTGATGCCGCATAGGTCAAATAGAAAGGGGAGGATGAAATGATTCCTGGAGTGCCTCAGTTGGTGTATATGTTCACTGAGTCTGTTGAGAGTGATGGGAAAACTTAATTACTGATCAAGTGTAGGTAGACTTTGCTGTAGTATTCTCTTGGATTTGGAGGCATGAAGGCCCAGTGTTGGAAAGATGACAGCTGAGGAGGAATGGTGAAATAGTATCCTTCTTAGCAACATCTCAAAATCCAGCACATAGTCAGCTTAAGCAGTCCTTTCCTCTTTTCTTTGGAATATCTCCTAGCAATGTATTTAGAAGGAATTGGTGTTTACTTTAGAAATGAATTCTGCTGATGGTAAAGTTACCCAGAGGCAAAAGTTCTCTTCTCAAGTTGGAATTGCAGCAACTATGAAATACTTATAAATATGAAATGTCTCTTTGCGATAGAGAAAAACAGTTTGCAGGAGAAAGGAAAAGAAAAACTAAAGACCTGAGAGTTGAGGACAGGTGTGTGGCCCTGTTTGTACTGCCCGACTAATACATTCGAACTTGGGTGTCAGGCCCGAGGCTTTTTGTAAAAGTTTTGCAAGTTTGCGAGTGGTGTGAAACTTTATATAAGCTATCATTTTTCAAGTGTTACATTTTTGTTTCATTATGTGTAAATTTTTAGTATAGAGAAGACTAAATACTAAGTTTGAGCAACTGGGAAGCAGCGTGTCGATGGCTTTGAGCAGGCTTTTTTAGCCCCTAGTGGTAACTGATCTACAAATAACCTTTGACCTACAACGGATTGTTTAATCTCCGTTTCCTATTTTTGCCCACAGGTCTCACTTCTGCTTTCTTTTAATTCCCGATCTTTTTCAGCCAAAATTTACAGCAGTTTTGCTGTAGTAAGACACGCAGGATGGAGGCTGCAGTAAATAATATTTGACCATCCAGTTTTGCTTTTCCTCCCTAAAGTGGAATAATGAATAATGTAAATTACAAGGCTGTGGAATTAATTTGTCTGTATTTTTTTCAGCAGCAGAATAATTTCAGGTACTTTGCCTGCCATTTTTCTGTTGCAGTGTGAAGTAACCCTTTAGCAATTCCAGAATCACTAGAAAAAAAGGCCTTATTTTCCCGTTTAGCCACTATATTAACATTAGGTGAAACTCTAAAAATTATTATATGGGCTCGAAAGCACTACAGCGACTTCCAAGTTTTGCAGAAGCTACTGAAAAATGAGTCAGGGGCATTCTTGAAGTGACTTTTCCTAAATGGAAACCAGGGTATAGGTCAGTATGTCCTGCACATTTCTGATTTATTGGAGTTTACCTTACTAGTCACTGAAGCCTGTGGGGAGGGGAGCCAGGCCTTTTGCCTCTCTGCAAAACCCACTTAAAGTTAAATCTCCTTAACATCATGCTTCTTGTATAATGCGTGCCTTTTCCAGACACTTATTTATGCTGCTTTCACTGGGGGAGGACTCTTCCTAATATTGCCTTAATCCCCGCAGTTGGAACACGGCAATAGTGGAAGATAAGTAATACAACAGAAGTACAGAATTATTGTAGAGACTAGGCCTGATTTCTGTTAAATCAAGCCGAGGCTACTGTACAGGAAGTCGGAATATAGAGGTGAATATGACATTGCATTTCTTTTATAATATTGGAGGGTGTAAAGTGGCCGTGGTGAGAGATGAGAATTAGGCCACGCTGTACTAAGTTTTTACAAGCGTGTTAAGGAATGTCCTATTTGACTTGTGCCTTTGCTTTTTTTCTCTCCATAGTTACTGTACAGTATCTTTTAAGAAAACCCTCTATTTGTCAATGTGTCTTTTAACTAGTTTAACATAGTTTTTTAATTGCTTCTGGTAAATGAATTACCAGCAAGAAAAAAACCTTTATGAATGAAAATACTTACTGCATCTCAAAGCTGTATGTTTGTTTAGATTTTCCCTTTTCCAGCTTTTTTCAAATTTCCAGTTTATTTCCAAGTTTGTGTTGGAGAGGGGTTCCCAGTGGGCATGAGTGTAAACAGCTGTAGAATTCTCTTCAAGCTTTTATAAGCAAGAGACCCAGGAGCTAAAATCAGCTCTTATCTGAGCATGCCCTCTGCTGAAACGGGAACGCTGAAATGGAAAAGGAAAGCCGGCAGTTTTAAGGCTGGATCAGTAAGTGTTAACTTTGTGCTACTCCAGAGGAAAACTGCCTCCGTGTACGTGAGCTTAAATAAAACTTCTGAAACTTCCTTGGGTTTCCGTTGAACTCCGTTTAAATACATATTTTCTCCTCTGTTCCCGTGTATCTTTCTTCCTTTCCCCTTTCTCCTGGGTAGTTCGCTTGTAGTCAGGTATAGCTGTAGTTGGATGGCACGGTTGGTGAAGTATCCTGCTCCCGTTCGGCTCGTGCTTAGCAGCAGTTTGATTCTTCTACATGGTAAGCCGAGAAAAAAAATCTTGGAGGCACTTATGTGACATGAACAGTTTTCATTAATAGCTTTCACTTAAATTCATATGTTGTGAGAATGCAAAGTACACAGCTGGAAACAAGTTCCTAAGTATCTGATTTAGCTTTCAGTGTGATCCCCTCGTTTGGGTTAATTGGCTAAAACTTTGTGATAATGCAGGATTTTCAAAGTATTTAAAATTCTCCTGCTCAAATTCTTTAGGTGATTACCCTGAGCTACTTGAATTTGAGAGTTCTAGAAGCACTGGCATTGTGATAGGCCCGAGATAAACGTACGTAAGTGCCTACAAGGTGGGGGATTGACTTACTGTGTTCTTTTAAAGCGCTTAACTCTGTTAGTGACACGCAGGAGGTAAATAGAAGCAGGGACTGAAGGGGAGCTGTGCAGAGCGATACTGCGCAGTGAGAGCAGGAGGAGGAGGCCGAGTCGCGGTGTCAGCCTGCTCAGACGGAGAGCTGGGTCCTGTTCCCCTCAGCCCACCCTCGTGCTGGACACTCAGAAACGCTTTGGTGAGCTGCTCTGGCAGGAGGGTTGGACTGGATGGTCTCCAGAGGTCCCTTCCAACCCTGAGCATTCTGTGATTCTGGGAGCTTGGGCTCGGCTGCACTTCCCCTTTGCCTGAACTGTTTAAGGCCCCGGTCCCAGAAGTGGACTTGTCTTCCTCTGGCTGGAGTTCAGCCTCCTTTATGTCGGATGTGTTGTCTCACCAGCGGAACTCAGCCACCTTATGCCGCTAGAAATGGAGGGGGACGTATGCGATAGGTTTAAGAATAACATCGTATTATGCCATTAGATAGCCACGACACATGCTGCAATTGAACTGAGGCTTTGGAAACACCGTGTCTTCAGGGGAATAGGCCCAAACACTTTTGACCTTTTCTTAAAAGTGGGAGTGACACCTATCGGAATGCTTGGAGGCTCTCGAATGACTCCTCCTGCGTTCTTCGGGGAAGGTTTATGGTACAGTGACTGTGACCGTAGTCCAGTTGTCTGCTTGTCTTTTTTCTGGCAGGCTGACGCTCCTCAGTGAGCCTTGTAGAGCCGCTTGCTTAGCGAGAGGTCTAAAAAGAGGACAGTGCACCTTTGTGGAGGCATGCTGACTTTGGTCTGGTTTTGTTTTGAATTTCCCTGTTAAGCACAGAGATACCTTTGGTGTGTGTGACTTTTGGTTTGGCTGCTTAGCAAGAGATGACACAGTGCAATCGAAAGGGCTTGCCGCTGGGTGGATGCGTCTGTATTTAGCTTTAAAACACAGTGTAAATAGAAGTCGTGAATATCAACTGTTTTCCTTAGATCAAAATACCTGCAACGTGCTGGATTTATGCACGTAAGAACTAAGCAGGCATCACTTTCTTCTTTAGCAAAAATATTCTCTCGTCTGGTAGTAAAATCCTTCTCTCCAAATTAAGTGCTGTTGGGACTTACCTCAGAGACTAAATAAGCTGTGCTCTGTTAATGTTAGGAGACTAAACGAGTGCAGTGCGAGCTTTCAGCATAAACTTCTGTTTAATTTTAGATTGGGGTTTAGATAAACAATTTTATTCCTGCCTCATTAATGCTTAATCTTGTGTTACATAATGTACAATATTGGCTTCCTGAGTAGCTCTTAAATATAGTGCAAATGTGTAGTAGCTGAAAGGTCACTGCAGTTACCATATGTGCAGGCTGGCAAGGCGTTTGTCCTCTCGGAGGACAGCCTGCATACTGTTCATATCAACAAACAACCTTAGCAATATTTGGGCAAAATTCTCATGAGAATATGAAAGGTAAAGATTCTGCCTCGACATAATTGTTCAAATAGCAGTTTTCCTTTGATCAAAAGAGGGAGATAATGAGGCAAATATATTTTGGTCCGTTAGTATAAAGTGATTAGTTAGCCCTACATTTGCTTTTTAATATTTGCATTTAGGGGCGTAACTTACTTGTACCGATAGCTGAGTTTGTCTGTGGCATGGACATTATCACTGTTCTCCTTCCCCAAAGGAAATACACTTTATTTGATGGTGTACTCCCCTAATGATGGGCTATTAATACATTGTATAGTCAAGGCATATTGTTTCCTGACTTGTCTTTGCTGCAGGAGTGTTCAGAAAGGGACAAGCTATGTAAGCCTTTTCTGTTTGAAAGCTGAGCCTTTTTCCTTAATAACTTGTTCTAGCCTAGATGCAGTCAGAGCTGAAATTTTCCATTAGAGTTTGAAGCGACTGCCAACATAAACAGCCACTGCTTCTTTTCATTTCATCTCTGCTCGCTGCTGCTAGTGCTTCCATGGCATGGATATTACAGTTGGAGGGTTTTGTTCTTGTTAAAACAGGGACTGTAGGCTTCACATTTTAAAAATGATAGCCTAAGACTTTTTTTCTTTAGTCATAGCAGATACCCTACTGGGCTTCAGTCCAGTTTGAAAAACGGGCGGAGGCATGGGTTAGTTGCTTTTCCTGTGTAAGTGAAACCATTGGTTCATTTGCATAACAAACTCTTCTCTAGGGAGCATGTTGGCTTTTTTCTTNTTGGCTTTTTTTTTTTTTTTTTTTTTTTTTTTTTTTTTTTTTGAGTGTGGCTATCTTAGCTGATTGAAGGAGAACACTAAATTAATATGTTTGGCTTTAAGGTAAAGCAGTGTACTGAGGAGGCACACAGTAATTCACTTCACGCTTCTCACCAGGAGCGGAAAAAGTAAGCCAGAGAATTTAATGAAATGCTGAGCTCATAGGAGCTGAGCTCAGATGGAGATATTCCTAAATTTAAGTGGCACTGAGCTGAAAGCTGTTTACAAAGACCAGGTTATCTGTAAGGGATGTTCAGTATATGTGTTCACTTTGGTTTGGCTTGTTTTTAAAAGTTTAACTGTTAAACCCTATTGCAAATGTCATCATTTTATTGGATAATAAAACAGAAGGTTTGGAAACATCTTTAAAGAGACATAAAGGTTGAACTCTAGTATACACCACGTCATCTTCACCTCTAAAACTGATTTCAGGTCTTACAGGTGAGTAGAGCCGCTGACTGTATAGCGGATTGGGCAAGCTTGGGCCGCGGTCCCAGCCTCATGGTTTATATACCATGCGTGTTCCTTTTGTTTCCGTTTCCCGAGTTTCTTCTTTCGACTTAACATATCCTGAAGGTATATAATGCTTAGCTCTTCAGTCCATGCTCTGTGAACTGCCTGTTTACATTGACTGTTCGCTTTCAGGGCCCAGTGCCACCAGTGTGTGGTCACCTGATTAATGACTACGGTTACATCTTCCAAAGACCAAAATACCCTTTTGCATACCTGCGTGTCTCGATTTCAGCTGAAGCCAGTAAAACCAAAGAAAGAAAGTACCTAATGTGCTTTGGTTTTGTTTGTTTTAAATCTCTTAAGCTTTCTCTTAAGAGAATAAGAGAATTAATTTTCAATTGCATTATTTCATTGTTGTATTCTAAAGGTAATTTACAATGTCATCAGCTCAAAAACTGGGCTGCTTATTTGAGTTTCTTATTAAGAAACCTTCGTAGGTGAAGAGCATAAAACCAGAAGGTGTATTCACTGTGCCAACTGGACTCTGGAATTGTGTTTAGCATGGGTAATAAATCAACTGTGCGCTCTGGTAGGGTTTTTTTATTATTTTACATTACAAGATTGAAACTCATTGTTTATTTTTCTCTGAAGGTTTAGAGGTAGGTAGGAGTAAAATATTGTTGCTAGCAAAAGAGAGGCATTAGGCAATTGCATTGAGTTCTGTCAGAGCGCCAAAAAGGACAATTTCTGCTTTGTAGTGAAAGGTATGTAGTTGAAGATCTAAGCCAAGATTATTTGGGAAGTTGATACAGTATTGTCTGAGTCTTCGTCAACAACTGAGAGAACACCGAGCTTCTGTGACTCCTCATAGTTCTGTTACACTGCGTTTTCCTTACCTTCCATTTATAATTCACCATCATAAGGCATTTTGTTTTGTTTATTTTCTTATTGTGAATTCTTTTTTTGCATCGATGCTGAAGGGTATGTGTGACTCTGGTTGAAATGTTTTTGTTCGTGGACAGCTGTATACTTCTATTCTGTATTTTTCTCTCCCTATGAGAAAAGATAATAGCTTTTCTTTTGTAGCAGTTGTCAGATTGTATTGAATACTTAGACATCAATCCTAAGGTCCTATGAATCTCAGGTACATAAAATAGGTATTTATTTGAGAAAGTGTGCCATTTATTTTCATGGTTGGAGTGTCCTATCCTGGCAAGATTCTTTTCCGCGGATGCTGTGCGCCAAACCCTTCAGTTGTTTGTTTCCCATCCAGTTAGCAACTGAAGATATGCTTTAAAACTTGAAGAGGGCTTTAAGAAAGGCAAAACAAAAAAAAGTCATGTAAGCAGCCAGTGATGTTTGTGGGACATCCTGTCCTAGAACAGTGCGAATGTTATAAAATTTGGGTAACTCCTTAAATAAATGAATCTGTATAATCGTGTCTGGTGTCTGAGTTTTGAAATGGCTTAGTAGAGAAATACTCTCCACGTAACGCTCTCTGTGCTACTAACTCACAGACCCACAACTGGTATCTGAGGATCTCACAGTCTTTTAATACATACCTAATGTGTGGCACTGCTGGGTCTGGAAATGACGTTTTTACAAGTTAAGGGCTGAGTTAGGAGCGAACCTAGTGACTTGCTCAGGGAAACCGAAAGTGTCTGTGACAAAGCAGGAAGATAAACCTTCACATCCTTTGTAATAGTTTTGTTGGTGTAAAAGTGGTGTTGCACAAACCTCATCCTACAAGTACTTGATTTAATCTGTGAAAAGATATACATGAATCAATGGCCTTGGTTTATGGCAAGTTAAAGACTCCTGTTATGCATGGACGTGGTGTTCGAAGACGGTATTGTCTGGCTGGGGGGGGACGGGACCGAAGGGGACGACGCCATGGGAGTCTCTTTGGAGGAGGAACACATCAGTGCTGAATATGTGCTTCAGATGGTGTCTGCCTGGTGCTGCATAGTCCCTCCTCCTTATCTCTGCTGTGGGAATGCTAACTTTTAAAAATTCCTGTACGGAGCAGACAAAGGAATTCTTTCCAAAAGGGGGTTTGAGAAAGGGAGGGGGATGTGGAGGCAAGTGGTTTGGTTGGCAAGCGGTGAGTTTTATGGCAGTTGCTCAAGTCTGAGATACTAAAAAGCAAATAGCAGTGAAACTGAAGCAGTTTTTGCAGCTAATTCAACTTCTGTGTTTAAACTTGATGTTTATGGCCTATATGTAATTGTTTTTTTGATTTTGTGTGTCTATTTGGGCCAAATTTTATCGGTAGTTACCCACTGGAAGCCAGTACAGCCTGCTCGCAGACAGTTTTTGCCCAACTGGTGGCTTGCTTACATTTGAGGAACAAGCATTCTGTCTTGCTACTTGATTTTTTTCCCTCCTCGGCACCCACACTGCTTTCTTACCCTGCTCAGGGATAAAGAAGATTAATTGCAAATGTACCACTAAGGGGGAAGAATGGAGGAGGGGCAGCTAGATTGTAGCTAACATAACTGAGGATGTTATCTAGGTGTTGTCCCAAGTGGTGCCATTTCATGTGTGTATTTACAGTGGGTGAGAGAGAGAGATTACAATTTCAAAAGGTATTGCAGCAGTTTTATTTGAATTTTCAAGTTCAAGAAGTAAATAAATATGAACAGCTTTGACCTGTTGAGAGAGAGTCACGTTACAGGAGAGTCAGGGTGATCTGGAGCGCTTAATGGTGCAAAGCAGTTTTCAGTTCCTTAACGCCGACATTCATAAAACTGTTGCCCGGGTTGTGTGGGGTTCAATAGCACAAGCCGTCCGGGGTAAAGGATTGTGCACCAGGAAAAAAAAATAATCATCTGTTGGCAGAGAGTAAACTATACTTTTAATGCGCCTTGCCTGCCATACTGAGCATGAAATTAACTTTCTTCTTATACAACAGATCATTGGCCTTAATCGTTCCTTCCTGCCCCAGACGGCACCGTAAGAATGATATCTGCACTGTTCTTTTGGCATAGAATCAGCCCTCAAATACATTATTCAGTCCTAAACATCCCGTAATATGCTGCTATAACTGTACTGTGAGAACAAGACAATAACAGCTTCGGTAGACAGATGCACTCATTTTGTCATTTTTGTTTCAAACCAGCTGTAAAAAAGAAGCAGTGCTTGATTACTGTTTTTTGTTGTTGTTGTGTTTGTGGGGTTTTTTTCTTGCCAAGGAAAACTCCCAGGAATTACACAGATTGTAGAATAAACTGAGAATGGGGAGTTAATAGTGGCTTTTGTTTACGGGGGCTGTGCCATAGGTGAAACTAAGGCAGGTTGTGGATATACCAGGCTCTTTAAACCCTGTACTTCAAGAAACATTTAGCATCACAAGTTGAAACCGGCTACATTTGTTGTTGTTTTGTTTCCCCTTTATGTTTTGTGTCTGAAAGAAAAATGCTTAGGAGTATGGTAGAATTCAAATTCTCGGGAGGTAAGAATGGTAATGATTACTGATAATAATGATAGGTGGTGGTGTTCTTTTGGGTAAACATCTACTGCTTTTACCCCAGCAGCACGTAAGGGAGGAGGCCTGTCCCGCAGGTTGGTCCGTTGGAGGGTGAAGGCTGCAGATCTGAACCACAGCCCTGTATAGTGTGTTTGGTGGTGGATTTATAGTGGGGGGCTCCTTTCCCTGCCGAGAGGCAAAATGCATTTTCAGGCACCTTGACGTCTTCTGCTACATGGAAAACAAAGACAGTGAAGCTGTGAGCTGTGTGCATGTGCTTTGGGTTTCCCGTTCCTGCTTGTGAGTAATAATTACCTTGCAAGACCGGGGTCCACCATTTGTGCTGTTGGTGTGGTTTTTTGGGAGTACATGGGGCTCCCTCTGCTGACTGTGCCTCCGCCATTGTCCTGGGTAGAACTGCACTTATGCTGCAGCATCAGGCGTTCTGCGGGAAAGAAATTAAACACACTGCTCCGCTTCTTGCCTTTAGTCTAGTTAAGAAGGTATGGGTCGTGTCGCGTCAAACATTGAGTAATCAAAGCAGGCTCCATAGAAAACCTTTAGCTTTTTGCATCCCTCATTTTTTAAAAATCATAGAATGCTGACGGGTGTGTTTCCTTACGATTTAGATCTTTCAAGATTAAATTTTTCAATTCCCCTTTTCTTTGTAAACGTGAACTTAGAAACTTTCTCTTTTGGCGAGATATAAATGAAAGAGGTGGTTTCCTAAGTAATTGCTGTATTTAAGAACTTGGAGTGTTAAGAAATAGACAAAGTGTTACGAGATTAATGACAAAATCAAGAATGCTCCCAGTACTGATGGTTGGGAAATCCTTATTGGCTCTGGTCATCTGGTATATAGAAAATTGGCAGGGAATATTGTTTCTTTTTCATGCTACTAAACTCCTGTACAGCAGGAAGAAATCTGGCATTAAAAAGGTGCTGATAAGTACTTTTATTGCCATGGTGAAATAGATTGTTCTCGTTGGGTGGAACATTGAGTTGATTCTTCTCCTTTCCCTCCCCGAACACACTTTCTGTGCTCCCTTTTCCCTTCCTGCCAATGCCTCTGACACAATTGGAATTATTTGGTACAATGCCTCTAGACCCTAACCTTTAAAGAACGGGAGAGTACATTCCAGGTTATAAAACAGCTCTTGCCTCATGCAATTTGAGAAGTCCTCCCTGTTGTTTTAATTCTGAGCCTGCTTTGTGCCCGGTGCCGCTGGTTGTGTAAAGCAGGAGGACATCCCACAGGAACTCTTGATTTATTTTGCTTACTCTGCCCTTCTCTGCGGTTCAGAAACCTCTAATGATCTGTGAAGCTCCAAGATTTTTGAGCTGAACAGTAGTAGTTTTAAGAACCTCCTCTACTACATGAAAGTCTTAACGCTTTCCACATGCTGGGCTTTTGGCCTCGTGAAAAGCTGACCTCCTACAAATACAGTTTGTAGAACTAGGCATCCTGGGCCAGGCTGTTGGGAAATGGTGGGGAGAGGAAGAAATTGTAATGAAAACTCTGGGCTCTTGGCCAGCAAGGAAGATGTGATACACCGAACGTGTTTGTGTTGCCCTTTGTTACTGTTCAAGTTTGATTAGCTTTGTTTCCGGTAAGCTTAATTACGATTTCTTTCTTTTTCTTTTTCTTTTCTTTTTTTCTTTTCTTTTCTTTTTTTTTTTTCTTTTTTTTTTTTAATGGCTAAGGAGGGGATCTTTGCCAGAGCTCCAGTCTTTCATTACCTGAATTGGAGTGGGAGGGAACTGGAGAAATAGATCATGCCACCTCCCCAACAAAAAAACCAAACTGAACAAATAAAACCAAACACCCCCCCTCCCCCCCCCTCAAGAAACCCCATGAAACTACACAAATAACCCTTTTCTCTCTCCTGTCCTTGTTCCTGCAGCCGTACTGCTATTACTTTCTATCTGTTCCTTTCCCTTCCCTGAAGTTTCTTTTAGGCCGTTAGGGTTAAGAGTGAATTTAGACAAATGTGCAATGCTAACTGCATTACTTGGATTTATCTTTTCTATTTAGCAGCACAAGGTAAGGGAAAGAGGGATTTTTGCCATTCTAAAGGCTTATTTTTAAGAGCTCAAAAGACACATTCGTTGCTGGTCCGTGTAGGAGACGGGATGTTGTCTAAGCCTGGTGACCTCATCAGAGATTGTATACTTGCTGGTTTGCGTAGTGAGGTTTTTTGGCCTGTGCAGTGCTCTTCGCTTTGGTTGTGCTTCACTAGAGCTTGGCTGACTTCTCTGCAATTTTGGTGTCACACAGACTACGCTCTCTGCGTAGGTTTCCTTTCACTGTGTTAGAGCAACACGGTTGCAATAGGTAATGGTTTGGATACTGGAAGAACATGATTTACAGAACTAGGTGGGCTTCGGTTTGGACCCTGGTTTTGTTCTGCAGCATTTCATACCTTGCAGATTCAGATGTGATTAAAAATATGTGCCATAAACCTTGCATGCTCTGGATGCTTGAGGAGCATATGGAAAAACACATTTATCCTAATTCCCCGCTGTTAAATCAAATCCAGCGTGTAGAATAACTCGGTGGGTTGTGTAAGTGGACTTTCACCTTGTTATGATGAAGTGACATGGACAAAGGCCGTCCACCTTCAATGCTGTGTTAAAGCTGTATTGATTTAACAATTCCAGCTCATGTTCTTATTCTGTGGCATTTCGTGTGATAGATTTTTTTGTTGTTGTTGTTGCCTGGCTTTAGAACATTCTTTTGTTGTGAGCGTAAGAGCTTCTAAAAAGAATTTGTCTGCTCACTGTGGGCATAAAGCTCTCCTCCCTATCTTTCCCTTATTTATGTTCTTTTAAGGTGAGTAATGTTTTTGTTTCAGAGAAATCTGTGGTTTTTTAAACTTGTACGCTTTTCAAAAATGATTAAAATGATTTTCAGCTAAAGGATGAAAAGGAGGAATCTAAAGTCTTGTTAGGTTTGAACAACCAGAGAGTTTTAACCCATAGCTGTCCAAGATATATTTGGAAATGACGCATAGACTTTTAGGAATTTTTATTTAATAGGTGCGTGTCTACTGTAGAGAGGCAAATAAAGGTTGTAAGTGGCTGTTTGTGGTTGTTATGAATGACTCCACTTGCCCCACTCTTATTTTCTGAATGTTTTTCCATGCAGCGTATTAATAGTGCTGCTGAAGACAAATCGATGGGATTAAGTGTTTAAGTGAAAACTACTGTACTCTTTTCCCACCTCATCCGATCACTCTTCTGTAGTCCTTATCCCGTGTTTATGCACTCTCGAGTCATGACTCTAAAAAACCATGCTGGCATTTAGAAATTGCGACTGTAGGAGTTTTCATTGCTTCAGCAATTAAGTTGTATATAACAAATTTATGTGAATCACCACTGAGTAGCTAGTTTTATATATTTCTGTCTGTGCCAAACCAGTGTTGAGTTTTTGGGTTTTAATTACTGAATTTTTGCTTTGACCTTTTCAGCTGAACTTATGTAGAAAAGATACAGGAAATTTTTAAAACTGAGTTTCACATTATGTTTTGTTGCTTTAGTTGTCATCTTGGAGCTGAAAATGTGGATGGAATCCTGCAGGCTGGAGAGAAATAGCCTTTCTGGTGCACTGTTCAGTTTGGTTTGTCGTTCCATAAAGATCATGTCAAAATGAGGAAGAAAACCCCAAACCAAACAACGAAAAAAACGCAGACTAGCAGGGACTTCTTATGAGTAAGAAGTTCTTTGGGCTACTGATTTTTTGGATATTCTTGCTTCAGACTCTCTCCAGGAATATATCGTCTCTCCTCCAACACTGAAAAGAGTCCGTTGTGTAACTTCCCAAATACTCCGTTAATTGGCCTCCAGCTTCTGCACCTTCCCTGTAGTTGTAATACTCTATTGGCAAAAGGAACACTAATAAGGAGAGGTAGTTTCTTTAATTGAGTTAATGTCTGTAGTTGATGTCTTTGCAGATTGAGCAGTGGGGGGGGAAGCCCAGCTGGTGGAAACCCAGTGGACAGAACAGATATTGACAACTACGGTTTGCTCGGCTCTTGGATTAGACCTGGTTGTTTGTGGACGGTCCTTACCAGGTGGAAGGACGAGGCTGGGACGAGCTGGTCTGTTGGGTACCGAGCAGATTCCTAAGATCATCCATCTGCTTTTATTCCTCCTCTCCCCCACTTCCCAAGGTCACCTTCATCTGCAGTATATAGTGGGAATTTCCATTTTATTTCATTAGGAGTGTTTTTGAAGAGCAGCAGGAAAGTAAGTTAGATGCTGCCAAAGCTTTGTTGCCTCTGTATTATTTTGCCTTGTCTCCGTAATAATGAATGTTGACGTCGCTTGCTTGAAGGCTGCTGGGTTCCTGGCAGCTCTGCTTTCTTACTCCCCAGGGGATCTGTTCCCCGTGGGATACGTGCTTCTGAGATGTAGACGCTGAAAAATTAAGTTGCAGGTACCTGCATCTTTCCTGAACAGAAACAATGCATGCCCGTTAATTAAATGCTTTAACAGGAAAACGGCTGATTTGTAGGAGGCTTCTCCTTCCTCTGTTAGCTTTGCAGCATTTCCGAGGAATTCCGTGAAGCGGGCAGTACCTTCTGAAGGCTGCGAGCTTTGCACACCTCGGTGCCGGGCGGTTGGGGCTCTACACCTGCCCTCCCGCGTGCCTGGGTCAGGCTGGTGCGCGTTTTCTGAGCCTCGCGAGTAACCAAACCCCGGTCAAAACCGGCTGGCGAACCACAGAAGCAGCTTTGTTCGTATATTTGACAATTAGAATGGTTTCAATTATGAGACCGCTTTGCAGTAGCGTGCGTTTTTGATGGATTAGGGAAACATGAGTAATAGAAAACCTGTCTTGCTGCTTTGTGTCGCTCGAGGCTGTTCTGAAGGGAGGAAGGAGTGCTGCTGCTGTTTGGGGTAGTAACAGCTTTCGTCTGAGTGGGGAAATGCAAATTAAGAAGGTCTTTGTGGGTTTAAATATAAAAAATAACCAAAGTAAATACAACCACTGCAAGAACTTCTTGAATTCAGAGCTACGTATGATATTCCCTTATATACTTGTTTCCACTTTTAATTTTGCACTTTTAATACATTTTTGAAAATTTGAATTTTCAAGAGTGCAGTGGGAATTTATGCCTCAGTGAGCTCTCATTATTGGATGTTACTCTGCTCAAGGTAATTGTTTGCTGTGATTGTCTGTAAGGAAATAATTTGTATTAGTTGTGGATTTGTTAGATTTTGTTGTTGGGTTTTTTGTTTTTAATTCCTATAGTGCTAAGTATAGGACAGGTACTCTTCTAACAGAGATACCAAAAAAGGACATGGGTAAATGGCTGTATCCTGTGATGCTTTCACCTTGTCCCACATGTTTAATCTATTTAAAAATTCAAATGTTCTTAGCAGCCTGTATATCCATACAGTAAATAACTGCTCTTTTTCTGTCTAAGGCATCTCTGTCTAAGGCCAAAAGGAAATTGGTGTTTTCCTACATTGTTGGATGTAGTTCTTTGGTGTGTTAAACAAATATTTTCCTTTAAAGTAAATTAAAACATGCACACACCCATAACTACAGTACCTGGAGAATATCGTAATTCAGGAAGCTTTCTGGTTTGTTATCCCTTCTGCAGTTCAGGTCTTGTTAGCTGGATCGTTCCTCTTGGGTAAGAGCCACAAGACACCTTAGTAGGAGAGTAGTAACTCTGATGGTTAGGCTATAAAGCTTTTCCATGCCGTGCAGGTGACACTGTGCTCTGCTGACCTGTTACCTTCTTCACTACAATTCATGGTTAATTATTTTTTTCGGTTGACTGTCTTTTGAACTCTTCCAGTCTGGAGAATTATGATAGGTTTGGAAACTTAACACAACGATTTTTAACTCTTAATCTTATCTGGACTTGTTAAACTTTTATTTGAATTTATTCCGAGGAATGCAGCATGCGTGGCAGACAAAATGACTGAGTTACAGACTCGTTACTGATGAACATAATCCTGAAAAAACATTAACAGTTTCCTCCCTCCCTGTTACCCGGTTATTCAACGCCAACACAATGTTACCAAAAGCCTCGCTCTTTTCTTGCTAGGCTACGGACCCTGGCTGCCATGAAGGACAGCTATAGCCAGTGGTAGTCAAATATCTGATATTATAGTTGCCTGCCCTTTGAAAACTCTATCAATGTTAACGAGCAAATCTCCTAGAATACAACACAATCATGTAGTTAATGACTTGGGATGGGAGGAAGGCACATGTTTCAAGTTTCTCTTGTTTTTTGGTTTTAAGATGGTAGCACCAGTGTGTGTTCATTCTACAGTGGAAATCAGTAATGTGCATAGGTACCTATTGTAGCGTTAAAATTGCAATTAATTTGGCTTTTATGTGATGTAGTCTCACTCTCAGCCTGTCCACATAAGAAACTTGACTACCACAGTTGTACAGAAGCAGTGTAGTTTTCTTGGAAAAAGTTACCCATTTCTAGGGTAACATGACATACTTTGATACGATGCATTATATCATTGATGTGCCCCTGTCATTCTTTGGTTCGCTTTCCTTGGGAGACAGAAGCTGTGGAAGATGACTGGAAGGAACAAGAGTGATACGTGAATGTAGCATTGTTTTTTTTACAAAACAAACCAAAAAACCGAACCAAACTACAGCAGTCAAAACACTCAAAACCCCCATCATTCCAGATTCATTGCCTAAATCTAACAAAACTCCAGGCTTGCGTTCAGGCAGGTTTCTGGCCCAAAGGTCTGACAGCCTTGTGACAGCGTGACTGTTCCTGACGGTTCGTTTTCAAATGTGCAGTTAACGTCAGCCTTTCGGAGATTATACACTAATGCACCTTGGGCAGCCCAGTTCCTTTTATCTTGAAAGGGGCTGCTTTTAATGTTGAGAGTATGGAGCCAATTATTTCAGGGTTACATGGCAGTTGTTTCTTCTTTTTTTTCCTCTGGCATGTTGCATGAGAGTCTTGTGCCATATTTCTCCCATCCTTTTCTTTTAAGCGTTTCTACCTTGTTTCGGATACTTACTTGCGGTGTCCCTATTGAAGATAAAAATGTCTTTTAAGAAAAAAATACTGCCTGGTGAAATAAGCAGTACTCTTAAAAGCTGGGCATTCTATTAAAAAAAAAAAAAGCCTTTTATGGTAATGGGGAGGGGGGAAAAGGATTGATTAATGATGTGCATAGACAGATATGGTCAGACTGTGGCAACGTCTTGAAAACTTCCTTTGAATGTAGAGCAGAATGGTGAAGTGTTTAACCAGTAGCGCCAACCACAGGAGAAATGCTTAGTATAAAGATATGTGCTTTTTTGTTGTTGTTAAATCATTCTGTGTTTAACAAACAAGTGAGATCTACCAAGCTATCTCCACTTGGCATGGAAAATTACGTAGGTTTTTTTCTTTTCACAGGTTTTTTATTTTACTTTGTGTGTGCTTCACAATTTATCAAACCTTGTATAAAGCATATTTCCATACCATGCCAGTTGGAAACTGTATGGGTCCTTCTGAAATAGAAATCCTGGAGAACGACTGTTGAAATGCTGCGTTATATTCGTAACAGCAGCATTATTCTGTGTCACTTGCATTAGTCAGAAAGCTGCTCTGCGAATGGTTGGAACTTTAACAGCAAACATCCCTGTAGGGTTTATCGTTGCCCAGAGAAGATGGCTGAGCTGATAGCACGGTTGTCACCGTCACCGTAGCCTTGCAGCAGATGCCCTGGCGCTGGCTTAACAAATGCTGAACATAACTCATTACTGCCGTCTCATCCTTTTTCAGTGGGCTTCTTAGCTGGAGTGTTTTGTAAATCTTTTTTCCAGGTGGTAATTACAGCTACTGAAAGGGAGAAGGACTAGAACCAGGGTATATGGGGCGAAGGATGCAGTTCGCTGGGCGGGAGCAGGCATGCGGTGGCCGTAGCTGGGTGGTGTTGGCAGGGAGGGAGGATGGGCGGTTTCGGGGTTTGTAGAGGTTCTGCAGAGGAAAGGGTGGCCAAGAAGAGGGGGAGATAAGGGAACTGGGAGGAGTAGTAGTTCTTAACACAACCTACTGCTGATGTTCAACTTAAGGAGCTTTGGACAGTCAATTAACAGGATTAATGGGTTATTTGTGTGTTTGAATGTGGCTATTGGTATGCTTTCTGTTGTAAAGATAGGCTTTTCTGCATGATAGAATTTGCAAAGGGCGTTTCTTTGCTTTTCCTCCCTCATCTACTCTTTTCTTATGCTTTAGTATTTCTATGGCTTCAACTTTAGATCACAGTTTACCATTTCACAGAAATCTGGAGTTTTGCAGTGTCACTCTCCTCTTTATCACTGTGAAGAGAGGCCGGTTCAGGAAGCTGCAGCAGCTCGGAGTGAGTCATGAGGGCTTCCACAAAGTCCGCATGAGTTGCTCATTGTTTTTTCTCTTGTAGTGTTTTGTGTGTCTTATATACAGAAGAGCAGGGGTGGGTTTAGGCTCCTTGACTCCTTCAAATATTCTGATCCACCAAGATGTAGATTTGCTTCCTGGGAACGCTGCCAGCTCTTCTGTCCCTCGTGCTCCAGACTGAATTTGAGCCAGTGAGTTGGAAGTGAAGAATTGCAGATCTTATCTCTTCACAGGCCCTTTCCTGCTTTGGAGACGTGAACCGGTGGTGGTTGCCTGCTGCTTACAGCTTGGTATTCTCGGACGTTGAGCTGTTGATGATATTTTTACATGGTATAAAATAAGCGTTGTAAAAATTCTGATGTGCCTGAGTTGAATGTCAGATGTTTGGGCCTTTGTGTGTGTTTGTGTATGAAAGATTCATGAAATACTTTAAAGAGATGGTAGTACTGTTGTGAAAAACATCGCTATAGAAAAATTCCAGTAAGTGATTCCATTTTTTTTTAGTGCATCACTTTCTGGATTTTCCCTCTTCCTCTTTATTGTTAGTACCATTTGCGTGAAAACATTTGTATTTGTCTTAATTTGCTGATGTTGTTTTATTGCCACCTGAAGATGCCACTTTTTGTCTTGCTGTCTTGGTAGCAGCTAATTAACAGCAGCGTACAGACCTGGGGAATTCTCGTTGTCCTCATGTGCGTATAGGAATGGGCTGAATCCCAGCCTGCAATTTCACACCTAAGCGATAGAAACATACAAATAAATGGAGAAATTGTTCAGTTACCTTACAAATAATATCTGCAAGGATGGACCAAAAATAAACAGTACATCTTAGTGGTGTTACTGTGATTAGTTTTAAGGGGGGGGGGGGGAATATGAGAGCTAGAATTAATCACAAAATGATACATGAGACACGCAAAACATACCCTGTGCTTATAATGTTTGTGGCTTGATGCAGCAGAGTAAAGTGGTTTTTAACTGCGAAAATAGTGTTTGTGGTCTGTCTTCAATGTGTGATGGGGTTTTTTGTGCAATGTCTCAAATCCCTGTTACTGCAAGATGTCTGCCTTAGTTGTGTCAGCTTGGTTGGGTAACTGAATGTATTTGTAATGAGAAAGGAACGTGCGTCTTGAGTCCATGGTGTTTTATTTCTTTGTATTTTCCTAAGCCTGCAAGATACGGGGTTTGTGGTTGGTAGAAGAGGATGCTGCCAACTCCAAAACTGGACAAACAGATAGGGAAGAGTTAAGCAGAACAGAAAGGCTGTTGTGAGGTAGTAATGTTGCTGTTGAATAACTTGAGGTGATGAATTGTTGGAAGCAGCAGATGCCTTTAAGAGCCGAGATGGCTGTCACTGCTGTGTTTTGCTCCTAATTGATGGAGAACTGCACATAAAGCTGAGAGCATTCTTAGGTTATTGAATATTTCATATGGAAAACACGGGGATTCTGCATTTAGAGAGGCTGCAAAGATGTCAGCCACAAAGAGCCTTTTTCTAACATGTAGCTTTAGAAAGTACTTCTCTTTCATGCCTCTTGGACGAACCTGAATCAAATGCCTCTGACTGGACTAAGTCACCACTCTTACAAGGCACGTCAGTAACCTCATGAAGTTCACCAAGGCCAAGTGCAGGGTCCTGCACCTGGGTCGGGGCAGTCCCCGATATCTGTACGGCCTAGGTGATGAGCCAATTGAGAGCAGCCCTGCCGAGGAGGACTTGGGGATACTGGTGGATGAAAAATTGGGTATGATCTGGCCATGTATGCTTACAGTCCAGAAAGCCAGTCGTGTCCTGGGCTGCCTTAACATGTGGCTAGCAGGTCAAGGGAGGTGATTCTGCCCCTCTACTGTGCTCTTGTGAGGCCCCACCTGCAGTGCCACGTCCAGCTCTGGAATCCACACTACAAGATAAACGTGGACCTGTTGGAGTGGGTCCAGAGGAGGACCGTGAAGATGATCAGAGGGCTGGAACACCTCAGCTATGAAGAAAGGCTGAGAGAATTGGGGTAGTTCTGGAGAAGAGAAGGTTCCGAGGAGACTTTATTGCCACCTTTCAGCATATAAAGATGGAGAAAGACTTTTTACCAGGGCCTGTAGTGACAGGACAAGGGGCAACA
>RSEF01000021.1:5016974-5083118 GCA_003993805.1 Himantopus leucocephalus | reverse complement strand
GGCTGGTTCTGTAAAGTTTCAGGAAGCAACCTGCAAACCTGTGCACGTGTAGTCCGTCTTCTCGGCGTGCAGGCGTTTGAGCAGATGTTGTAACCAGGAGTGTTAAAGCTNCAGGCGTTTGAGCAGATGTTGTAACCAGGAGTGTTAAAGCTGGGGGACTCAGTGAAGGAGGGAGGCGCTGGAGACAGTGTTTTTACCACAGGACTTTAGTAATAGGGAGCATTAGCTAAATTGAGTTGACTTAATAAAATCTTGATGCATTCCAGAAAGATTGTGAATTCATTTAGACCACAGCTGGACAATCTGTTCCCCTCTGCTCTGCCATGACTAGTTTATAGCCATTGAAGAGAGTTGTCATTTACCTTTTCTGTTTAATTACTGTAAAGCTATTCCCCCTCCCCCACAATTTTTTTTTTCCTTTCCCCCTGGCAGAGCTAGGCTCTGGGGAAATTAAACAGCAATTATTCTGTTTGCTCACTCTGTTATACCATAACAGATACTTGAAGGTAGGTTGATGTGTCTGTGATTGGCTTCCATAGGAGCAGGCTCTGCTGCAGCAGGGCTGTCAAAACCTCTCAAATCCAGAAATGCACACACAGTGTTAATCCTTTGCTTACCTTAGGCAAGACTAAACACAAACACGGGGCACAGCTTGTATTGTGTATTTTACATTTGAAAACTGCTGATAAGAAGTGAGAAAGCAGGGCATGCAACACTCCCCTTGTTAAGGGTACGGCAGAGTTAGCAAGTCCTGCCCTGGCGTTCTGTGGTGTGGCTTGGAGAGCTTCATCAAGGTGCCAAAAATTAGGGATGGGAGAGGTGAGAGAAAGGTACCACATGCCAAGGAGGTGATCTAATAAATGCAGGTGGGCTGTGCGGGGCAGGTGGGAGTGCTGGGTTAGGGACGATACAGGCTCTTGGGTACTTGGAGACTCCTGTGGCAGCTCAGCCTCCAGAGCTGAACTGTAGAGAAAGTCTCGCTGCCATGTACTCCTGCGGGAGTGGATCTGAACCGTTTCTTTCTCTTTAAAAATAATCCCTAGAACAGAGCTAGAAGGAGATGAAGTGTGACTTCTATGTACCTACTACATGGGGTGAAATGGGCTGGGCCAGAGAAGGCAAGAGATTTGAGGAGTTGTGAGCTTCCGATCTATTTCAGAATTGATGAAAGCTGAACCATGGTTTTCAGTGAAGAAGAGATCCTCTCTGTCTTGTGAAGCTTCAGTAATGGGAAAATAGATGTTCTGGAGGAAAGGTGGCATTAAGAGTTTGCATAATGCTTCTCATTGCTTTATATGTGTTTGATAAATTGCTTGGGACGGTTATTCAGATGTTAACATAGAAAAATGGAGTTGTGTTTGCCGCAAAGAGGGGTCGTGTTGTGTCAAATGGCTGTTACTATGAACAACGAAGCAGATTGGGAGAGAAATGAATCTTCTCCCCACGCAGGTGGGAAAAGCTGTTCCTTGATGGATTTGATCCGGGAGGGCACTGATAGCATCTCTCCTGGATGTGGCACAGTACAAGAATTAGAGCTGCTCATTTGAGAGGTGGTGTTGGAGTAGACTTCTGGGTCACTTTATTGGGACTTTCCTTCTCACAGTGGATTTATCGGTAGTTGATACAAAAAGACAGTTGTGTCAGCACCGTCTGTATTTGGGGGAATGAGAGATGAGGTGGATTTCAGGGATGGGAGGCAGCCCATTAACAGTTCTGGAGAAAGAAGCAGCAACTTGGACATGGACATTCTTCCTGTTGGACAGTTGCCTCAAAATACCGGCTGTATTACCACCAAACAGCCGGAGTGTTACGACTGCTCTGATTCATCAGGCTGGGAGCTTTGCTGAAGAATGGTTTTGCATGTGCTGTGAAGGACTACTTCATTGAGCACTCATGTTTCTCATTTGCATCTGCATTTTGGGTCATCCACGTATGTGCAGCCATACAAAATCTTGCTACGTCACGTCCGAAGCAGTGATAAGCTGGGCTGTGCATCCCTTAAGGTTACCATTTCATTGTGCAGCTATGCAGTGGTTGTCAATGCCTGTTTTATTGCTGGTCCCAGAGCTCGATTAAACAGGGAGATGTTATTGGGTGCAGGGAGGAGGGTGACAGAAGCAGGGGGATGGTGCTTATTGCAAAAGGAGACGGTCTCCTCCTAACTTCAGATGGTCTGTGCGCTTCAGGCCACTGAACTGGATGAGGGTGACAAACACGGTCGCGGTTTCAAGCAGCAGGTTCAGCCCTCCCTGGACTTGGCTTGCAAACCTTGAGTTTCTCTTCCACCATCAGCCAGAGACCTCACCTCAGGGAGTAGTTGCTTCAGTGGTCTCACCCCTTCCTTAATTTATCTCTGAAGTCTGGAAATGAGGGGGACGTCGCTCTAAGTTGAACGAGTATAATGATGTAATAAAGGATGGTTCAGTCTGCTTTATCTTACGTGATTTGAGTGTGTGTGTTGCTAGCAATACCCAGTTCCTGGCACAGAAAGCTTCAAAGGAGACATAGGATGTATTTGCAGGTTGTTAGGTTAGGGCTGTTCCCCTGGGTGTAGACCTGCTACCCAGAAAATCAGATTGAGAGCAGCTGCTCTCAGCCCTCCCCCGGTGAACAGGCAGCAGAGTGCCTCGGTTCGTCATGCTGTTCCCAATTACAGTACGGAGATGTAGAATGTGTTGACTGCGAGACCTTGTGGTGAGGTGAGGTGAGATCACCAGGAACGAGATGATCATTACAGGCCATTCATGTCAGCGGCGTTTATGCTTTTCTGCTTGCTTGCAAGCAAACCCAGCGGCTAATTTGCAAGGCTACCTTTTGTAAAAGGGCCTTTTGATCAATGCTCGCCTGTGTTAATGTTTCAGTAGGCTATTGATTTCTGCAACAGCTTTTGTTCCCTGAATTTATGTGCGATGGGTTTCGGCAGCGCACACTATGCATGTTTGATTAAAGTTCATTTGACTTCACTTGCAGGGAAGCTGGAAGCTGTTTTTACTCCCTGTTTGTAGAAGCAAAGCTTTCCTGGCTTATTCCTTTGTGCTCGAGCTTCTGCCACCCGTGCAGTCACCAGTACATGCTGTTTCTAATCCTTCCAGCCTCACTCCACTCCAGCATTTAATCCCTTAGGTAGACAACATAATATTAGATAGCCAGGCAGCTAATAACATCTGGCATGGAATTTTCTCGGTGTAGTACATGTCTAACCTGTGTGTCTGTATATAACATTAAAATTCTCTGGGTGTGCACCCTCTCTGACGTTTACTTCTTCATCTTTGTCAGAAAGTTGAGTCATTACTGAGTCATGTAGCCGTGCAGTCTAACCGTGAGTTTGAAGTACAGAATATTCTCTGGTCCTTTCGTATATCCTGATTTCATAGACGGGGTAAAACTAATTGAATAAACTTCTATTTCCTCTTCATCTGTGTGCAGTTGTGACTGCAGTGTTGGGAGGGGCTCAGGAAGAAAAGCATTATGATCATGAAGTTAATATTTTTTATAAATATACACCTTTTTTTTTTAAGTTTGGTTTATGATGTAGTGCATGTAAACTTGCCTTGGGACCTGATGGGTTTGTGATGTGTAAATAGAGCTCCCATAGGTTCTCATTTCCTATTTTATGATGGGAGGAAAACAGATTGGTTTGCACTCTGCTGTTGCCGTATGTCAGAGGACACGCTAATTCACTGCCATAAAGACATGGGATTTACTGACTCGCTCCTTGGTGCTGACGCCTCAGATTTGATATAAATGAATTTATAGGTAAAATGTGGCTGGTTTCATTTGCGAGAGACTTTCTACCTCTGAAAAGCACGGCATAATGCCTCCTGGCACAGGTCGTATCCTCAGCTTGACAAACAGTTGTGCTGGATGGACTTTGAGCCCACTTAATGGACTCAGAGTAAAATGGGATTTCCAAAGCAAACACACGCAGTTGAACATGCAGTAGCAGAGCAGGGTGCTGGGTGTCAGAACTCTGTGTTCTTCCCATGTCTGACGGAGCTTGAATGCTCATCGCCAGCCTGCACTCATTAGAGTCTCTTCAGGAAAGGGACAGAGATATATATATATATAGAGAGAGATAGAGATACTTATTTTTATTTTTCAAGCAGGGCTTTTGTCCTTCAGAACTAACAGTTGTAGGTAACAATTAATTTTGCCCACTTAATCCTTCCTCCTCCTAACTCAGTATCACTCTGAATACAGTTTGGTATGAATATTGTTGAGGTCTGTAGCATCAATCCCAGTCTACAGCAGTGCAGATTAAAAATGCATCTATTCTGTCTATCGCCAGAAACCAAAGTTGTGGTTGTGTTCTTTTTCTGGTGTTTCTATTTTTAAATTAGGCATTGGTAAAATTCTTAAGTGTCTTAAATGTCAGCAGTTAATGTCTAGAACAACATCCTCCTTTTGTCTTCCCAGTGTTTCAGTGGTACAGATGTTAGTTGTGGCTGTAATTGCTTGTTTGAGGCCCTTGGGAGAGTTTGGATTAAGGGTGTGTCTTTATTAGCGTTAACTTGAGTGATCTGCCCTGAGTATAGGCTGCAGGATTTCCCCCCAGAGGGAGCAGGCTGAGGTTATGTTATTTGATCGCATAAAATGCAGTTCAAAGAAACCCTTTTTGTGGGCAATTCAGGTATGTTTGTTCTGATGTTGATTTTTCAAGGGGCTGGTTAGAACTTCTCCGTTTTTTCTCTTGCAACTTGAAAGAAACAACACCTTTTACCTTAGAGGCAGACAAGTCGCCAGGAAATGATGGGGTTTCAAAGTAAGAGAAAAGAGATTAAAACCACATGCTGTTCTTTAGTTCGGCATTACATCCGCTAGTTTGAATGGCAGCTGCTCCAGTTTTTGAATGTAAGCCGATTCGTGATGCCGTGTGAAATTATCACTCGTTTCCCTAGGTGTGCTTTTTTAACTGCTTAATTAATTTAGATGTGGGCATATATATTCAAATTAAAACACAATTTACTGTAGTAGGATTGAGTTGTGGTTATAGACTTCTTGTTGAGCACGTTTTTATTCTAACTTTCAGCTTCTTAAGCAGGAATATTTAAAAATCCTGTATGCAGAATGTAGGTTGACAAAATGGCAGTATTTGTTTGAATTGATCCCTATTCTTCCTGCAAACACCAGAGAATTCATAGCAGTTATCAGTTATTTGTTGTGACAACTCTCTGGGAGGTGTAGTACCTCTCCGGACGCGGTGCCTGCAGAGGTGTTGTCAGGATGCTGACAGCAGGGCAAGGGCACCCGCTTCGGAATTGCTGAGAGCAGCAGTGCCAGCAGCATCCAGGTGGAGGCTGCATACGAACTACCCAACCTCTTTTCTTTCCTAGGGAAGGAGGAGAAGAGCGAGAAGGCATTTATTTACTTCTGTTCCTCCCCTGCAAAAGCGAACGAAAAATAATGAGGATTTTTTTTTTCTGTCTTATCTAAAGAATTCTTTTGTCTGGCTGAAATACATCACGAAGCTTCCTACAAAAGTACATGTGCACGCATACAGAGAGCAAAAGGGAGGAAAAAAGCTGACAAGTCAGATTTGCATGCCCCTCTAACATACTCCTTCTGTATTTGCAGGGAGAACTAATCACCTTCTATTACTATTGGAAGAAAACCCCTGAAGCAGCAAGTTCTCGAGCCCACCGTAGGCATCGAAGACAGGCTGTGTTTCGGAGAATTAAAACTCGAACTGCTTCCACTCCAGTCAACACTCCCTCCAGGCCCCCCTCCAGTGAATTCTGTAAGTGGAAGCTAAAAGCGATGCATTTATCTTTGTTTAGATGCAGGGAGCAACAGTAATGTAATGGTGCTGTACCTTCAAGTGACTGAAGCAAGGAAATGGAGTTCAGGCTGTTGCCCTCTCCTGTTCCTATACCATTATGCTGGAATGTGGTAGGCGTCTTTGATCACCAAGTGCTTTCTGCAGTTCTTAAACATAAAAGCATCCTGTAAGGATGGAAACGTTGCCTTGGTACTGAATTTTCCTGCTCTTTTCTTGGTTTTGTGTTGTATTTTCTCCAGGCTTATTGCAGTAATGGGAATTAGAAAATGCAAAAAGAAGTGCAAATGCAAAAACTTCCATCCCTTTGGAAGGAAGTCCCTTTTGTCCTTACTCGGTGACCCAGTCCTTCTGCTTGATCTCAGGCTGTGTGCTGTAGCTGGCACTGGTGTATCTTCATGCATCTTGGAAGAAAGTTGGCCTTGACTGAAGCAGAAGTGTCTTAACAAAGAATAATTACCCAAACCGGTGAAACGTACTGCATTGCAAAGGGTTATGATTAGTCCTGTCCATATGGATGTATGAACTTTTATCCTTATGTAAAAGGCTGATGTTACCCTGTGACATTTAAGTCTTTCTGTGAACTAAACCCAGCATGTTTCGCATGCCTTCTAAAGAAAAGGGACTATGTGGAAGGCAGAAATTGGCAGAATCTTATTAATATGGGAGAAGTCGAGGATGCGGTGAGAAGGCAAGATACAGAATTGTGAGAGAGTATGAGTGAGGTGATAAGAAAGGGCTATTAGCTGCTTCTTGCTGAAGTTGATAGGATTTATTGCTGATGTCTGTGTGCGCAAGAATTGAGGATCTTGACTTTACAGCTCGATGTAAGACACTCAGCACTTCAGAGCGCGTGTGGCTGGAAGGACCCATCCACATGGATCCGACTGCAGGATGAGAATAAAAATCAATTTAGTAAAAGAAAGCAAGTTCCAGCCTGCTGTCAATTTTGCAGTCAGGGTTTAAACACCTGCAAGAATTAATGTAGAAATCATGGTAGTGCTAGTAGTGACTGTTAAGTGGGACCCTGTGTTAATTTGAAGGGTAATGAGTTGATGACAGACACTAATGGCAAGTACTGTAGAATCCCTCCCTCTCTATAACCTGCATGTATTACAAAGTATCCTCTTGGAACCTTTAGAAAATCAGTGGTTTTGCGTCAAGGACTTCTTTTCTAATTAAAGATGTGAACTAAAGAAGCCACAGGGCTTTCTGCTTGTGACAAATTATAGACCTGTTACATTGCGAATTTACAGTGGTGATGCTAGAAAATGCAGTACTTTTACATAAGAAAGGATTTCCCCCTGAGTTGTTTCAGAAGATGAGGTAAGATAAGGTGTTTGTGATGTCTGCAGATTCTCGGTGGTTTAGATGGTGCTTTTTATCTCACAGCCTTGTAATTGGCTGATTTCCTGTACATTGCCTGCCACAAAGGAAAGTGACCCTTTCCATATTCTTCACTTCTTTGAAACATGACATTCTTGAAATGTAAGTTTGCCACGGGTTAAAACTCTTAAGGAGGCTTGCAGTAAGGATTGGAAAGCTGGGAGTAACCTTGTACCTTTCATCCAAAAGAATCACAACACGTTTTTCAAATGGGTAGGTTATATGTAAGCATCGTTCCTTCCACCCACAAAACACATCTAGCTCTTGGGTGAAATGTAGCCACTGTCTAACAGAGCATGACAGCAGTCCCCATCTGGTTTGGGAGCTGAAGTCTAGAAACAAAATAAAACCCAGAAAAGCCACCACAGTATCTGCCCGTGGAATCTAGTAAAGTAGGATTTAGGTATAGAATATTTGATTTTTAATTTGGCGAGGTTCTAGAGATAAACCTCCTTTCTCTTGAAAATTGTGCTTTTGGAACACAGCCTCTCTAACTAAGCGTGAACAGTATTTGAACGACAACTTAATTGGAAACGTACCGTGTACTGAATCAAAAGTTCTGGGAATTGTATCACTTGGCGTGTTCCTGGAGTCCTCCTTTAATCCGTAGACTGAGGGGGTCTGGCCTTGCTTAGTTTGCAAAATTGGAAATAATGGTCATCCAGGGCAAGGTGGGTTGTAGGAAGTCACAAAATTTATGTGAGAACTATTATTATGAATGGTTGTTTCAGCCAAGTAGGAGGAAATAGAAAATCCTGCTGAGTTTTTTCTTTTCCATTTTCCTCTTCTTCCCTCGTTGTGTGTGTATTCAGTGGACTTGAGCTCGGCCAGTGAAGATGACTTTGACAGCGAGGACAGTGAACAGGAACTGAAGGGCTACGCCTGCCGTCACTGCTTCACAACCAGTACGCACCTGATTCCTTGCTGTGTTTCTCTCCTTTCTGCTGCTGCATATTTAATGCAGGTTCATTCAAGCAAGAACAGTTCGTGTGCATGTACAGCTGTTCAAAAAAATGTGGGGTTGAATCAGCTAAAATATACAGCGTTCCTAACAGAGTTAATCGTGCTTTGCCGTTGCAAATGAATACTGCAGTGACAAATCCTAATAGACAGACATTCATACAGGAAAAAAATCTACATAATCTATATAATCAATTTGTGATAGAGCAAATCAATATTGGACTGTGACTGTCACACACAAAACTTCTCCATGCTGCACGAAATCTCTTCTGCAGCAGCCCCATTCCTGCAGCTATTCCTGAAGGTTGTCTGATATTTGGGCGTATGCGTGGCACGGACGCGTGAGCCCCAAAGTAGGGTAGGAAATGAGAAGTTCATAGCTCACTCCACTTTAAGAAACCACAGCTTTGGAGAACAATACCTGCCTGTTAGCTCCCAGGTAGAGCAAATAAGGCTTCTTTCTTTGTTTTCAAAGCTGTAGTTGCGTAAGTAAACAAATAGTTTGTAAATTGAATATTGACAATGTGCACTGGAACACAGACTAAGCCTGGAACGGGACAAACTTTTCCAGAAATTTCTCGAACTTTGTTGCTTGTAGAAAAGCAGCTACTTTTCTAGTTGTTGTGTGCTTTTTTAATAATGCAATATGTTTGTGCTGAGTGTCTGGTACATTGCGTATTTCTAAGCTGTTGCTTTTCCTGCCCCAAGCCTCCAAGGACTGGCACCACGGCGGTCGAGAAAACATTTTACTGTGCACTGATTGTCGCATTCACTTCAAAAAATACGGAGAGCTGCCACCCATTGAGAAGCCTGTAGACCCTCCACCCTTTATGTTTAAGCCTGTCAAAGAGGAAGATGATGGACTTAGTGGAAAGCATAGCATGAGGACAAGGCGGAGTCGAGGCTCGGTAGGCTTAACGCTCTTACATTGCAGCTTCTTCTGTAAAGAGGAGGTGTTGGCTGGGAAAAGGCAGTCAAACTTTGAAAATGGCACTTTCTCCATCTTGCTTGTTTGCCATGGTATGTGCCTGCTGCATTTGTGTATGCAAGTGTGATGAAGTTTGCTGAGGTTGAAGCTTTCTTTGGAAAAGGAGCTGAAATCTGTCTTCTACAAGTTCCAGTAAAACTTGTTATTTCCATGTTTTTAATGACTGGCAATGGACTGTCATCAGCAGGGGGCATTTGACCAGTTTATCATCACAGATTTTGTACTAGTGTGTGTCCTTCCAGCTGGATCCTGTCAGAGGTGAGCCCTTGGCCTTATTTTAAAGGAAGAGTTTTAAAAAATCAAATGCTATTCATGCTATGTGGTCTCCGGGTATTACTGGAGTTAAAATCTCTTCCCTGCAGAAAACTGTAGGTTGCTCTTGTGTTCAGTGTGCTCTGTTACAGAGTTTTTACTCAGGGTGAAATGCCGGGAGCCTCACTGTGCACAAGTGCCTTGTGAGAACTCTGACAGCAGCTCTGGTTAATTTGATGTTTGCTTTGGGTTTTGGCTGATAGAAAGCAGCAGATAAATTTCTTTTCATTGCCTTCCCCTCCCTGTCTTTCTGATCATGATGATATGACCGTTGCTTCTAAATGTCTTGTGAGGCTACGCTGTCAGGTGAGATTGGCTTCATTGTTTTTATGGTAGCCAGTCATCCAAAAAACTGCCAAACTGGGAGGAAAACGGCATTAATTATTGAAATATACTCTACTGTGATTCTTTATTGCATAGCAGGAGCACATTGAAACTGGGATTTTAGAAACTGGTCTCAACTGCTCAAATGCCAACAGATTAGACTACTTTTTTTTTTTTAATGGAACACGAGGGTCCTCTCCTACCTCATTTCACTGTGTGTGTATGCATGCTTGCAAAATGCATGTGCATGTGTTTTATGAAGAAAATTTAGCATGCAAACAGCAGCAACTTTGGAACATCTTTCTAATGTTGTTATTTCTAGCAGATGCTACTAAATAAAATAATCAACACTTAATGTCTTTGAGCAGGATTAAGGATTTGCGCAAATTAAGGATTTGCGTCCTTTTACTTTTGAGTCCAGATCAGCTTTCAAGGAAAAACTGTAACAATGTTAAACGCTCTCAGTTTTTCGTTTTTCAAGCTCGTGGCGGGAGTGCTCCATCCGTGCCCCTGCTGTAAGACAGAAAAAAGTAAAGAGGTTGGACAAACGCTGACTTTGATACACTTTTGTTTCTGTTAAACAAATAGATGTCTACACTACGTAGTGGTCGAAAAAAGCAGCCAGCCAGCCCTGATGGTAGAGCCTCCCCTATTAATGAAGACATCCGTTCCAGTGGCCGCAACTCTCCTAGCGCTGCCAGCACCTCCAGTAATGACAGCAAAGCAGATTCAGTGAAGAAGTCTACCAAGGTAAAATTATCCCATTCTTCTCTTGTGTCAGGACTGGACACCTGAGGCCTCTGCAGTCAGCTAAATGCGATGCAGATTCTAGGAGGCCGGGGAATCTCTCGGTGACCTAGAAATTCCTATTTGTGTGGATAAGCAAAAAATTTAATGGTGCATCTGACTGATGCTTTATATTCCTGTACATAAGGATGTGTAGTGATAAAAACCATTAAAGTATCCCCACATAACCTTACTGCTCTCATGATAAATTAATCCTTCAATTTCGGATGCAAATGCAGGCATTAGGCTCACGGAAGTAATACAGATCAGAAATGCTGTATTTGAGGCAAGCAGACATTTTTGGGGATTTTTTTTAAGCAGTACTTAATTTTTGTTTACAAAGGAATATGAATATGTAGTAATTGAGACTACTTCTGTGACTGTTTTTCTGTATCTATGTTTGCTTGATTTTTCAGAGCAAGCTGACAGTTTAGTCTGTTTAAATGAGTAAGTGCCATTCCAAGAGGGTACTGAAGAAACAAAGCCAGATGAAATGGGAAGGCTTGCCATTAAACAGTGTAAATTGAAAAGTAGCAAGTTAAAAATATTTTTTAAAAAAAAGTCAAAACTGGAGTATTGGAGCAAGTTTTCACAGGATAGAACTGAGAACTTAGCAAAATTTGAAGTTAGGTTAGGTAATGATGTGATATATAAAGCTGTTCCAGACCATGAAAGAAGGCAGTAATCTTGTAATAGCTACTCACTGTTAGCCCTGTGTTTGAGGGGATATAAAAATATCCCTCTCAAAATATCAGGAGTAAAGCAAGACTTTGATGTAGTAGAAAGAAGGTTATCTTGTGCCTGTCTATTGCAGAAATTCTTGCTCCATCCTCTGTTAACAACTGGTGTTGGTCTCCATTAAAAGAATATACTGGACCAGTTGATCTGGTAGGAGTTCCCGATGGACTTGATTCTGCACCGCTGAAGACAACTGCTTTTTTTTAAAATAATCCTTCACTTTGAAAGCTTGAGACCACAGCTGCATGATGAGGAGTGCTTTACTCGACGTTCCTTTTTTCTCCTAGCTTGTGTCAGAAATGTGTGCAGGGTTTGTGTGCAAACTGCCCCTTGGGTTTCTGTCTGCAGAAGTAAAATTGGTTTGGGTTCTGTCTTAAATTTGACTTCCAGAGGGAGAGGCTAGAGCATTATGTAGATGCAGGTCTTCTGGGAGCTGCTCCTGGCAGATGGTGGAATACAGCAGCAGCTCCAGAACAGATTCCTCTGCAACTTGTAGTTGGACAGAGGGACAGATGCGCGTTGGGTTGTTGTTAAATGCTGACTTGTCTCAACTTCTGATCAGTTCTCCTGCTCATAGGAACTCTTCTCGTTTATTTGTGTTAAATAAGGTAGCACTGGCATCTGCTCAATTTACTTTTGCATTTAGATCACTGGTAACTGTTGTGTTCTGCTTCATTTGTGGCAGAAGATAAAAGAAGAGGTATCTTCTCCTCTCAAGAACTCCAAGAGGCAGCGGGAAAAGGCAGCTTCTGACACAGAGGAACCGGACAGGTCCAATGCCAAAAAATCCAAAACTCAAGTGAGTCCAACAGAGGAATATTTTCACTTAAGGGAAACAGTTTGAGAGTGGGAGGGGGTACAAACCCAGTGGCAAACCAAAAACATGAAAATTATTTAAGCCACATCAAATTGTAACTTACTCTGTGGCTAGAGAACAACCCATATTTTACAATGTGTTCCTTCTGTTGGTTGAAAAACAGTGGAATTATATGGGGTAAGTCCAGAAGCCTTTCTTTTTTGTTTTAATACCAGTTAGCAACCGAATAGGAGTATACTTGGATTATTTTCCACTCCCCTCGGCCCCCATTTTTTTTAATTAAAATTTGTTTTTTCCTCTTCTGTGGCCAGTTAGAAGACCGCCACTGGAATTCTCTTAATTTAATGGTATCAAAGCTCAATTTAAACACTTTAGGGATGTCTTTTCAGCTCCGTTTACCTGACCAGGTTCACTCTGTGCACAGGATTTGGGAATTTTGGCACTGAGCTGTCCATATTACAGAACCACAGAATGGTTGAGGTCGGGAGGGAAATGGGGGTCATCTAGCCCACCCCCTCTGCTCAAGCAGGGCCACTGAGAGCTGACTGCCCAGAACCATGTCCAGATGGCGTTTGAATATCTCCAAAGATGGAGAGTCCACAGCCTTTCTGGGCAACCTGTTCCATCGCTTGCTCACCCTCATAGTGAAAAAGCGTTTCATTATGTTGAGGCAGAATCTCCTGTATTTCAGTCTGTGCCCATTGCCACTGGGCACTTCCAAAAAGAGCCCGGCTCCATTGTCTTTGCACCCTCCCTTTGGATATTTATGTTGCTTATGCTGTTCTAAGTCCTGTGCGGTTCAAAGGGTGGTACTTGCGCTTGTGTTTGCACAGCATGTGTAACAGGTTGCATCCTATGGCATGCCAATAATGTTCTTTGTGCGGTTTTCTCATGCACGGTGGTTATTCTTCCCCCTCTCCCTGCAGGAGATCAGCAGGCCAAACTCTCCCTCAGAGGGTGAGGGCGAAGGTGAGAGCTCTGACAGCCGCAGTGTCAATGACGAAGGGAGCAGTGATCCCAAGGACATCGACCAGGATAACCGGAGCACGTCACCCAGCATCCCCAGCCCTCAAGACAATGAGAGTGACTCGGATTCATCTGCTCAACAGCAAGTGCTGCAGGCACAGCCCCAAGTGCTTCAGGCACAGAGCGGTTCTGGCCAGGCTCCTCCTCCCACGCCGCCTATATCAGCCCAGTTACCAGCATCGCTGCCAGCAGCGTCAAGTGCTACTTCAGCTCCGCCACAGGTCTCGCCGTCAGCGTCCCAGCCCCCTAGCCAGCCCCAGGCCCCTGCGCCTCCGCCTCCTCACTCTCACATACAGCAGGCCCCTGCTTTGCACCCGCAGAGGCTCCCATCACCCCACCCACCTCTGCAGCCTCTGAGTGTGTCGCAGAGCCAGCCGACCCCTGCCTCTTCACAGCCGCACTCGCAGCCGCCGCTCCACAGTCAGGCCCAGCCTGCCCCTCACAGCCTGCAGGCTCAGCCCCTCCTGCCTCATCCCGTCCCTTCCCAGCCGTTTTCCCTCCCCACTCAGTCATCTCAGTCTCAGGTTCCCCTTCAGACACAGGCACCATCATCTCATTCTCACTCCGCTCTCCAGGTTCAGGTAACGCAGCCTGTCCTGCCAACTGCAACCTCGCTGCAGCAGGCTCAGCCTCCGCGGGAGCAGCCCTTGCCTCCTGCGCCCATGGCCATGCCTCATATCAAACCTCCCCCTACTACCCCAATCCCTCAGCTCCCCACTGCTCCATCCCACAAGCACCCTCCTCATCTCTCTGGCCCTTCTCCATTCTCAATGAACTCCAACTTGCCTCCGCCGCCTGCTTTAAAACCTCTGAGCTCCCTCTCAACCCATCATCCTCCATCTGCACACCCTCCTCCTTTGCAGCTGATGCCTCAAAGCCAACCACTGCAGTCTTCGCAGGCCCAGCCTCCTGTACTGACACAGAGTCAGAGCCTTCCCCCACCTGCTAATCACCCCCCATCTGGACTCCATCAGGTATCCTCCCAGCCCCCCTTTTCTCAGCATCCCTTTGTCCCAGGAGGCCCACCTTCCATCACCCCTCCTTCTTGCCCCTCCACTTCCACGCCACCCACCGTGCCTGGCATCCCGCTTCAGACCTCCATCTCCACATCAGCAGCTTCTAGTGGAAACGTGCCAGTGGTGACAGCCTGCACGCTACCACCTATTCAAATCAAAGAAGAAGTCCCGGATGAAGCTGAGGAACCAGAAAGCCCTCCCCCTCCACCCAGAAGTCCATCACCAGAACCTACGGTGGTGGATACACCAAGTCATGCTAGTCAGTCAGCCAGGTATGGAGGTTGTCAGCAGCGCTTCCTTAATGTGCTCTGGTTTTCTGTGTAGCTGGGTACTCCCAAAAGCTGAGAAATTAGCTCCTGTGGGAGCTGAGTGTATTTCACGTGTGCGTCTTGTCAGCCTCTCTAGCATGATTTTGTACTGCTTTTCTGGAGAGGTGCTGTTTTAGCCGGCATATTCAGATGGGGCATTACAGTTTGTAATTGTGAGAGGGGGTTTTATACTCCACTTGTCTGTGGAGTAATGTGGTACAATTAATTTGCTCATGGCTTTCAGGGAATCTGGTAGTGCTATTGTATAAGTGTAGAGTGATATACCTTTTTTTTTTTTTTTGACATACAGCTCATGAATCCCGGACTGTTGCGTCTTTCCCAGGGCTAAGCTCTTTCTGGTTTGTTTCTTTCAGGTTCTATAAGCACCTGGACCGTGGCTACAATTCATGCTCAAGAGCAGACTTATACTTCATGCCTCTGGCAGGATCAAAACTGGCCAAGAAGAGAGAAGAGGCCATTGAAAAAGCCAAAAGAGAAGCAGAACAGAAAGCCAGAGAAGAGAGGGAAAGAGAAAAAGAAAAAGAGAAAGAAAGAGAGAGGGAGCGTGAGCGTGAAAGAGAAGCAGAAAGAGCTGCGGTAGGTTTATTTGTAGCTCAGAGCTGTTTAAGGGGGTTGGCGTGGTAGGATCTGACCGGGATGGTGATTACAGAATGCAAATACCCAGAAGTGCTTTAAGGCGTGTGCAATCGGGTATTTGTGGATACGGAAGCCTTGTGTATTAAGTGAAGGCCAACCAGCTATGAGCCCCTCCTGGCCTGCCTGTAACTTTCTTCTCTTTAAAGCAAATGGAGAGTTTCTCCTGCTGGTCTGTTTCTGATGGGCGGGAAGCCAACCCCACTGGGGATAACAAGGCCAAGTATTTACGTTTACTTGCAGTAGAAAAGCACTCTGCAGATATAGTGAATGCCTTTGTGTACTTTTTACTGGTGTGCAGGCACAAGAGTGCTGTCTACTAGTAAAAGGGGGTCTGAAGGCTTTTTAAATTGGAAGTAAACTTAATTAAAGACATGTAATTTCTTTTTTTATGGGGGGACCCAAACTCCAGCCATGGTATAAAGAGCCAACACAACTAACCGTATTTTTTTGTGGCCTGTCGGAAAGGAATGATTACTTCTGGGCCCACAGAATTGGTAGGTTGGTAATACATTATTGACACTGAAAAAGAAGGTGCTAAAGTCGTCCTATTCGGTAGTGCATTTCAGAGATCTGAATCACAGCTATGTGTTTTGGTGCGATTATAAAAGTCAGGATATAGTTAGTATCTGTCCATTAATGGATGTGTCATGTACGGGGACTTCGCTTTATTTTGGGCATAAGGGTCCTTGCGCAATTGCACGGGTAAACTGTGCTTGTTGCCTTCCCCAGAAGTGCTGTGCTGCCCTTGTGCAGGAGGAGAGAGCAGGATGCAAAGTCCTGATGTGAAAGGACTGGAATTTGTTGTGTTGCACATCATGGAGATAAGTTTCCTTGGGTTTACTAAGTTTTAGGGTACAAGTGAGTGTGGAGAGGAGAGAAGGAACACCCTGCAAACAAGACTGGTAGGCTGGGGTGACATGTACCAGCCAGCTGTTGCCCATAGCTGTGACATGTACCAACCAATTGAACTAAATTTGTCTTCCCCCGTTCTGTGCAGCAGAAGGTATCCAGCTCCTCCCATGAAGGCCGCCTTGGAGAGTCTCAGCTCAGTGGGCCAGCACATATGAGACCTTCCTTTGAACCTCCCCCGACGACCATTGCTGCTGTACCACCTTACATTGGTCCAGATACACCTGCTTTACGAACACTGAGTGAATATGCTCGTCCTCATGTCATGTCGCCAACAAACCGTAATCATCCTTTCTTTGTCCCCCTGAACCCCACTGATCCACTTCTGGCCTACCATATGCCTGGCCTCTACAATGTGGATCCGACCATTCGGGAACGAGAGCTGCGAGAGCGGGAAATCCGGGAGCGAGAAATCCGGGAAAGGGAGTTGAGAGAGAGGATGAAACCTGGCTTTGAGGTGAAGCCCCCAGAGCTAGACGCACTTCACCCAGCTACTAACCCCATGGAGCATTTTGCCAGGCATGGTGCACTGACTATTCCCCCAACAGCAGGACCTCACCCATTTGCTTCCTTCCATCCCGGTTTGAACCCCCTTGAAAGAGAGAGACTTGCACTGGCAGGCCCGCAGTTACGGCCTGAAATGAGCTACCCTGACAGACTGGCAGCAGAGAGAATACATGCTGAGCGGATGGCATCGCTGACAAATGACCCGTTGGCACGGCTCCAGATGTTCAACGTCACGCCTCACCATCACCAACATTCACACATACACTCGCATTTACACCTACATCAGCAGGATCCCTTGCATCAAGGTGAGCCGGGGGAGGCGGGCTAGGCAGTCAGCTAGGGAACCTCTCTCCTGAGCCGCTAGCAGCAGTCTGCCCGAAACAGACTGACTGTGACTCTGGAATTCACGTAGCAAAATCCCTGTTTTCTTGTATATGATATGACTTCTGTACTGTGTAAAGTTGTGATAACTGAAATGCAAACAATTATTTTTTGGGAGAGTGGAGCAATTACAGTGCTAAAGTAAACGATGGTAACAGTACAGTGTCTGCATCTCATTGAGACTGCGCACCATCACTAGGGTTTGCTGTTTTGTTTTCTTTTAAACTTTGTGGAGTCCTAGAGCACCACCTTACAGTGGTGTCTGGTGTGCAGGTGGAGACTCCAGTGGGTGAAGGGAATTCACTAGGAGAGGTGTCATGGAACGGGTAACGCTGCTAATGCTAATGGCTGTTACGTTATGAGTTATAGCTGGAAAGGAGCTGAAGCTGGTGTTTCCATATAGGAGCTGGGGATAAAAAAATTAGGAGATAAAAACTTCATCTCTTTAGCTGTTTGGCATGCCGACCACCGGGCTTTGGTTGAGCTGAAATTCTCTGTCACAATTCTCATTAAGAACCATCTAAATCTAAGGGCTGGCATCTTTTTAGCTACAGTTGTATTCTTATGTGTGGAACTTTTTTGCCCCAAAGTATTTAGTAGTCTGAAAAATTAATTGATGCCTTGCTCATTTCTAAAGCAAGCTACGTGGCTACTCCTCTAGAAGTCTGGAACCTGGAGTCTGGAAGATGAGGCACTAAGCAGAATTTTTCTGATTTTTCTGGTGGCAGACTGGAGAGAACATAGCAAGCAAGGCACCAGGTGCAGTAGCTGCTAAGTAAGGGAAAAAAAAAAAGTCCCAAGTACTTGAAGTACAGCTTCTGGTGCAGCTGGCTACAAATGTAGTGTTTGTGCAAGCAAATATAGCATACTGCGCCTTGGAGCAATATGCATGAAACATAGCTGGGATGTCTGCTTTTTGGAGTTTGGAAGGAATTTGAGTGCTGTTGCAGAAGCCAAATTGTACAGAGAGGAAATCAGCAGGGTCTTGTGAGATTAACGGCAAGGGGTTACAGGTGGGAGATGATAGTGCTGAATATCAGCATCCTTAAAGCTGTCGGCGTGGTCATCAGTTGAGACTGACTGCACTGATTACAGACTGGTTCAGTTTGAGGCAGGTTTGCATACCCCACCGATAGCAGAAGAAATTTGTCATAGATTGTGTCTATACAGGGATTCTGTTGTCAGGTCAGTCACCACCTCTGTGCAGGTGAGTCTAGATACTCCCCAGTTATTTGTTCCAAACGAAAATATGGCTGGTACATTTTCACTCTGGTGAGAGAGAGACTGGTGCAGAGAAAGCCAAGTCAATTCACTGTCAAGCCTGTCTTACCTGTATTTGAAAAGTAATTTGGTTTTAATCTTGGATGCCAGGTTAAAATACAGTTAGGGGCTCTTGAGTGTCAGGTTTTGGCCTATCAAGTAGTATTGGTAAAGTCATGAGGATGCTGAAGTGCTTCTGTACTAAATGTCACTAGCGATCCTTCAATTTGGTGTGTGTAAAGGGGAAATAGGAGAGAGTTTTGGGGAAAATCATTCTAAATGTTGACCATCTGTGTTGTTTTTCCCTGTTGCTTGGTGGATTTCTTTTTTCTTGTAGAAATTGAAAGCCCTGGGTTGTTGCTTTAACAATTAAGACTGTTTGGTAAGCAGATGTCACTTCAAGGTAGAAAAGCGAGTTTCGAATTGGATGGAGCTAAGCTCCTGGTAATTACATGCCAGTGAGGCCAAATGCTGATCCAGCTCAAATCTAACAGGGCTTTAGATCTCCCAACAGTGAGCAATGCTTCCCAAAGCAGTTGATTGCTTTCTTTCCTTCTTTTAAAGGTTCAGCAGGACCTGTTCATCCACTGGTGGATCCTTTAGCAGCTGGACCTCATTTGGCACGTTTTCCCTACCCACCTGGGACCATCCCCAACCCATTGCTAGGGCAGCCACCTCATGAGCATGAAATGCTCCGACATCCAGTCTTTGGTGAGAACATTTTATGGTCCTCTACGAAGATTGTCTCTTGACCTGAACTGTCACCTTCTGGGTCTTAGCATTTCTTGGGAGGGGAGTTGGTGGAGTTGAGCTGTAACTTAGGTTACAGCCAAAGGTTGGTTGGTTTGTTTAAAAAAAAAAGATAAAACAATTTCATGGGACAACTCTTGGCAGAGCTTGTAGCAAACAAGTGTCTAAAACTGGGCAACTCTCTCTTAGGTACTCCTTATCCACGAGATCTGCCTGGTGCCATTCCACCTCCGATGTCGGCAGCCCACCAACTGCAGGCCATGCATGCCCAGTCAGCAGAGCTGCAAAGACTGGCAATGGAGCAGCAGTGGTTGCATGGGCATCCTCACATGCATGGTGGTCATCTACCAAGTCAGGAAGATTATTACAGGTGAGAGGTGCAATTGAAGGCTTTGGGACACTCGGGGGTGCTACAGCTTCCTTCATCTTTCTTCACATTACATCTTTTTTCTTCTCAATTACTGCCTTTCTTACTGTGTGCTGAGTTACTGTCCTGATGCAGTAATGGAAGATGGTGAAGCTGTACTAAGACTTAATTTGGGCATAGGTGATAGGGCAGATTGGAAGCTAGGTCCAAATTACCAGCACGGGATGTAGACTAGTTGAGTCTTATATTGCAGAATTACCTCCGATTGGGGTTTTTAGTGTGATACTATGATTGCTGCTTCCACATCTCTCTTCCTTGAGAACAGCGGAGGAGGGTGGATAAAAGCTTTATGAATGAGAAGAGGGGGAGGAATTCAGTAAATCTTAAGAAATGACTAAAGGCAATAGGAAGTTGAAATGTATGAATAATATAGATCCTGCGTTGCCAGCTGAGAATGCCTAGACCAATCATGTGAGTTTTTTCTCCTGAGAATGCTCTATGGTGTTGATAAAGTGATTCCCTTCTTGGTCTACCTTATGTGACACCACCTTATTTCCTGTTTGGCAATGACCGCTGACAGTATGTCAGCTAAGAAGAAAAAGCCAGTAGCACCTAGCAAGGGTCATTCCGCACGTCTGGGCAGCAGAGATATATAGGAAGCAGCATATTAAACACCTGCCTTGCACCGCTTTACTCTGATGTTTCAGTCCTTGCTTCTGCTATCCAAAATTGCCTGCTGGCCTTGTGCCATGGGGGCAGCCGGTCTGCCTGAAGCTGACTGTCGTATCTGCAACTGCAGATAAAGCGAAAGCTTGATGAGCTGGCGCTAGTCGTCTCGCTCACATGTAAGGAGCGCCTCAGTAGCAAAAGGTCAGCACTTCCTCCTGCAACAGACAGCGTTATCGCTGCTGTTCCAATGGCACTCATTTTTGTGCTGAAAGCTCACAAGTCCTATTGCAACCTCTGTTCCCTTCAGGGCACCCTGGTGAGGTTAGCAGCAAGGCAGCGCTCTCTGAAGTGTCATGACACCTCCTTCGCTTTGTTAAAATGAGTTTTCTTTCTCTTTCAGTCGACTGAAGAAAGAAGGCGACAAACAGTTGTAATAAATTATTTATTTGTAATGCTGGCTATGGAAACCCCAGTCCTTGGGAAGGAGTGGAACATTTTTACGTACAATAAGAGCTACAAAAGGAAAAGAATATCTTATAAAGATTTCTTTATATATTTAAAACAGAAACAACCACCCAACAAGTAGAGACTTATCAGCATAGTGTTCATTTGTAGAGAAGATTTCTCAAGACTGGTGTGGGTCTCCCTGCATGACAACGTATTCAGAAGCCTAATGAAAATACAGGACTGTGTGGAATATTCAGAGAACTTCCTGCAATCTTGGTTTTTTTTTTTCTTACTAGTTTGTTTTGAGTAGGTGCTAGAATCAGGTTCACAACACAAGTCACTGTGCGTGAAGAGACACTCAATGCATCTATAGCTATTTTAAAAAAAACAAGGATTGCAAGTAGGTGACATAACAAGCTCTGAATCCAAGTGCTATAATAATAAAAATCTACTTTTATTTTAATACATTGTAGGAAATCTTCATAATTTTAAAGAGAGCTCAGTTCTGCAGCATGGCTTTTTAAGTCTGTAAATAACTTTTTTGGGTAGAGGGGAGAAACAAAACAAAACTCCAGAAACGTTTATCTTGATTTTCAGTAACATCACAAATTGTGAATTCCTACCTGGTATTGACAGAATACAGAGTTGATTTTTTAATAAAAAATATATATATAATTATCCCTTTAATTAAAGGGAATGATGGGTATCAATAATCTCAAATGGGTAAAAGCTTGAAATTTGGTTTGATATCAACAATAAGCATTAAAGGGAGTTGCAGGGATAATGTTGCAAATGACTGTTTCTGTTCTTGGTTTTTTGGTTTGTTTGGGTTTGTTGGGTTTTTTTGTTAGTGTTACATCTCTCTGTTCTGCAGATGATTTCTGTTGAGTTGGGTTTCTCAGCAGTACAGGTGTCCCTTGGAACTAGCTTACCCTTTTGATGCCTACTTCAAGGGTTAATTTTCAGTGTGGCCATAATACACTTCTTTCCTATTACCTTTTGAAACTTAATCTAACTACATTGGTTTTAGACTTTAGGCAAAGGTTCAAAGAAATAATCTGTTCTAAAATCTCTTTTTAAAATTTTTCCGTGGCTCAAACTATTACAGCCAGAATTTTGTATGCATGTGCATATTTTTGGAGGACGTGCTTTTTCTGGCCTCTTATGTTTGATATGTTCTTAAGAAAAGTGGATAGGCAGCTCGGTGTTCTTAAAGTTGTTTTTCAAAGACTAGTCTGTATTTCTCTTTGACTGTTTTAGTTTTGGTTTTGTAAGCAAAAACTTTTTAATTGCCACCAGTGTTCTGTATCTCAGGAACTTACTCCTTTGGGATTAACCAACTATATGGACAGTAACATTTACTGACTCCCAACACAACAGGTCCATGCAGAATTAACTCCTGTTGGCTAGTTCCCATGTGGATGGTAAAAGGAGAGGAATACACAGAAGGCCAGTGAGCACTATTTTGGAGACAGCTTTGCTTACTCTCTAGGCAGAAATATTTTTTATCCTACTGTTTTGCCACGGGTTTTCTTTGCCAGAGCAGAGGGTGATGCAACCAATGGACATCTGAATCTGCTGGCTGTTTTTTCTGCTGGTGCATAACTTCCCCCCCATTCTCTCTTCTTAACTCACGAGTGCTCTCTCTCTGCTGTTGTAGACTGTTCAGTGTGATGGTTGTGTCATAGGACTGTACTGAGCCATGTTTGATAAACTTGTAGTTAATCATACATTCTGATGGAAGGCATGGCATGCACAGTGCTTTATCCACCTCATGGATCTCAAACCAGTGGTAGTGCCCACAGAGTACTGTTGGACACTTAGTAACATCAATTCACCAATTAAAAATACGCATCAGGGTATTCTAGGTCCACTTAAGGTAAAAGTGTATAGGGGAGAGAGGAGGACTATTTCAGCTGACGTTGATCTTCCTTTTTTTCTGTCCTCCATTCCAGATTTCTCAGTGCTAAAGAACTGCGATAGCGTTTAATCAGTTCCATCTGCTATATTGGAACTCTGTGAAGGTATTAGGAGGAACAGCTAGTGTTTCTGAGATTTGGAAAGCATGAGGTCAAGCTAGAATCGAGAATGGTAAAGTCGTCTTCAGTCAATGCCTTCAGTTGCTGTCTGCAGTGATCAGGTGAAATGGTTTTCTTCTGAGTAACATTTTTTACCTATGCTAACAGCGGAGTAGCTCGTAAGATTGGTCTGCGCAGCAGAGAGAGTGCCTGAGTTTACTTTAAAGGTCTAATTAGGCACATTTCAGTTAAACCTCCCCTCCTTGTTTTTACCATGTGGAATTTGGGAGTTTGGGGGAGTTCAGCCACTTCAGCCATTTCTTTGGATCCTTCTCTTTTGCTGTTATTTTTAGCTATAGTTCTTAAGGAAAAAAAAAAGCTAGTTGCCTCCCATGGTCCTCTCTCTGTATTTTTTATAGCTGAGGTTTGCAGTCTGTTCAAAAGCTATTCATTGATCTGGGTTTTTTTTGTTGTTGTTCACATCATTCAGCAAATAAGCACTGAAATTCTTCCATTTTAGACCAATGATTAACTACAACTTTACATGCAGTGGTTTTTGAAGCCATCTTGGTGTTCGATGCCCTGTTAAAACAACCCAGACCTTTTGATTTTCTTTAAGAAATATCTTTTACTTTTCCTCTGTTTTGGAAGTTTATTTTTTAATTTTGCTTTAGTGTTTTTGAAAAGTCTCTCTTGTTCTATGTCGTCATGGTTGAGCTTGTTTCACTGCACCGTTAAAGCAGAGTGTACATTCTGACTGCTACATTTATATATATCTTGAAGCTTAATGTATATATGAGTAGTTTGCCATGGGATAACACAGTGTAAACAGAGTAGAAACCCAGAAATCGTGACTTCTGTGTTCTCTCCATTTGAGTATTTTGTAATTTTTTTGAAATATTTGTGGACATAAATAAAACCAAGCTACACTACAGCAGCCAGGTTTTGCCTGCAAGCGAAATGTGTCTGTTGATTGTTGTTAGTGGGAAAAGAGTTATTTTCATCTGGGATAATACGGGATGCCGGCATGGCCGTCTTGTCTGTTTCAAAGCTGTCTTGTCTGTCTTGGCTTTGTTTTTTCCTTCTTTGAGGTCATTTTGTTTTTAATGTACAGTACACAGAACACCAGTGTCACATCCAGTTGCAGAGTATATTCTCCCTGAAGCACGTTTATGCCCTAGGGCCATACTGCATAACTTTGGCATGTTTTTCTGTAAGTTAAGCAGTCAATTGGTAAGAATGAATGTGTAAGGATGTTTTGGCTGTCATGACTTCGGGGGCTTTCTTTGTACAATAGTAATATATTGTAGCCACAGATCTGCCTGAGCATAAACAAGTAGTTAAAATGAAGTGTGTGCATAAGCTGTCATTGCGTCAGCTAAAGAAGAGTAGAGAGACGAGAACTTCTCAACCAGAGAGGACAATTCCCCTGGTTTCGACAGAGTAGGAAAGACTGCATGCCATCATCATCTTTTAAATCTGCCTGTGAACCAAGTGTTCAGAAGACACGTAAGGGAGAATGAGGCCTGATAACTCATGAAGTGTAAGCTTGAAATTAGATATAGTACGCTATATATACCCCAGTAACCGAGTTTTTCATGCATCTTATTTTCTGAGATGTTACTTTGTGCCAGTAAAATTGTCCTGCACACAGCTGATACAGAGCTGACAAGAGACGCATTCCAAAGGGATGATAATCGCAGAGAGGGAGATGCACAATAACTATTTGTTAGTTGCCTGCTGAAAAGCTAAAATTTGCTTTCAGATTGCATCAAGTTACATGTTTGTGTACACTTGTAATGGCTCCCTGTCTTCCGTCTGTCAGGGTTTATAATATATCTGTGTGAGCTAGCTGGTTGAGGGTCCCGTGTTTGCAGTTCATGATAATCAGTGTCTCTAAAACTTAGGGAAATATTGTGATGCCACAGAGAGAGGCGGCGAGTATCTTTACAGAATAAATGTTTGGTCGAAAGGGAGACGGGATGGCTGCATTCTTGATCTTGTTCTGCTTTGGGTTTGATCTATGGTTTTTCAGAAGTAGTGAGGTATTTTGACTCCAGTTCAAGCTAATTAGTGCTCCGAGAATAGTGAGAAGAGTGCCCTGTCGTTCGAGTGTGCTTGAAGCAGACGGAGAATATTCATGACAAATTGCACGGGAGTTTGGAGCTGCGTATTTGAAGAGGCTGCTCTATTTATACCCTGTGGCATTTTGTAAGGGGCAGGTCAGTTCTTGTCTACTGGAAATAGCTTCCGAAAGTGCTTTTTCTAAGGCTGGCTTGAACTGAACATGTGCTGTGGTATTTATTTTGACATTTCTTGGGGTTTTTTGAATTCCTTGCACTTAATGTAGAACTTGAGTGGGCTTAGGCTGCCCTCCCTTTCTTGCTACGTGTTTTAAGTTCCCAGACTTAAAATGATGAACCCTACAGGGACAAGGCCAAAGAGGATTTTTATTACTCCATAAATTGAACAATATAGTTCCTATTGCAGTAGTGGTGTGGTGTTAATGATGCCTTGCCATTGCAAGGGTAAAAGCTGGAAAGCCGTCTATCGCGTGGCTTTGTTATATGCACATTACCAGACTTCACTCCAACGTCATGTCAGCTGTAAAAAGTAACATAGGCAGTAGGGTTTCAGAAAGGTAGTTCTTGTATTGCTTTTTGTGAGATTTCTGACCTTTGTAGAAGCCCCTGTGCGTTGCGTTTGGTCCCTGAGGGCCTCGAGGAGGGTTCCCTGAGGCGGGAGCGAGGGGCCGGGCGGGGCCCTGTGAGGAGCTGAGGGGGCGGCAGGGCGGGGCAGGGCGGGGCAGCGCCTCACAGGGAGCAGCGGGCTGGAAGGTTCCGGAAGGTGCTGTGAGGGAAGTCCCTCAGGCTGGGCAGGTAAGGGCCTTTCTCCTGCTGTGACAGGGAAAAGGGTGACAGGAAGGTGGTGGTAGGGAGTCTTGGGGCACGGCCTCTTCTCTGAGAGCAGCCACGTCTGCTTGCCTGTGGAGGGAAGCCCAGGCCTTGGGGTGGACTGTCACCCGGCCCCTCCTGGCAGTGTTCCGTGATCCCAAAGGGAGCCAGCTTCCCCGCTGCTCTTCCTGGTAGTGTCCCTTGGTCCGCCAAGGAGCTGGGTCACTCTGTGCTCCTCCTGGCAAGTATCCTTTGGTCCCTGAAGCAGCCGAGACCCAGGGGCTTGTTCTCTGTGCTCAGTTCTGTCCATGTTGCTGTCGCAGGTGCTCTTCCATATGTTCCAGTCAGCTGCTCCAGCATTGACAGTCCCAGATGTTTTTCCTCCTTTGTGACAGGTAAGCTTGAGAAAACCTTGCTGGTGTTTGTATTGGGTCTTTTTCCAGGGTAGTTTCTTACCCGAAGTGTGTCAGAAAGACTCAATGTCTGATGTTGGAGGGAAGAGCCTTCTGGGTGCCCTGCATGTACAAGTCATCCTTTGCAAACTACTGTTCTGCTTGTTTCCTTCTTTTACTTTAATGCAAGGTAATTAAGCCTTCTTTTTCTCACGGTGTTGACTTTGCAAAAACAAACTGGAACAAAAAATAAAAACAACATAATACAAACTGCAGATCCCAAGTGGACGATTCAGCCAGGCTATTTCTTGTTCTTTACAAACGCTCATCTCTCTAGAAGGGGTAACTTGGCCCATGCAAAATCAGCTACTTCTGTATATATAAAGAATGTACTTCTCTGCCCTGTCCCTAATCACTACTCTCTTTCCTACTCTCCTCCTAAAGAAAAAACAAGTGAAGGAATCTGGTAAAAAAATATTTATCTGCATAAACTCAGACAGTTTGCAAAACTGTATTCTAAGAATGGTCACCCGTGGCACCTGACAGATGTACCGGTGAATGTTGATGCAGCACAGGTTTCTGGCACAACGTAAGCGTGTCTTCTTTGGGTCTCACAAATGAGAGAAATGAGTCTTCCCAATAAACGTTGTTCAAATCTGCTTTCTGGTTGCGCGAGTGGTGGGAAGGGTTAGGCTAATCTTGCATTGTTCTGCAGAAGGGGGCGAAGGCACTATAAAAAAATAGACTTGGTGAGTGGAGAACACTTGACAGGTAGAAGTCACATCCAGGACAGGATTTGATACTTCCATTGCTTGTACATCTCTCAGGTTTCGGAAATCAGAGTATGTAAATTTTAGGGCACTGAATCAAGGCCAGCTTCAACGTAAGCCTGAATAACTTCACTGATTATTAATATTAATGAAGTAGTGTGCTTTCCCTTACACCAAAGCATGCTTAGGATAACTCAGAAGTACAGTTGTCAATTGAAAGACCTGGAAAAGATTCAAGCAATCATTCTTGTTACCCATTCTTTTACTCGGGATGACTTTGTTGGGTCTTTCGAGTTTCTGAATCCTGTTGCAATTCCATTTCATTATTTGTTAGCTCCTTAAATATTTGTCAAATGTCCTTACCTGTGGCAATGTCACCAGAAAGAAGCATGCTCTGCAAAGTTGTTGCCTAGCTTATGAACACCCCTGTCTATCGCTACAGCTGCAAGGCTGAGTTTCCTGCACCGGGGAACATATGTATGGGAGAGAAATTATGGAATAAATTGACGCACTGGCCTTGGAAAATAGCTGTGCGTGATGTCAGGGGAGTTGTATTTCACTTTGCCTGGGGTCTTGGTTTTGCTGGAACAGACTATTAGTCAAATCTGTAAGACGGAAATTTCTCTGGCATTGCAGCTTGTTTGAATGAACCCTAATTACAAAGTCTAGGCAATTACAAGGAATCTAGTATTCCTGGCCTGGTAACGTGGTTGAATGTATGCTTTCAAAATACTCAACCACAACCTCGTGGGGGGTTTTCCTCCCTCTAAGTTGGATTGTTTTATTGTCATCTAACTGTCACTGTTTTATCCTTCTTTTGGCTTCTCTCTAGTCTGTTCTTTCACAGCTAAATGCTTTTTATATAGTAGCAAATAAAATGGATATCAATAGCAGTATTTTAAGAAGCACAAGAGGATGCTCAGTAGCAAAGGAGTAAAGGGACACACTATCCAGTTTCCCTAAGAAGCTCCAGTGAGCTTTGGCACTTCGTAATACCGAGGGTTTTGTTTGTCACTGAGGGAAAGTCTGTGACAATTTATTGGAAGTAGGGGGAGAGGATTAACAGAGGGAATTATTTAACAGTCAAAGTGTCCATTTTGAAATACATGAATTCTTTGGGTGCTTTTTTATTTTTTTCTGTGAAAGGGTCCACTCAGCCCTAAATCTTCTAGTGAACAAAATTGCACAATGTCCAGTGTATCTGCCAGCAAGGTCGTTTTATGTTGGAAGTGTTCATCTAGCCACTGTTTGAGGAGTGGAAACAAGAAGGTAAATGAGGATCATAGTTTGGACTTACTAGCACTGTATAGGTACACGGCCACTAAAGATACACACTGGGAGATAGGGAAATACACCCCTTCTTGCCGGTGTGTCAGGAAGGATGATGAGCTTGAGGAGCATTTCAGAAGGCTGGAGAGGGCCAAGCATTTCAATAGCTTCTGGAGCTATACCTTTGGGAATTTTGAAGGGATTTGTGTTTAATACATATGCAAATCCCTATATACACTGCGCCCTTGTGCCAGCGTGTTTTTCACTTGGCTCCTGGTGCCACCATGTTAATTCTCAAGAAGAGGAAAACAAGTCTGAAGCTCATTTTGCAGAATGAGCAGGTGCATGTTTGCAACTGCTGCCACAGTTTGAAAAGTGTACAAGTGTGTTGTGATGCAGAACTGAAATGGTTTGCAAAATGGTAGGGTTGACGCAGGGCCACTGTGAAGTGTCTCACCGCTTGTAATAAAAAAGCATTTAATTAAACGTTCCATCATGTGCACGTTCTGTGCTGACGTACAGCGACCCCCCAGGTGAAGGCAGGCTATCAGGAGAGCAGCCGGGAAGTTTTCTGCAGCTGCCTCAGCATATGGGGAAGCTTTGTCTGCATTTGTGTAGGTTGTAACTTGTTCTGAGTTGACCTCAGACTTGGAATCTGAGCAGAGACTTCAGTCCCTAGGGTGGCACTGAGCTGTAACTACCAATTCATTCAGATGACAGTACTTAAATAATCCCCTGACTATACCCTCTCTCAGAATCTGTTGCAGATCTTTTCTTTACTTTGAAACTATTTATGAGGTTTCTTGGTTTCTTGTCCCCTTCTGATCTGCTTTTTTAGTTCAACAGGAGAATGTGCTGGACCTAGAGGGTTTGTAATCTGTCTGTCCTTCATCCATCAAGCTGCTGCATTAAAGCCTGGTCTGTGCTGAGTTTTGCTGTAGGTGGTATTGATTAGGGAGGTGAAAATACTTACTTTTCTTCCCCAGCTGACTGATTGCAAGGTACTTATTCCTTTACAGTAGATAAGACAGTAAAATATAATTTTATTAGTTATTCTTGCATCTGTTGCTTTTAATCTTGTAACTCTTGTGTAGTGCTGAAATAGGACAAATTTCTAGCGCAAACGAGCCTTTCAATGACAGCAGCAAAAAATGCAGGTCAGTTATTGTTCACTGACATTTCTGTGGTGGTTGGGGACATGGTGGACGCCAAGGGCAGGAAAATCCTTGTCAGATCTGTGCTCACTGGGGAAAAACAACATTAAAATAGGTACGTTTGCAAAGCGCTTCCACTCTATCAGTACTGAAGCAATGTACCGTGCATTTCATTTGTCAGGTGTCGTGAAGACTTAGAGTGTAATGAACTGAGTAAAGGCTGGAGGTAAAGCCTTCATGGTGTAAATTTGTGGTGGTGCTACTGTGTTTCACGGCAACATTGAATCTAGCCCATTGTCAGCATGTGAGAGGACTGTTCATAGCCTGGTGATAGAAACCTCTGTAACTGTTTGGTATACACAAAGCAGGGCATTTTAAGAGTTTGTGCTGGAAAAATCAGTTTCCAGACACAGGCTCTTTGCTGTTTTTCCCTGATGTGATGCTACTCCCATTTCACCTGCTGACATTGCTTTGCTACAGATTATGTGATTCCAGACAACAATATGCTTGTGGTGGGATGGTAGAAATATATTTTTTTTTTTTTCCTTTTCCTTCTATGTTATTTAAAGCAAAGCTCCTTGACTTTACTAGTTTCTTCTGGAGACAATACCTGGGGCCAGAAATTGTTGGGAGGTGCTGTGACAGAAACGCCTTCATCTAAATGTAAATGTTGCTTCCCTGCCTCAGGCTGCCTTTAAGAGGCTTTTTCTGTGGGAAGCAGGTACAAAGTAATGGTCCCAATCAATTTATTCATGTCAATAAAAGGTCTTTTATATGCTTATTTGAAATGTATTGTTCTGGGGTGATAGGACCACATTTGTTTTTTAAGCAGGTGCCTCAGATGGAATGAGAAATAGGAAGCATATTGGAGAGGGAAAAGAAATTGTGTAAGGCTTGTTGCAGTTGAGGAGGGGTACAACTTGGGCTCTTGAGTATAAAGGGTGGACAAACATAAGACAACATGTGCTGGGTAGAAGTGCTACAGAACTCCCCTGGTGCTTCTCCCTGTGCACTGGGACAGTCTCTTCTGACTTCAGTTGAGGGTTGAGTAAAGGAATTCAATAGAGTCCCTGACAAAGATACAGAGAAAGATTTTCTGAGTCACTTCAGTGTAGTAACATCTGCCTGTAGATGACCATCTTGGGCAAAGTCGGCTTGAAATTCTCTTATCGTACCCCCTCCTGTCTGGTTAAAAGGGAAACCAGGTAAAGAGGTGCCACACCAAAGTGCAAAACATAGCTCTTTCTTGATATATTTCATATTCCACATCAAAGTGTCAATTCTGTACGTGTGTCTCCTGCCAGCACCACCTATGAGTGGTGCTTTGTATGGGTGGTATTTCGTTTTATTTTGACTTGGACTTCAGTTTGAGGTAACCTCACTGTACTGTTCCTGACAGCGAGAGGCTAATAGACATAGGCGGGTGTTGATGGCAATTTAACTTACTCTACCAGTGGATCTCAATTGCTGTAATCCTCCCTGCAACTCCAGGCTTTTATTTCTTTCAAACAGCATTTTGGCGTTTGTGACAAATTGCTTAATGGCCCTTTGAAAGAGACATCTGTCCCACAGGGCCTGGGCTGATGGTTCTGCTGCAGATCCCAGTGCTGGTGTACTGTGCCTTGGTTTCCCTGTGTATAAAACAGAGATAAGGATGCTGACTTACTCTAAATTCTGGGTTCTTTCAAAAGAGCTTTGAACAGATGGATTTCTAGTATTTGTGTTTGTGCAATATAGATGGAAGAGAGTTTTGAGACCTTTGAATCCTAACGGCTACAGAATTAATAATTGCAGTCACATCATTTCAGATGTGATTTGAATCTAGGTTGCTGGCGTTACTTACACCTATTCTGCTAATAAGGTCCTGTAATTATATGATGTGGATCTGGCCTCTAATGCTGTAGAGCTGGTGATTTGGAGGAGGCCGTAAGATACTGCTTTGATCTCCATTGCTCTTCTCTAGTGCTCCTGACTAATTACAGGTTGAAGCATAAGCATGCATGTATTCTGAAGTGGTCCATCATGAGCTGCTGGTTACGCCATCATAAAGTAGGAGAAATGCTGTTGAGTTCAACTGGATTTATTTGGAGTAATTGAGAGCAATGCTTACAATATTCTATCTAATACCTAGGACGAACAGCTTGTTTTGCACAGTGTGTGCCACTTTGCACAGTCATGCGTTTGCTCTGAGGTACTGGGACCCAACAGATGATGAGCTGAGCCTTTGCTGCAACATTTAGAAAGTGAAGATCTGGACTTGCACTTCTTATGTTATTACTTGTTATGTCTAAGCCTTTGCAATGGATAAAGTCTCTCTCTTAAGATAGCTGGCTCTTTCTTATTGGCTGAGGAATACTAACTTTCAGGCATCTCAGCTCTGTCCCCACAGAGTGTCTAGGTATGTCGGTTCTTCTTTTTTTAGCATCAGTCTAACATACTGCCGTGCGGTGCTCCTGCAAACTGCAGTGCCTAGTGTATTTTAGTTTGTGCCAGACTGAGTTCTGAGTCATGTAGAGCAGACACTCAGATGATGGGGGACTAGACTGTTTCTGGCTGGGCCCCCAGGGCTCTTGTCTGACTGTCTTTTATTTACAAGATTGCAAATAAGAAAACATGAACAGTTGGCTGATGTCCCTGGCATGTATTTCTGTGCCCAGCTGGACTGCAGGGGCTTGGCAAAGCAGCCTTTACAATGCCTCCTGGCTACTGGAGTGCTGGCCCCGGGGCAGGGAAACTGCCTCTTCCACCTTGGGGCGGGGGGAATAGAAGGGACAGTGACATGAGAGGAGACAACATCTGAAGGAAGACCAAGGGATGTGAGGGGATGTCCTGGTTTGGTAGGTGTGGGCTTGCGCTAAACCATTGTCCCAACTTCAGCCCTCAATGTGATTTGATAGTTTCTTGCAGCAGTTAATTTCTATTTGTGATTCACCCAAGTCTTTCCCTGTCCGTATGAGGGTGAGACAGCTCCCTCCCTCCCTCTTTCCAGGAGCTACCTACTCTGGACACTGACTGGGCTCCCCAGTGACTGGGGCCAGGCTGCAGGTTGTCGCCCAGGCTCGTCCTCTGTGCAAGGTGCCCTGGGAGGCCCTGGCTGCCATTGCAGCGTTTGCCACCGGATGGCAGCAGATGCTCGGAAAAAAGGAATTCAACCCTCATCCTTGAGCATCGGTTTCCAGGAAAACTTGAGGAACTCACAGTAATTACTGTGCCGAAGTCATGGTCAAAAAGCAAGACTTCCACAAACATTGCAGCATGAGCTTCCTCATAGCAGAGGCCTGTGTGATCCAGGACCACCTGCTCCCACACAACACTGCAAGTCTGTGGCTTTCCTTGGGTTTCATTTGTTTTGCAAAAACAAGTTTCTGTTGCCAAAACTTCCCAGCTGCTTCCTCTCCTTTCATCCTCATGGCTGCGCACTCTGCACCTTCTGGCTTTATCTGGCACCACAGAGTGGTCACGATTCTCTTTTGCTTTGCTTGTTCCACATTTAGGGCTGGGAGAGACAGACCTTTAAAGTGAGTTGCTCTGTGTGTGTGTGTGCACATTTATATCCTGGGGGAATGCAGTCTAGGAATTCTTGTCTGGACTCTTGACCGGCTATGTGGCCTTGTGCGAGTTGCACTGCCTCTTGATGCCTTGGTTTCCCTCCCTGCAAGTAATGCTTTTGATGCCCTTGTATGGAAACAGGGATATAAACACAAGGCAGCTGCCCTGAGAATATTTGTTTCTTTTAGATGGCCTCAAGTCCAGGCTCACTCTTGAACTTGAAAAATACACAAGCCATGCAATAATATTTAATGTAACAACCCCGGCTAATAACAGCCCTCTTCTTCCACACCATTCAGCAGCTGGGTGATGGCACAACAGGTTTTCTTCTAGACTTTTTGGCTTGCTTGGTTTGACTGTCACAGCCTCTTGAGAGCTAGCATTTGTCTGGAGGGCATGCCAGCATGCCTGTCAGTTACTGCTGAAGATAGATGTCATTTATCAAGCAGATGTACTGCGGTGATCAATGGCTACTGTCAAACAGTATTGGTCTAGTAAGGACTGGTCTCTGTTGTATTGGTAGAGGATGCCCTACATAAAATGCTTCTGACCTTATTGATTAGTCCTCTCTTTTCTGCACATGGCACCTGTGTATTGAGAGGGGACTTATCTCAAAATGTCTTGCAGAGAGTTTGGCTTTCTGAAGTTTCCCTTGCAGTAAGCCTGTCACAGAGTGGGTGCCCAGCTCCTGGTGTCAGAGCACTAAAGGGATTGTGGAGTGTGTCCAAGCCTGGTGTGGATGGACTGTGCTTGGGCACAGCTTCAACCTGTAAGTACCTGCAAATGTGGAGCCCGGGCCCCTTATTACCCAGCCTGCATTTGTGGCAGCCCAGACCCTGCCTTTACATTATATGCTGCCCAGTCCCTGACAGTCTGCAGGACTAAGATGTGGTAAAGGAGGTCGGAGCTCCAAGTTTGATCTGTTTGGTAGACAGGACGTTTGTTTGCTTGTCTGGCTGCTGCGGTTAATGGCACAGCATTTTCTGTTGAGGTCAATGTCCATTGAAGGTCTCTGACGATCTGGATAGCAAAAGAAGTGAGTGAAAGCATAGGCCATTGGGCAGCAATGTGCAGAGGCAGAAAGGCAGGCAGTGAAATAATTTGGTGGGCAGGAGTGTTACATGGGATGCAGAGGGTTCCCTGGGGCAGGCTGGAAGAGGACTGCTTTTCTTCTACATGGCAAATACTTTGCTTCTGAACATTTAAAGAGTATGATAGTAGTGCCCCTCTTTGACAGTTCTTGCCATGTCCCCCATTACTGCCCTGCCCCCAAGCCCTCCGAACCTCACAGAGCTCCCCTAAAAGTGGTTCCCCCTCAAGGGTAGCAGTTGGGGTAAGATTGTTTAATAGAATAATTTTTTTTCCGTTCAGAGGCAGGTGTGGAGTCCTTCTGCAGCTCTGGACCTGCTCTGATGTGAGCAGTACTGCTCCCAAGCAGGTTAGCAGGTTGTGGTCAAGAATACCTGAGGATGCGACTTGGTCACCAATGCCATACAACTCTATGCTAAGACGTTTCATTTCAAATCACAAACTGAGGCCTTCACTGCCTCCTTTCTGTGCACAGCGGTGAGTTCGGGTTCTGGTGTCAGCTCAGCCTGCCAGTCGTAGCTGAATTTCCAGGCTCCGGATGATACCTATGCATCTGTACATGAAATATGCACTAATACTTTGTGTAACTCTTTTTTTTTTCTTTTTGTGTAAAGGTTATTATGAGAGTGTGGCTAGCTGACAGTATCTAAGAATTATTTAAAGCAAATTAATTCAGGTATTAATTGGCTATGTTACGCAATATCTCTAATTACTGGTGTTAGGCAAGCTCTTTGAGGGTAGGAGTGGTGCCTTGCCTGTATTAAGAACACCAGCAGCACTTTGTCAGTGTTACAGAAAACAAATTATGAGGGAACAGGAGATCAGAGCAACTGTGTTGCTCAGAGTCCCTGAGAAAGGAAGAGGGAACTGACAGCAGATGCCTGGCTTCTGCCTCCTTCAGTGGTCTGTGTTTATATATAAATGTGTAGCTTGTGTGTGTATATATATGCTGAATTTGTGTGTGTGTGCGTAGCACTGCTTGTGCATGGAAACCTGCCAGCAAAATGTCCATAGGGGCTGGTCTGGGTGTTGATTCCAACCATTTAAATGCCTTTTCTCTTTGTCGAAGTTTGTTTTTGTCCTGCCTCTTAGCTTATTAGGACAGAGGTCTGTGCTTACCAGGTTGTCTGATCTTGGGTTTTCCAAGGAAAGCAGGCTCTGTTCCCCAGGTGTGAGAGCGCTATTGCAGCCTTCTTGGGACCTTTTCTGAAGACCAGGGCACTGGCCCTTTGGCAAATAATGTTATAAAGGGGAGAGGAAATTGTTTGAATTGGGTCCCTTTTTAATTTCTTCTAACCTGTCTGTCTAGAGGTTGTTCAAGTGCGGTGTGTCTCCAGCCCTAGCTCTTTGTATGGAAGTGTTTCATGACTTCTCCCTATACATCTATTTTGCTGGGGTGCTCCAGGATTTGAGAGAACTCGGCTACTGCAACATGCTCTCCCAAGTGCTCTTTACTGATTACAGGCCCTGTGAAGGCCAAAGAAAGCTCTAGTTCTGTTTTTCATTACAGCCATTGCTGGAGCTGTTGCTGGAGCTCCTGTGGGATAAGGGCGTGGGGAAATCACATCACACACTTTGCTTTTAAAGGGAGAAACACAACCTGTTCTGCCTCAGTGAAATACCAGTCAGCACCCCTGAAAGGCAGGGAAAAACATATTGCAAGTTCAAGGACAAGGCTAAATGTTCTCTAACTGGGCTGCAGTCAAAGAAGCCAAGCCCAATAGAGCCTCTAGGCTTGTTTGAAATGCTAGGAAGGCCAATTTTACAACCTGGTCAGCAACTAGTACGTATGCTTGCATAGTACACGAGTGTTGGGGAATTTGGGTGTTGTAGATACTTACAGATGTAAAGTAATCTGTCAAGCACCAGAGGTGTCTCGTAAGTCTTTGTTGCTCAGTGAGAAGTGTTTAGCTTTGTTCTTTCCATGAGGTTTTGTTTCAAGACAGCAATGAGGAGTACACCGTGTCACTCCTGTGAGAGTAGACAGGAACAAATGGCCCAGGGACAGGAGTTTGTAGGTAGGATCCAGAATCAGTCAGCAACTCTGGCTGCTTCTGTATTTCTTTGATTCAAAATCAAGGAGGTAGTCTCTGCCCCATTTTAAAGTCCGCTTATACTAAAAATGGCCCCTCTGGATCAGTTTGGGGTATTTTGTAGCAGTTTGGAAGGGGTGGAAGTCTATACCTCTTCTGCTTGAACGTGTAAGCGGTTTGTGGCCAGAGGTCACAGCAGGTGCCCTGCAGGTACCTCTCAATGTTCACCAGCATGGGGGAGGGAGAGGTGAAGATGGAGGAATGGATGTGGAGATGCTGAGATGATGTCACTCGTATCCTTTGTTTCTGTCACTGGCCCAGACAATTCCTAGCATGCATGTGTTCTGCACCTGCTCTTTTTTCTAGGCTGCTCAAACTTGTGACTGATTCTGAGTGAATTGCTCGAGCACAGAACAACAGGACTTTAGCAGAGGGTGTAAAGATGTATGTGCTGGGACATGGGAAGAAATATAAAGTGCCTGTTGTTCAAACCTTTAGTTGCAGCAGGGCAGAACCATCCATGTGCAAGGTCTTTCTGCAAAGATGTCCTCAGACCTGGGGCAAGGAGCGGGAAGTCGGGTGTCAAGAGCTGGTGTGTATGTTGGTGTAGTCTGTCATGAGTGACTGAATCCCAGCCAGGTGGAAGTCAATCAAGAGCAGCCAAAATCAAACAACCTGATTACTCCACAAATGAACTTGGAATGGACCAGCATGTTGCTAAGAAAAGGCCTTCTTTGGCTTTTGTGTTGTCCTCACAGTCAGGTGTTAACCCTCTCCCCACCAACCCTGCCAAGTATGTGGCATAGTTTAAGCTATGCCCTTTGATATTTAGCATCTCCTATGCTAGGGGCCTATGTTTGTAAAGTGAGAAAGAGCAAGACCCTTGGCCTTCTGCCCAGCATGTGCATGGCATCCAGCTGGTGACTTTACAGCTTTTATTTTTAATACAGTCTTTGGGGAGGAGATAAATGACAGTGCTCTATTCTGCCATGCACCAAGGAGCACATCTCTTGCATCCCCAATGCTAGAGGCTTGTAGATTTCTCCTCTTAACTTGCCATGACTCTCTTGGTGGCAAAAGGGGATTTGACTCGAGCCGGCCTCACAAATCACTCATTTGCTGTTTCCTGTGAAGAACTGTGCTGTGGGGTCTACTGGAGAGTCTGTCCTGCAGCCCACCTGCTCAGCTCCTCATCTCTTGCAGCATTGCTGGTGGGGAACAACTCATTCATGTCACTCTGAATGCTTGTGGAGGAATGATAAGATTTATGACCTCCCCTACTCCCCATCCGCCTCTACTGTTTCCTTCCCCCCTCTTCCCAAACCTGGAAGGTCAGAAGTTCAAATCCTGCTTTGAGCAACTCCTGACTTGCTACCAGCTCCTACACATAGCTTGTGCTGGTTGCATTTTAACGATTTTCCTGGAAATGAGCCTACTTAAATGACTTCCTCATGTGTCCATATATAAAAACATCCTCAGAAGGGCTTCCTTTGAGTTGCCTTTTCTGTATTGATACATAGGGTTGGCCAAGCTATTCTTATCTTCTCCTGCAACGGATGAAAAATGGTTGCCGTTAATTCTGTTTAATGACTGAATTCACTAGGTGAAATACAGCTCTCTATTCACTTGCCGAAGATCTGCTGTGTTGTAAATACCTTTTTCAGTATGAAATTCCCTTCTGCCATTTCTGATGTCCTTGGTCCAATACCAATATTGATTTCTTATATACAGGGAACAAGATTTACTGCTTATTTTCTGGAGACATTTCCTTGGACTGCAGTACCATCTTTCTAGCTTCCAGAAATGCCCTTTCATTTAGCTTTTACTGCAAGGCCCCCAACCACTATCTAGCTCATGGCAAGTCCCCCCCATTCTACATGCTTCACAGCTTCACCTCATCTTTTCCGCTTTTGTCCTGGAGATGCAAAAAAAGAGTACCAATCATGGATTCACCCCAAAAAGGAAATTCAAAGTCTGCATTTTTGGCTGGGAAAACTTCTCGCCAGTATCAAAGGCGGAGAGATGACTCTGAGATAAACAAGGTTCAACCCTGAGCCAGTAACCAGCTTTTTGGAACAGACCGGAGAGAGTGGAAGAGAAATAGTCAGCCTTAGGTGTCTTCCATTGTATTGCTTTTGCCACATCAGTATATAGGCTTGCCCAATCTTTTGTTATCTTCTGCTTTCAGTGAAATGCAATATTAATTCTGCTTGCTGATACTCGGACTTATGGGTAAAATATATCTGTTCAAGTGCTATGGTCTTTGGACAAGCTATATGGTCACTGAATACTTCCTGTGAATTGCAAAGCATATCTATATTCTGTCTACATCTGTGTGCATACAAGCTCTGGAGGGACACCCAGTCTAATTAGCAGTGATTGGGGAAGAAGCTCACTTGTTAGGATCGGGATGCAATAAATAAAATATTAGCAAGAGGAGATGGGTGAGCCAGGAGATATAAACACGGCTGTGCAAAAGCTTTTTTAAAAAGAAACGCTGTGGGGAGCCCACAGTAAAAGGAGAGACTGTCAAAAACGGACACAATATTCTGTTTGCTGCCTGCCCCTGCGGAATGCCTGGTATTATGCAGTCTGGGACTTCTGGGAAATCAATCCCATGCACACGACTGTGCTTCTCTTTTCCCAGTAGCAAGGAAGGAGTTCAGCACATGCTAGGGAAGAGATGTGACAAGCTTCTCTAACTGGCTTGTGTTTCAGCAATTGTTCCATTCATTAAATTAGCCCCTTAAAGATACTAGTACAGGTTCTAAATGGTCCAATACACAGCATGTTTTTGATGAGAAGGTTTATCTGCCGTTGCTTGCTCAGTCTTTCTCAGTGCTTCAGCTTCCTCTCCTGTAGACTTATGAGTGGTGTGAAGCTTGCATTAAAGGTTGTCAAATGCTCTGAGATCTTTCGTGAAAAAGATTCTGAAGAGGCCCAACACAGTGTTGGGAAGCCATGATGAAATAAGGTTGTCCATCCATCCTAAATGAAAGATGCGGTGTTGGATTTTAGTCTGGTTACTAGCAGCTTGAGCAAGAATGAATAAAGAAGAAGGTTTGGCCTAAAAAAGAGCTCAATACTTAAAATGGAGCCTTTGACCAAGTCTTTCTTTTCTCTGTATGTGTAAAATGTACACTGATGTAGTGGGAAGCCCTAGTTCCTTTCTTACAGCTGCTTATTCTATGCCAAGGGGGTTTGTTCTGGGTGGGTGAACAGGCCACTGTTTCAAGACTGTCAGAAGAAGCAATGGTAAAACTTTGGGGGGGAGTTTTGTCTTGATTTTCAGTCTGTGTGTTCCAAAAATCATAGAATCATAGAATGGTTAGAGTTAGAAGGGACCTCGAAGATCATCTAGTTCCAACCCCCTGCCCTGGGCAGGGACACCTCCCACCAGCCCAGGTTGCTCCAAGCCCCGTCCAACCTGGCCTTGAACACCTCCAGGGATGGGGCAGCCACAGCTTCTCGGGGCAACCTGCGCCAGGGGCTCACCGCCCTCACAGGAAGGAATGTCTTCCCAATATCTAATCTATATCTCCCCTCTTTCAGTTTAAAACCATTAGCCCTTGTCCTATCGCTCCACTCCCTGATAAAGAGTCCCGCTCCACCTTTTCTGTACACCCCCTTTAAGTACTGAAAGGCCCCTGTAAGGTCTCCCCGGAGTCTTCTCAGTCTGTCTTCATAGGAGAAGTGCTTCAGCCCTCTCATCATCTTCATGGCCTCCTCTGGACCCGCTCCAACAGGTCCTTCTTATGTTGAGGGCTCCAGAGCTGGACACAGTACTTGGAGGTGGGGTATCACCAGAGCAGAGAGAGGGGCAGAATTATGTCCCTCGCTCTGCTGGCCACACTGCTTTTGATGCAGCCCAGGGTGCCGTTGGCTTTCTGGGCTGTAAGCGCATATTGCCGGCTCATGTTGAGCTTCTCATCAACCAACACCCTCAGAGCTGCTCTCAATCCATTTTCCGCCCAGCCTGGATTTGTGCTTGGGATTGCCCTGACCCACATATACTTCAATGAAAGTAAAAATGCTCAGTGAAAAGTGGAGACATTGAGGTGTCTCATAATGTACAGACATCTGGAGGTGACAGGATCTCTTGTACTGGCTGATTTCATGGAGCACCTAGGAGGAGAACCACTAGGTGGGGTAAAACAAGGTCAAACAAGTCCTTCTAGTGCAAAAGAGCAGTTAAGAAATCATTTTGGTTCTTAACAGGAAGGCAGTGAAGCGACTAAAAAGCGGGTGTGATATGTTGAGATAATCTAATATAAGAAAGTACCCTGGAGGCAGAAGAAGCCACGTTCAAAACCATCAGCAGCCACTGGAAAGTCTTATCAGGATCAGCAGGAAGTTAGAATAATCAATCCTAGAGGAACACAGTTCATTGCTGCAGCAGGTAGAGCTATGAAATATTTCACATCTTAGTAATGTGACTTCGATTATCCAAAACCCAGCAGCTGGATAGGACTTTAAAAAATGGACTGAACAAAACCCCAAACAATAAGCTAAAAAAAACCAACCCAGCCTTGACTGTCTACTCTCATTAAGGGTCATATGCCACTTTTCACAAGAGATCTCTGAATGCAAATGCTGTAAAGTAAAGATATGTTCTGCCAAAGAGCATCTTTCACGTATCACGTTCAACTTGCACATAATGTTGAGGTTCTCTGTTAACTGCAGTACCTACTGTTGTAGCTGTGAAAGAATCATTTTCCTGCAGGATGCTTTGAGATGTGTAAGGATAGACTCTTTTTAATTGGTATGTTTGGACCTGTGAGACAACTTCATGAAGATTTCCCAACATCCTTGCAATCAGCAAAGTCTGGTCAGTGGCTGTTGCAAAGAGGGAACAGCTCATTTTTTCCTCCTATCCTTATTGTTCGCTTCAGGGATAAAAATGATAGAAAATAGCTATGATGCTGGACAAAATCCAACAACTGGTGACTCCCCAACTTGGAATCCAAAGTAGAGCAAATCAAAACAGGCTTGTGTGATTTGCAACTTGAACTTACTTAGGACTCCTGAAGATTTGTGACTTGGAATTACAAAGCAAAGATTCAGATTAACCTTGCCTTCCTTCTAACACTGCACGATCTTTGACGCAAGGATTCCTCTCTGGGTGCTAAGAGTGCCTGGGTGGGTTAGACCTTCTTGATACATGCTGAAGACAGACATGTTAGTGCTCTGTATTGCACTGGAAATGTTTTAACCAATTGTGTTTCTTAGGTAAGCACTACCCTTGTTCATTTTCACAAGTCTCAGCCTTGTATGCATGTACGTATGCGTAGATATTTGTATGTACCTATGTTCAAAAATATAAATACATAGAAGACAGATCAGAAACCTGCTGAGTGAAAGAGCAGGAGTCAGACAAGAGAGGGAGGATCTGGTTGTACAGTGCAGAAGTGAGAGAAGCATTACCAGGCCTACTAGAGGAAACAGATAAGACAAACCATCCACTTCAGAGCACTAAAAGGCAGCGAGCACTGGCACATCTAAGCTTTCAGCCAGTACTCTGATCGCGGCGTGACGGAAATGGGACAGAAGTTCAGTATTACCACTGGCTGAGCACAGGATAATGAGGGCACAGACAACCATGGCTGGGCTCATTAGCCATTCTGCTGCCCAATTAGGCTAGGAGCTAATTGCTCATTAACGAGACCATACCTGCTGAGGCAGCTGGGCTTCCCTAGAATTCGCGGCTGGAGCCACAGCAGAGACTGGGGAGAACAGAAGCAAGATTTGAAACCAAGGAAATGGAAAAACTCGTCTGCCACTGAGGAAGGTTTTTGCTGCCTCTGCCGCCACTCCCTGGGGACAGTAGTTCGATTCCTGGCACCGCTGCTGCCTGAAAGGCATGTCAATTAGCCCTGAGCTCCCACTGAAGGCTTCCTCTTCCTGGCATCCTACAGCCCTGACGCTAATGACGTGGAAAAGGAGTGGCTGAGGCGAAGATACTGGGGAGTTAAGGTGGGGGGTTATTCTGACCTGTATTTCTTTCCTGAACATCCTCTGGAGAGAAGCCAAGTTTCTGACTAAGAGGAGGAAGTGTGGTGATTTGAAACACAACAATCACAGACAAGGGTCAGCAATAGGATGTTGGATAAAGCAAATTGCAATACTGTAGTCAAGTCCATCTCGGCAGGATACAGGCCATAGCAGCAGCTCCAGCAACATATTCTGGAAAATGAAAGCTGGAAGCAATAATGTGCTTAACACCACATACATCAGCTGTCTTTTGACACAGACTTGTTATATTTAGCAGTGAAAGCATAGCACCCGTGAAAGCACAGAGACTGCATTGAGAATGAACTTTTACATATGTCCAAAGGCTATCTACAACACAGATAAGTATGACAGTCCGTTGCCCGCACACTAGGCAGAGGCATGTGAGATGAGGATTTCCTAACACCGGAGAAAGAACTTTTATTAACGCTGAGGAGCTTTCTGTATATTCCCTGACATCCTGTGATGAAGGTCTGGGTTGGGTTTGGTTATGAGTTGCTTCCTTTCCCTTTATTCTTTTTCCCACTGTTCTCTATAGTGTTGTTTTGATGATTNTTTTTTTTTTTTTTTTTTTTCCACTAAAACAATATAGGGGAGTGTTTCAGCTTGGTTCCTAGTTTAGGTGGTAGGTTTTTCCATGCAATGTTGTCACAAAAATGGGCTGCTTTTTACCTGGCTGTGAATAGTCTGTAAATAGTGGACATGAGTGAGATGTATTGCCTGTGTTATTAGGCCATTTCTGCACTCTTCTCTGGCCTGGTTGCTATTGGAATGAACGTACTGAACTCTAATAGAATACTGGATTAAGACCCTGCCTTGGTTTCAGTGGATATGGGTGAAATAAAGTGAATGCAAATAGTTTCGTATTGTGAATGTGTATGGGACACTAGCTGGCAAAGGAGCATACAGGGTGATGGTGTTTAGCAATTCCCAACCTCAGTGATTCTATGTTAAACCTCAAATAATTGCTATCCTATTATTCTTTTTACTAAGGATAGAAAATATTATTGTCCTTTATGAACAGATGAAGAATTTGAGGCGTGGAGTCAGGGAAGGCTCTTGTCTGCAATGCATGATAGAGCGTGGAGACCCACTCATTGTAAAGACACATCATATAGTAAAGAATCAGGCCTTTACTATGAGACACAACTGAATAGCTTCCTTTTTGGAGTGGCAAGATTAAAACCAAATGGTTTTACTTAATCAAAATAAGCTGATTATTGTCTGAGTCTTATTTAGGATCGTAGAATTGTCTAGGTTGCAAGGGACCTTTAAGATCATCGAGTCCAACCATCAAGCCATTTATACAGCATCTCTCAAAAAAACTCCATTCCAAGTAATTCACTAGCCAGCTCCATAGAGGCATTGGCATGGAACAGATACTCATAGAGAGATACGAGGACAGAATGACGTGAGAGATTTTTGGGGAGGGTTTTAGGGTAGAATGCTCCTAAATGCATGATAGTACAGTGTGCAACCCTGAAAGTGGATGAATGAGCAGAGGTGAGACAGGGAGTGTTTTTTCAGGTGGCTAAATTCCACTTCTGGAAGATTTTGCTTTAAAATCATCAAAAGTCAGTGCTGTTCAGTCCCTCAAGTGCCATGTTTCTCTGAGAGATGGGATTTCAGTCCCACAAATGCTTTGCTTCTGTTGAATTATTACTTCAGGTCTAGTAGGGGAGTGTACTGAAAGCCTGTGAAGTGGTTTTGAAAAGCAGGAGTGCAGTAATTGGGCTGGCTTCTACAGTAGCTAAGGAGCCAATAGCGCTGTTTAGGTGTCAGAAGGGGATGGGTGCCCAGCCTTTTTTTGTAGCATTACATATCTTTTGTCCACTCAGCATAATTTTGTAATTTCCGTTCACCCCAAGCTATACTTGATGGGGGGCTGGAGGCCATCTGAGAACAGCAATGGGATTAATGCACAAACATCCTATTTTAGTTTGCAGACTCTTTGTCTCAAAGGGAAGTAGAGAACCACTGGCTTGGGCTTCACACTCCTGTGTCTTTTGGAGCAGGCCCATACGCTTTTTCTGTGAAGAGGTGGCTGCAGGAGAGGGAACGGGGAGGGAAGGAATGCATTTCTCATTATGTGCTCCAGCCTCTCTGCTCTGGCAGCCTGAGAAGAGAAATTTTCTCTCCCTCCCCGGGCCCTCTACCCCCTGCAGCTTGCTGATTATTTTTGGCTGAGGTGAAAAGCACAACCCTACCATGTTTCCCATAGGGGAGTGACCCAAGCAGGAGGGGAGAGAAGACTAGGCTGTTCTCTTTGTTCTCTTTCAATTAATGGCCATGCTTTTGGATGTCTATAGCTCCTTTCCTCTGAGCACACCAAAGAGTTTTAAGAGCTGTTAGGTCCTCCCAGCCCGCTTTGGTCACCCTCACCTCTGCTTAGCAGAAGGGGTGAAACTGAGGCACAGACACTTACCCTAAGTCACACATGGAGGCTGTGACTTTCCATCTGCTTTGCTTAGGCTTTTTTCCTCAGGCTCTTTCTGTGCTGTTAAAGCCCTTATTCCCCGCTCTGACTCTGTTGTGGTGGGGTTCCCTCCTGGCTGCATGGTGCTGTCAGTGATGTCTGCAGGGCATTGCTAGAGTGTTTAAATGCGAAGGTTTCTCTGGGTTGGGCCTTCAGTGGTCTCTTAAAATACTTCTTGAAAAGCTGGCTCTGCCAGGCATAGGGTTGTAGCTTTTGAGGAATAGTGGCATGCATGTGGGAGTTGATTTGATGACAGAACATCCACAGAAATTGCATTTAGACAGCTGAGTGGAGAAGACAGTTGTGCAGAAGTCAAGGACGCCCCAATGAGCCTGTGAGCGGTGTCTACTCCCACTCACAGATACCAGTGCCTTGTGTGCAGGGTTAAAGCACAGAGCTGGATTTCCCAGGTTTTCCCCTCTCCAGTCCCCCCACTGCCACAAGGCAAACTCCCCATGCTTGGGAGCAGCCTGGCTTGTTTTCTCAGCTAATAGAAAGCACATGAGGAGCACAGTTAGGCACAGCGACAGCTGTTGGGAATGATTCACTTGGGACACAAACAGGAATTGAATGCTGGCTGATCCCTGGGCAGAGCCTGTCCGCTGCTCCAGGCCTTTCCGCAGGGTGACTACGAACTTCGGAGCACCCCCTCCAGCCCCAGCAGTGACTCACTTCCTCCAGTCTTGGCAGAAGCTCTGTGCAGGAGGGCCAACTTAGATGCTTTGGGGTGTTAAACCTCCCAGGCCTCTTTCCTCTCCCCTGCCCCTCTGAATCTGGCTTGTTCTACTCTGAGGGCAGAGTACATCCATGTTTGATCTGTGGGGCCAGGAGGGGAAGCTGCACAAAGGTCTCCAGCCAGAAGTAAATAGCATGTTTTTACGTGTTCAAGCCAGCAACAATGTGAACTGCATTGGAAAAAGTGGAATATATGTACTGGCTGGGAAGTCACTGNGGGGGGGGGGGGGGCGTGTGGAGATGGATACTGATCATACATCCTGGTTTCTGGGGTTTATTTACGGTTTGTTCACATCCCTTGCTGGCCCCTGTTAATTTCCTATTGCCTTCCAGGACCAATGCGTAGTCCTTGGATGGTAAAGGCTGGCTGTGAGATGGCCTGGATTTGGTTTCACTTTTTCTTACTGCTTGTCTAACAGATTTAGTACTTGTTTTAAAGTCTGATGTGCTTTGAAGCAGGAAAGTCTAGAATGGCAAGGCTGGAGCATCTCAGGGCATTGATAGTCCTGGCTTTCTATGAAGGACAACCCGATTTTTTTTTATTATTATTTTTTTTTCCCCATCCTGCCACACCAGATCCCAAACTCCCAGGGTTTAGTTTGTGTATGGTGCAAGCTGCTTGTACACTCCGCTTGCAGATCTGCTTGCTGGTCTGTGACCCAGCCAGGCCCCTTGCTCCTGCTATTCTCTCTCTCTGTGTGCAAGCAGGCTGATAATTACTGGAGCAGAAGAGACAGGCGGAGGTGCCACAACTCTGGCAACGGCAGACAGAGCAAGTGAGAAAGGAGCTTAGGAGTGAGAGAGCATGTTCCTCCTTGACCTCTCTGAAGGCTTGGCAATAAAATGAATATTTGGAAAGACCCCTAGATCCAGGCGCCGTCTCTTTTTAAAGCAGGAGGGCTCTGTTTTAGGAAGCCTGGCTGTGTATGCAGAAAACTGAGGAAGGGTGAGGGAGGATGGTGACACCTGCTCCCCTCTTGAGCCGTTCCAGTCTCCCATGGCCACGCTCCAGAGCCATGTGTCACCCAGAGGAATTTGAACTGCGGGAGGTGAAGCCTGGATGGCGCCGCCGTGGCCCCTTCCCAGGGACAAACTCTGAAATTGGACCCTCTGCCCCCTTGCTCCAGCAGACTGTCCTGGCTGCCTCAGCAGACGGAGCTGGCTGTGCCCTGGGCAGAATTGCTGGGCTGGTCATGGAGGTCTCTTCCCCCACCCCCCGCATCCCTGTAGCTGCTGCCCATCCTCCTCCCCTTCTTCCATTGCCCTTGCCCTTTTGCACTGACGCTGCCCTTGGAATTGGGCCTGGCAGGTGGGATGTTGTCACCAGGGCTGGCGCAATATGGCACGTCTGAAAGGCGCTCACATCTTCCCTCCTTCCTTAAAACCCTCACATTCCTTTTGTGGCCTCCGGGCTGCCTGGATACTGCACTCAGCTGTCATGGGATAATAGCCGTCGAGTCCTAATTACAAATCTTCCCCGGCTTGATCAGAGGGCGGCTGGGCAGTTCCATCTGGATTGTCTCTCTGGGACAGCAGTGGGGAGACTGAAAGGGGAGGGAGTGTAGGAGAAATGCTCCACAAATGTCGTGATACTCGGAAGCATCCAGGCCTCCAGCCTGAGACAAAAATAATCAGCCAGCTCCAGGGGGCACAGGGCCGCAGGGATGTTTGCTGAAGCAGAGGCTCTGCAGCGGAACATAATGAGATGTGCATACCTCACCCAGCCTAGCACAACCCTGTGCACACTAAATTGGAAAGGGCAGATGGACTTGATCCCAAAGCATCTCCAGGGGTCCATCCATCAATCCCTCCTGAGCTCCCCCTGGACTTCCTATGGTGAGGGGGGAAGCTAAAGAGGTTTCATTAGCTGTAGCATCTCCAGTGGAGTCTTTGCAAGACCTGCAGAATCTCCATGACAAAGCATGTACTATGCACAAAGGCACCTGCAGTGAGGCTTCCCTTGCTGCCTGTCTCCAGCCAGCTGACTCCTCCAGGAATGGGGACCTCCCAGAACATGTGCTCTTTGCTTTGCCTAGTGGCTGGAGCTGTCTGGGCTATAATGACACTGCTCAGAAAAGAAGGTATGTGAAAGAAGGTGCCTCCCAAGTGCATATTGTTAAATGATAAGGCTCCGTTTAGAACTCTCTATCCCTGAGAGAAAAGACCTCTTGTCCTGGAAGATTTTGAAGTGACAAAGAATCAGGCCTCCTGGTATTTCACCCAGATCGGGAGTTCAATGTGGACAGAGGAAGAAGGCAGCTGAGTATAGAGTGGGGAGAGATACCCTGAGGGCTGGGACTTGTTGAGCAAGGGGCGAAGAGGAGGTGGTGTTTTTTGTGCTAGTTCTGTGCCTTGTTGGTGAAGTGGACCATTGCTCCCCACAAGCTCATATTTAATAGCTGTGTACACTGGGGACAATAGTGGGAGGGATACTTTGGCACTTAACCCATATGATGCTATTTTCTTGATTTTAAGAGGCACGGTTCATTTAAAACCTGTGCAAGAATAATACATGCGACTCACAAGGCATCAAAGGGTCTGAGGCAAAAAATGAATGTGTGGCAGGGACTCATCAGTCCTCGGGAGGCTAATGCAGAATGGCAGTTCCCCTGCTTGGCTTCCCGCTTGTGCGCCGCCTCTTTCCCCCCCAGCCTCCCCTCACCCCGACTCCCTGCAGGGCTCTTCTTCCCAGGAGTTATCTGAGGCCAGCAATGTGGCAGTGGCTGCTGCCGCCACTGCTTCTGCTCCTCTTCCGCTGAGTTTAACCCAAGGTCAAGCAACATCATGGCATTTGCAGCCTCGTGAGTTCTTGAGAGATTTAATTTTCAAAGCGCTCCCAACATCCCCTGGGACAGACCTTGGCTGAGGTCCAAGGCCTGTGACTGCCAAAAGGAGCTGTACTAGGCCAGACCGACAATAATAGCTTGCTTGCTCTATTCCAGCAAAGAAAGAAAAGCAAAGCAGTCGGGAAGAATGGGAGGGGACCCAAGGCCCTTTTGGCCTCAAGCAGGCTTAGTGATGCCTGCAGCAAAGCGTAACCTACAGTTGACACGATAATAAAGCACACGAGGATGAGATGCATGTGTACGGAGTCTTGTCCCCTCAAAGACAGCTGCTGAAAATCTGCTCCCCAGCTCAGAGGGGCTTGTGTGTGTGTGTCTATAGGAGGAAAAGAGAGTTTCCAGGGATTTTTCTCTTGGAAAACAGAGAAGGGGCTGTTCTTGGTGCCGAGGGAAGCAATGGGCTTACCACCATGGCTAAGGCCAGATAACATGAAGAGAAGCACTGGAGAAACTTCTGTCCCCAGTCAGCTGGTGGGCTTTGCCAGAGACCTCAGTCCTGACCCATAACATCTTCTGCTGTTCCAGCCCCAGGGTCCGCCAAATGTGAATCTTCTGAAATGCTTCCAACCTGATTTGCTACCCTGGCTCTTTCAGTCCAAAGAGACAGCTCAGCCCTGACGCGTGCTTTCTGCTGTTCCCACGCTGGATTCCCCCCTTCTATCCTGACAGACCCACTGTATTTCATCGCTGGGAATCCACTTTGGTTTCTGGGACTCTAACCTCCTCTCTTTCACCCCTGGGTTATGCAGTCCCTCTTTTCTCATGGTCTTAGTCTAGTGCAGCAGCAGCAGTTCAAAGAATAGCAAAGGGGAGTCCTCCCCAGGGATGTGTTTGAAACAGCCCCATCTTGCTTTTGATCCTGAGAGAAGAGGTAACAGGCTGATGGAAGGTACAAGTACTAAAAATGGGCATGTTTAAAGGTGAGGGGAGGCCTGCCAGAGAAGCATGGAGTACTCAAAGATGCAGGATGCTGGACATTTTTTTTGGGGATTGTAGGGTTAGTGTGAGGGATGTTCTAGCATTTAGGATTTCTTGCATAGATCATGATCCTTTCTAGAACCAAACCCCACTGGTTTTTGCTGGTGTTTACGTTATGATCTAGGTACTATTATTCTCTGCCTGACCACTTTCATTCTGGTACACTTCAGGGTGCAGTCTTGTGTTCTGTGGCTGTTGTCTCAACTGAGCATTCACTCCCTGTTGCTCTAGTCTGTCTGGGTTGAGCTGGACGGAGCTGTGTTTGCTCTTACTGCAATCTTCCTCGGCTGGACTATGCTGGGGCAGTCAGGGACTGCACCCAGCAGTTGCTGGGCTGCACTGAGAATGGCCTTTGTCTATGTGTTTTTACTTTACTCTATTTACAGTCCTAGAAGCAAGACAGGAATTAGGGAGGGAGGAGATGGTTATTTTAGATGTTGCTGGTCACAAGCCAGCAAGCTGGGAAGGCAGGGGATGGGGGGGGTGTGGGGAAGTGGGGTTTACTAAGTCTAAAATACTATCATGTTTCTGTAGGCACGAATGCAAAACCCAAACCAGAGGTGGTTTTGGTTTTGACCTTGTAAAATGAAAACATGATGACTGAGCTATTGCCAAACCCAATCCCCAGCCGCCTGTGCTCCAGTCTAGCTCTGGTCCATCGTCCTGCCATCCCTCCTGGCTATCCTGGCAGGCAGAGGCAGCAGGAAGCGGGAGGCCTGTTTCTTCCGAGATGGGCTTTAACACTTCCTGCAGCAGCCGGCCAGCTAGGGGGTACTAGGGGGGGGAGCCATCTCAGATGCACTTAAACCTCTGCTCAGTAATCACGGCTTCCTTTGTAACTTCGTTGTGCAGACCTACACTAGAATAGTCTCTGGAACCACATTTTGGGCTCTCCAGCGGAGTTAAAAAGAGGAGCTTCCCCAGGCAGAGAGTAGAGGTGTTGGAAGGCAGCACAGCCAGATGGTGACAGAGAAGGGGACAGGAGGAGAAGCGGAGTTTGTGAGGGAGCAGCTCCATATTCCAGTTTCCGTTTGGGACTTTGCTACCATGAGAATGCCCTGATAGGGACTGTCTGTGGCAAGCTGCAGAGGCCCAGAGCTGCAGAAAGAAGTGGGCAGGGACAGGGGAAAATGAGGGAAGGCAGATAGACGTGGCTATGGCAGCAGGTATTGGAATGAAGATTGATACATGCACTTGCGTCTTCCAAAGAAAAATTCCAGCTAACACTAGTTCTGGCTTGAAGGATGACTCCAGCCACAGAATGACTTTGCAGGAGAGGGGTGGCTCTGAAGCTGTTTGTTCTTTTTGACAACAAGTAGGGAATATAACACCTCTGTCCCCTTACAAAGACTGGGAGAGCTGGACCCCTCAGAGAGTCAGGGAAATCTGTGACTGTCCATGTCTTTCATAATACAGTGCCCACTCCGAACCTGTATCCTGGGTATGTCTAATGCTGAGCTAAGCAAGATGAAGGTGTATAGGGGAACTTTATTCTCTTGCGCAGCTCGTCTTGATTTTTGCTTTTATTACTTCAAAACTGTAAGTTGGCTGTTTGTAGTCTGGCTATCAAGTCATTTCACAGGTACTGCTGATAAGGCTTTGTACTGCAATGACTTACGTGGCAACAATGACCTCAGTACAGGAACTGAATTGCAAGGATCTTACGTAACATAGAAAAAGAAATGTTATTTATTGTGGTGTTACAGAAAGGATGTGTGGATTTGAGGAGGAGAGGTTTTCTGATGCTGTTGGCTGTTTTCTGTTGCGTGGACAGATCAGCATTTAAGGCATGGATTTGACTACTCCCAAATCTTAAAATGTCTCGTGGCAAGATTTTCACCGGAATTGGCACAGACTGTGGCTTTATCAGGGCTGCAACAGGAAAATTTTTACTGGCTTTGAATCCACTGACCCCTAAATTCAAGGAGCAAATTCTTATGGAGGGGGAGATATGAATGTGACCCTCTTTCTACTCCAGAAAGGTATTTTGGTTTGCTAATCTAGAAATTGTATTGTGTGGTCTACACTACATTTTCCTCCTGCTAAGAATACATAACGTGAGTGTATAGCCTAATTGTTAGGTGGACTGAGTAGCCACAGTTCCCAGCCATGTCAGTGGAATTTAGGAGTGCTCTCAGCCTGTCTGAAAATCAACACGCATCGCTGCAAAAGGTCCTGAACAACGTAGGCAAGTAAGTGTCCTGTCCTTCCATGTATCTCTTCTGGGTAACTATGCAGAGAAGGCTGGACAGGGTGACAAGGTTTCTAACAGCAGGGCTTGGGTGATGGGACTTGTGCATGTGGTGTCTGAGATCAGGGCCCATTTTTTTCCAGCTCTGGCCTTAGCCCTTGGTGTTTGTCTTCAAGGAGGATGGAATTTCCTATTGAGCATGTTAACAGCCCACTTGGGCAAGTCAAGCGCTGCATGTGATGCTGGAAACTAATCTGCTTGGGATTTTTGTTGTTTACATATAATTCCTGTTTTAAAAAGGGGTTGCAAGTATGCGGGGGGAATCTTAGCTCTGAAGGTGGGGAAGATCAGCTATAAACAAATTTGTGGCATAGCTACTGTATATAGCCAGAATGGCTGCTAAGTTTACTGAAAACTGCAGCAAGTGGTAGTTTAAAAAAAAAAAATCAGGGGAAAGGGGAATAGTCTTCCAAAATATGGAACACCTCATAAAGCTGGGGAGGTAGGAAACAAGTCAAGCAATCCCAGCCATGGTTTAAACTCACAGGAGGCATACTGTACAGTACATAAAGCCCAGGGAATCAGCTCAGGATGCCAACTAATGAGCTTTTTAATTAGCTGCAATTGCAGGCAAGGTTTAAAACCCAAATAAGTAAGTAAATTAAAGATTTAAAAGGCTGAAACAGAATCAATGAAGGGTCAGCATTTAAAATATTAAAATGCCAAAGCAGTTAGCTTTACAGTAAGTTTGCAGGCAGAAGCAGAGCTGCCCCTTTAAGGAAGCAGAAGGCTCTCGTTTTTCTGGTCTGAAGCCCTCTGGCTGGAACATGCCATCTGCAAAGATCCATAAATCATCCTGCACTCAGCAGTCTGGAGTCCAGCAGGGTCTCCATGTGTCCCAGCCCTCGACTGGAACCTGCAGGGCGTTTTCTGCAAGCGGAGGGTCCTAGCCAGGCGCTCCTTTTGGCTGCAGTCCAGATGTTTCTCCCTGGCCGCATCCCGTGAGGCAATGGGAACCATGGCCAGGAAACTTGCAGTCAGCTTGGAAGCCTTCACTCTGCTGCTCTGCAGCAGTGAATGGTCTGTGCAGATTGCACCGGCGCTCCCTGACTTTGAACACTCAGGAAAGTCCACTCGCATTGTGGTGAATGGTGAAAGAATGGGTGGATTGGCCCCCGGCCTCTCAAGCCAAGTTTGCTTCACAGCATGCTCTTCCATCTGAGTGCCTGACTCCTTCCAAACTTGTCTTTCTCTGTTTTACTGTGGGGTGCTCTGTAACCATTCTGATATGTCAGCCAGTTGTCCCTATCCTTTATGTCTGCCTATGAGTTGGTGTTCAGAGGTCTTGAAAATCAGATGTAACTGGTGCGACTGATTGCGACTCCATGCGACTCACCTGCAAATGCAGGAGAAGCAACTGTGGAGAGAGTCTGATCACAAGTGTTTCATGAGAATAAGTTCCTTTTTCCTAATTGTACGCAGGGAACAAGACAGGGTCAGGCTTAGAGACCATAAGGTATTCAAGATCTCTTTACCTACGATATCTGAGAGCTGTAGTCCTAGTCAAATGGTAGCTCCTTTTGGGGGACGATTGCACTTTTCTCATGCTCACAGGTTGGTCTTGCTACTGGACACACAGAGGATATAATGAGGAAGTCTATAGGGAGGGATTAAGTCTGGGGACAGGCTTAGGTGGCACTCTGTCGAATCTCGGACTGGCAGTAGGCTTTATCTCAGAGAACCACCATATACCCAAGTTGTCAGTTTAAATCTACAGTGACTCTACTAAGGCCAGAATTGCTGAAGTGGATTTGTATGGGTGCAAAAGAACGAGGATGTGACCCATAAATGGAAATCACTGAGAAATTAAAGGACTTGGCTCATAGGTGGCATTAGGATTTGGCAGTAGTTTTTCCAGCTGTCTTACCCATCGCTCATCAGATTTGCAGGGCATCATGCTTTTTGTATCTTTAGCAATTTTTGTGGCTCATATTGTGGTTCAGAGGGCAGCAACGTTTATTTAAAAGTAAAAAGTCACTGAGAAATTAAAGTGGTTTGAGGATCATTTTATTTTAAACAACTGTGGATGGTGTTAGCCTGACATTTTGGGATGCTGGAGCAGCCTACATTGTACTGCACCATGTGGCTCGGTATTCAGGTGTTTGTCACTAGTGATCTTGGTGGGGCTGCATGCACCTTGTGGGGTACCTGTGCAATGTCACAGGCACCTGTCTCCTCTGACACAATTGGATGCAGTGGTGTATTGGTGGGGTTCAGGGGAAATGGGGTACTGCCGGCAACAAACTACCACCTTTTTCAGATTCTATGTATAACGTACATGTCGGAAGCAATTAAAAATCACCAGGATGTCCCCTTGTGCCTTTGCAAGCAGGCAGAGCAAAAGTAGAAATTGCTCTTCATTATGCTGATGCTCCTGGCTGCCCTCAGGGATGGAGAATGCTAAACAACCTTAGTCCCCCAAGTTTGAGGTGCTTTGGAGAGCCAGGCAAGCCCTGTAAGACAGGGCTGCCTCTGACTCTCTCTAAGTAGTACTGTCACATAGGCAATAATCATATCTTACAGTGTTTGGAACAGAAGGAAATGAATTTGTCTGTAATCATGACGATTTGTTAGGGTCTTTTGTCTGAAGATCTCAAATAGTTTTGTACATATCAACTGATAAAGCCTTACTTTGCACTTCCAGGAAGTTGTTTTTATTATTGTCCTAGGGGAAGCCTGAGGCGTAAAGAGGTCAAAGCGAGCAGCCCAGCAGAGAGGTAGGCATTGACAGAGCTGGGGCTACAGTCCAGAATTTCTGGCATTCTCTGCCCAGATGTCAGCTGGTAGAGTGCCTCCGTCTTTCACCTAGACGGAGTCTAATATTTCAGAGGGCTGAGCAAGATGGTTGCTATGTAGTAAGTATGGAATGGAGAAACATTTTGCTCTATTTCTGTCAGTTGTAGTTTCATTGGCCAGTGTCCTGCCTTGTTGCATCCTCTGCATTTCCATTATTGAGACTACCCTGATTAGAAGCTGCCATTTGGACTAGTGTTCCCCTCTGGGTCAAACAATGCTGTCATACTTGATAAACCCACGGGGACACAAGTAGAATTTGGATCCAGGCTTTGGAAGTAACAAAGGGGCCAAATATGAACATCTAATAATGAGCTACTCTTGTGGGAAAACTTTTCTTTTGTTTTAAGCAAGACAATAACACACAAATTCAAAGCTGTTAGAATTTGCATATGCAATAGGGGCCAAATGGGTTTGTTCAAATGATGATTTACTGAGACTTGTGTAAAAGACGGGAGGAGAGAAACCAGAGAGGTGGGAGGCAAAGAAGAATCCAGCCCCCAGTGGCCTTGAAAGCAATCTGCAAGTGACTGCTGTCTCCATGCTGATGGATTTGCTGTCACCTCTCCCTGGCACGAGGTGACAGATTTCTCTGTCGGATGAAGCCAGAACCAATAGCCATCCATCACTGTGAAGACAGACAGGAGTGGGAAGGGGAGGCATAGAGGGGGAGAAAGCAAGCCCTGGCAAAATGTTTCTCTGCCCTCCTTGCTTGTCAATGCTGGGTCATGGGGAAATACGTCTTGTACATTCTCATCCTCAGTATGAGTATAGTGGTGTCCATTACTGAAAGCATGGAGAGATCTGAGGCTGGGGACAGGAGTGGAGGGGCATGCACTTGTAGGGAAAGCTGTATTCGCAAGGGACAGTGCTCTACTTTGGAGACTTTTCTTGGGATTTTTATTACCATATTATATCATATTGCATTGTACTGTCCATTCATGGTGGAAAGGCTCCTGGAACGGCTGGTATTTTTGGGCTGTCTGTTGAAATTACAGGTCCTAGCAGATGGAAGAGCAGGTCACTGCTGTGTTGGAGCTGGGTCAAGGTTCTCTGCAAGGCTTGCCAACTCTGCCTCCTTCTGTGCATGAGCAGCAGAGCCAGGGCTCAGGAACTCTCTTGGGCACCCCATGTCCAAGAGACTTTTCTATACCGGTGAGGTTAAACACCAGCAAAGGTGAATAGCTATGGCACAAGCTGGATGTGAGCATTTTAGCTGGAAAACAGAAGGAGATGGCTTCTGCGCTGCTTTAGGGCAATGAAGTTCTAGAGCGACCTTCAAGTGACGGTGCAGTGTAAGAAGTCTGGATTATTTTTGAGATGAGTCTTTGTTGATTTGAGACAGGTATGCAGCATGTATCTGTGATGGGAGAGGCTGGAATCACAAACACTAGAGGTCCTTTTCTGTCTTGTATGACTATTCTCCCTGATGAAATAACCATAACTTCCAGGTTTTGATAGTCCTGTTTGTGTTATTATCACTCCTTTGTCATGTGTAAGTAAACACCAAGGAAGTTTGGAGTGTGGTTTTTGCATTTGGACAAAATCCAGATAATTTTCCATATAGTTGACAAATGAGAGAAATGCTCCTCTCTTTTCTTACTAGTTTCCTGAAACATTAAAACCAACCAAACAAAAACCTTTCCCCTTTATGACTTCAGGTAAAAACTGTTTGTGCTCTCACTTTTAAGATGCGATGTCAGTGGATGAGACCCTGTTTGAGCTCGTATTTTAAGATGACTGTGAATTTATTTTGTTTTCTAACGTGTTAAATTACTCTTTCAGAACCACCAATTTTCACTTAGAAATTAAATTCTGCTCTCCTTGTAGGACCTACAGTACTACTCTTCTGTACTAATCAGTGCCCTCTGATGGCCTGCAATGAAATGGAATGATTTTGTCAGTTCTCAGAGCAAGACTGGAAGAGCAATTCTAAGGAAATGGCCTGAAGAGGCTGTATTCATTTAGTGTATCCTTAAAAAAATTGTATTTCTCGTGCAGGAAGAAATAATGTCTGACAAACAGATAGGCCAGGTATATGGAAATATTTCTATGTGCTTCAGCATCTAAATAAATTTGTAAATCTGGCCCAGAAACCTCTATATGGGGTGTTTAATTCTAAATTGTTCTTACAAATTGCTAAAAGGGAAAAGAACCCCATAGCTGCTTGCTGAAAAGCAAAGAGCACAAGAGTGTTCCTTTAAACTGAATTAGCATGAATAAACCTTGAGCTGCTGTTGAAGCTTTGCTGCTCCCAGGCCTCAGACTTTGCATCTGGTTTTTCATTCGCAATAGGCTAATGTGCTTTGACACTGCACCCCTCTGGGAAGTTGCCGACAGGCGGTGTCAATATTTCCTTCTGAAAAAAAAAAAAGAACAAAACAACCCCAGAAAACTCTAAAGTGTTGCTTTACAATATGCTTTTCAGAATTAAATTACAGACCATGCAGGCTGGAAGTCTCCACCTGGAGAAAACGCTCCCAGTTCAAACCATGCATTTCCTGCATCCCTGGAGTCCATTTCTTGTTGTCTTTTCTTTTCCTTCTCCTCTTCAGAAAAGAAAAGGAATGTGAATATTCACTGTCATTTTTGGCAGCTGCTGGACTAGGTTATATCGGTGTCTAAGCCAGGCTGTTGTGCTGTCAACTGGAAGTGCTCCAATTTTCAGGAGTCAGGCACCCAAAACCTGGAGATTGGCATGAAGGTCAGGAAAATCAAATAAAGGCATTTGGAGGACTGTTTCTTTTTAGTTTGCTTATTTTGTTCTGTTGTTTTACTTCTTCGCTTTGACATTCTAACAGTCATGCTTTCATTTTTTTCTGGAAACTCACAAAGGCTAGGAATTCTCCTTCAAAGTGAGAAAGAAACAGGTCTCAGACATAAGCACTTGACTCCAGGAGTGAAGGCTTTGTGAAAACCAGTAAATATCAGAAGACTTTGGGGATTAAATCACACGTGTTGACAGCAGCTGAAGTGTATTTTCCCTGGGGCTCTGGTAGTGCTGTTGGGGAAGGTGAAATTCACACCATTGTTTTCCTTTCCATCTGGACAATTCTGTCCATTGAAAGAAGATGAGGAGGGATACAAAGGATACATCCTGACTCCCACCAGGAACTGGCATACACTATTAACATCATCTGTGAGATGTCTCATTGCCAGCACTGGTCCAATACCTGTTTGATTTCTTGGTAGTCCTTTTCACTGAGTTCCTATAACCCCTGTGCTAGTAAGCTAGCTGAAAACACAACTCTTACTAGCCTTGCTTTTGTTTTGGTTATGCGTGCAAGAGTTGAATTTGTTGTCTTGTAAAGGGCCAAGGTGAATTTCTTGAGCTTATATGGCTTATATGGAATTTTAAATAGTTCATTGTTTAACAGTGAACTGTTTACCTTAAAGCAGTCTTGCTGAATTAGCAGCATTGGATTATCCAACTATTGTGCTATTTTACCCTTAAGCAGACTTTCAATAAGCTGACCAAAGTCAACCTTGTGAGGCTTTAATGGCTGGTATCTGGGGACTATGCAAGGGGATTGTAAAGACCAGCATCATTTTACTGACTTTATATTCTTCAGCAGCAGTTACTGTGAAGCTGTGTTGGCTAGTCCATCACTGGAGACTGTAATCTCTTCTGAACTTGCAGTTGAATACCATCTGGCCCTGGTGATTTACTGTCCATGAGTTCCTCTGCTCGGTTCATAACTTCCTCCTTGGAGATTTTGGTGTCTGCTAAGGCCGTGTTCTGATTTCCTGTGAAAAGGGCTTTCAGAATAGGAATCTCTCCATTGTCCTCAAAGGAAGAGACAAGATACACAATTAACTTTCCTACTACTTTCTTTTAAAAGGACCGAGGCCTTATAATCATGCATACATCCTTCTTGCTTCTTATTTATGTGTCCTTCTGGCTTAAGAGAGTCTTTATTGTTAAATGTATTTCTTCTCATGTTTTCTTATTATCTACTCTAATTTCCTATTTGAAACTCTTATGACATAGATTATATTCTAAATGGCCACATATTAAGGGGTCAATTGTCTTTCTCAAGGATGCTGAGAGAATTTTGTACATATTCTCTGAACTTTCCTGATTTTGTTCTACCTCCCTTGAATCCCAAAGACAGAAGTTCCTGTTGCAGGTCCAAAGTGGCTTGACAGTTAAGGGGGGATGTGTTTTGCGTTCCCCCCTGCCCTGTTCCTTCATTCCCTTTTCTTTTATGTAGTTGACTAAGGACCTAAAAAAAAAAAAAATAAATCAATCCTGTGGTTACTGCATCTTTAAGTTGTTCCACTTTAAACAATTCTGCAATACAATACAGGTGTCTCTTCTCCTACAATTTTTATTTATATTAACTGGGATAAGTACAACCCCAGTGCCCGCACCAAACGTAATGATAACAAGTAGGAACAAAAAACCCCACAGATACCTCTTTGTGAAGAGCAACCAAGCACGTTGTTGGTCATGTGTGGCTCAGCCCTCCTATGCCAACTCCAGCAGGAATACCTGAAAGGAGCCAGGTCTGGATGCGCTGTGTAATGGCTCTGGATATGTCTAGTCTGCGCTATGCTGTGCATCGCCAGGCAGGTATCTTCTACCTACCTGTGAACGAGCTAATTGTAACCTGGAAAAGAGACAGTGTGTGTTAGAGAGATACTCCACCCGAGATAATTGTCTAATTACCTGAGAAGTAGGGTTAATTAACCTGGGCGGATGGCCACAGTCATGACTGCGCTGCNTAACCTGGAAAAGAGACAGTGTGTGTTAGAGAGATACTCCACCCAAGATAATTGTCTAATTACCTGAGAAGTAGGGTTAATTAGCCTGGGCGGATGGCCACAGTCATGACTGCGCTGCTTCTGTGAACTGGGCTGGTCTCTTTGTGTGCTTTGTGATGTGTGGATGGACAAGCTCATGTGGGGCTAGCTGTGATATTTCTATTCAAATGTGCTCTGCGATCCCCTTAATGTATCAAGACCTCATGAATGCTGAATTAATTAACTTTCACTGTGATTTCATGGCTATTTAATGACCTCTTTGTTATGGGTAGAGAACTGAGGCACAGAGCAATTAGGGACTCTCAAGGTCACCCAGGAATTCTCTGGGAGAGCTGGAGATTGAAGCCAGATTTCCTATCCGTGATTTAACCACAGCCTTTTTTCTCTTTTGAAGAGTTCTGGACAGGTGCATCGGCTTGGAAGCTGCATCCCAAGAACGACTGGTTGCAAGTTGTTGGTGGGGTGTGTGTGGGATGATTAATTCTCAAGAACTGTGGGTTCATTCAGAGGCTTTTAGACAAACCCTCACTGTGGCATCGCAGCTCTGTTCAAATGCAGGAATGAGATTAAAGGTGAAGTCTCAGCCCAGAGCTCATCCTCAGGCAGGACAGAAAATAGAACCAAGTGAGTTCTCTGGGTTTTTCCCCAGCCCCGAGGTGCTCCATTGGCCAGAATGTCATTTCTGATTTTATTTGTGCTGTTCTCTCGTCCTTTCTCATTAACCCCTTCTCCTGTGTGAATCCTGTAGACTGCAGAGAGCTCTGCCCTGCAGCTGACATGGCTGCTAAGAGAATCATTCTGCCTCTCTGAACAGGAATCCCCAATACGCGGATTTCCTGCTCTTCTCTCCAGGCTCTCCTCTAGTCTTCCTTGCTTTATGTTCTTTACATTTTAACTATTTTGTGGCTCTCCTTTCTCCCTCGCAACATCCAAGTCCATGCCACCTCTCCCCTTGCTAACATAAAATATTTGTCTTTCCTACTGTACCTCTTTAACATCCTGTTTGAAGATGGCTGTAGGAATGGAGCCAGGAGCTGGCAGACCTGTGTGCTAGCCCAATAGATCTTGTGTGTTTTGACAAGTTGAGTTTTATCTTCCTACCTGTCTCTTGCAAAATGTGCTGGGATGAACGTTTGAAAGTTGCTTATTGAGGTTTCAAGACTTAGTGTCTCACCACTGCTCACCAACTCTTCTTTCCCATGGCTGCTCCATAGCAGTGGCTGCCTGCCATGCTGTGTGGTCTTGTCAGATTTTTGGTAATGCCTTTCTCTGCCTCTCAGTAGGTTTTGAGTAAATCTTCCATTTTATCTTCAAGGCACTTTGCAAATGTTAACTCATTTGCATGCCATCCCTCTAAGGCACATGGCATTATAGTTCTTTAACAGAAAAGGAGAGTAACTCATAGAGCAACCTCAGTTAATTTAGCCCTTATGTTACACCCTAACAACTGCTCTGAAAAAGATACCAAGTGAACGTGAATTTGCCCAGAATTTGTACTTCTCTATTTGCCATTTAATCTGGTAGCCAACTATTTAGAAAAAGGTTGCTGTTAGCATCTGTACTACAGAATGACATGTCTTGTTTTTGTATGCATGGTTTTATCAATAATATCTCATTTTATAAAGCTTCTTTCTTCCACTCCCCACTCACTGCCAAGAATGTATTCATTTAGATTCAGATGCTAAGGATTTTCAACAGGCTCAACCCCTCAGATACCTTTCAGGAAACATTCCTAATTGTTTTTGCATCTTGGTTCCTCATCTGTGTCCTTTAACCCAGACAGCTCTCATGTTTTACTTGTTTGATAGAGATTAGGTAAGTATTTGGTTCTGGAATTGGGAAGTCAAGAATCGCACATCACCATGGTGTACTGGAGTACCCTTTTAGTGAAACATGTTGTGTCATTCAAGTGAAGCGTCCTAAGAATTCAGAGCTTGCCCTCCCCTGTAACTTTTATTGCAAGAGAGACAAGGTAGGGTGGACTTGGGTAGTGATGGTTCTGCTGCTAGGCATCACCCAGGACTGGCTGCAAAAAGGGTGAAGGGTAAAATACAGAGAATTAAGATAGGTATTAGCAAAGGATAGTGTATGATTCAGCAGTAAAAATGGCAAAAGAAAAGCAAGCAAACATATATGCATGAAAAGGGAATAATTCCCTGTGCTATCTTATTAATAAAATGGACCGGGTCCTGAAGGCTATACCCTGTCTTCTCTTTTCAGATCCATTTGGGTGAATTAGAGACCTCCTCTGTGTGAATGCATTGCATGAAAAACCTGAGACACTCTCTTTCTGTGAAAATTGGGGTTAACTGTTTCCCCCGCTTCTGGTATGAAGCAGGTACTGTCAAAAAGGGCTACTGTACACCTTGTACTGGGGTCTGGATGGGCAAAGGGTGGAATGTTCTGCTGTCCAAACAGGAATTCCTAGGTTCAGACTTTACGTATATTAGTGAATAAGCTCTGGAATACTCCAAGTAATGGTGTAGGCCAGTTCTATGTTCACTGAAGCAGAAGGAATCACATCCCCTTGGAAAAAGGGAGACAGGAAACCTGCTGATACTGGGGTTTTGTTTAAATGCAAAGGGGGGGAGATTCTTCTCTATCAAATGGATCTTGTAGTTCTTATTTGTGAAAGGAATAGCATTTTGGAAGGTGTTTCAAACACATAAGCTAGCCCAGGATTGCATGTGCAACTATGACTTGTGACTACCCTTTCCCAAGGTGGCCATAAGGGGCACTGCAGGGTAAGGAATGGGGACAACCACACTGGTACCAAAGGAAGAGTTTGGTTTCAGAGGACACCACAGGGCATAAACAGTAATCCCCAATAACACAGAAGGGCTGTCTGCTCTTATGGTTTACATAGTGTGGTAGAAACAGGGATGCTGCTACGTCTGCAGAGTCTTAACGATTGAATGCTAAAGGAGGTGGTTGTGTGGGCACTGGTGAGCCACCTATGTACAGGCATAACACCTTCTAACTGGTGGGACCTAGCTGACCTAGTCCAGACCGGGGTGGGGTGTGTGCATGGGGTTTTTTGAGTAAAGGTTTGAGTGTCTGACTTTGCTTCTGAGAGGCACGTATGTGTGTGTGTGATCGGTCATGAACATATGATGCTGGAGGTAGAGGAGGTTACAGTACTGAGGGGTAAGGAGAGGGGAGTTCAAAGCTTAGATTGCGGGTAACATTGCTGTCTCTGCTACCAAATCGTTATCTGAATGACCTTAGACAAGACCTTTAACAATTCTTTGCAGCAGCTTCCTCACCTGTAATATGGGTCAGTGCTCACCTGCCTGTGGGTGAATTAGATAAATGTCTGTCATGAGCCCATGCCTTGCTGATATGAGGCACAGTATGAGTTGGGTTATTAAGACTGGTTTGTATGCTCCTTTATGTGCAGAGGGAATTTGAAGAGAGCTTTGCAACTGAGGAATGTCTCTGTCATTTGTTTGCCGTTATCATTCTTGTCTCCCTAACAGACTTTTGAGAGGGAAATGACTGTAGGATGATAATGTACCAATAATTCTGTGATGTAAAAGCTGAGAAGCACAAACCAAATGAAAGGATGTGTATGTCTAGATGACTGAGAACATGTGTCTCAAGGCATGGTGTGTGTTTGTGCGTGTGCATATGTTACACATGTATCTGTATTACTTTACCTCTGTGTGTCTACCACAATTGTATATAAGCACAGGTACTCAGCCTGACATGTATGAACGGGTGCCTAAGTACACAGAAGAGTGCCTCTGAATGTGTTTAACGACCTGTATTTGTGTTCTGGAGTGTCTGTATCTGGCACAGATATCTGTGTGCAGTCAAACACAACGTTTTAAATGTGTGGCAAAATGACGCTGACTTTGGAAACCATGACTGAAAGGAATGGTCCAAGGCATGTCTTTAAAATAATTTTAAAAACCAAAAACATTGAATGCATCGTTATCAATGTTTTGATTCCAGAATACCTAGGGTCTTGCTGCAGATGCAGTGTTTTCTTCTGGAATATCATTCAGGTTGAAGAGGGCAGTCAGGTTGGCTAATTTGGTTTGAATGAGTACTCTCTAGAGACTACATGACTACACGCTATCATAAGCACCTGCTAGGTCTCACCTGCGTGGTGCAGTGTACCGAGTGACTGTTTGAGGTAACAACACGTAGAGCAACTGATAAATAGGAACAGAACATGCAGTCCCAGGCTCTTTGTTTATCATCTTGGAGATAACTGGTAGGTCATATCCTATGCTTATATGGGCAAGTGATAATATTTAGAAAACATTTACCTATAGTACGTGCCTCTTATGGAGTATGTTGACCTGTTAGTGTGTAGGGCATATTGTTTCTCCTGAAGACATCATGGTTAAAAGCCCCTATTTAAAGTGGTCCCATTCCATCTGAGCCTGACACTTGTTAAGAAACACTTACCTGAAGGTAAAGAAAGCAGTTCTTACAGGCTATGGGTTCCAAAGCATACCAGTATATAATTCCACTTGAAAATCTGAAGAGTCTTGAATTTACTTTGCCATCTGCCAAACACCAACATGACTCTTACTTTCAACTCCACGGTGATGCTCTCAACACGTTGCACGTAAGGCCATGGCCCATGTGTCCATGTTTTGTTCCTTCAGCTCAGAGGCTGGCACATACCCCTGGTGGCCTCTTGGGATCTGCCTGCCACTGCTCATCTTTCTTCTGCAGCGAATCTTCCATCTATTTCCAAAGTCACAAGATGACACAGACTTTCAGCTGCAACTCTGCTCTCCTTCACTTTGGTTTTTCTCCTCTGTGCCAGTTTATGTTCCAAGGACCCTATTTGTTTTTAATTTCTGGGCTTTCTAGCTTGCATCCAAAGGACTCCAGCATCATCTGTACAGCACAAAAAGTCAATGCTAGAAAGTCATACAAGGCACTGATTTTGCTCTCATTCTCTTCTGTGCTCTGCCAATTCCATGATTACTTTCAAGTTTAGTAACAATTAACACATCATTCATTTAACAAGTGGGTCTTTGAGTTTCCATCCAGAAGTTGAGCGGGCATGCCTTATTAAATGTCCATTCTCTGTTGTACAGACTGTTTTTCAGTATTTTAAGCATAGGTGGAACTAACATCCACAACAAAACTAAGACATGCTAACAGTAAGCTATAAAGACTGGCTATTCACTCCTACCTTGCTGCAGGCTGGTGGGGCTGATGCTTTTCCCCAGTGTTAACTACAAACGACGACGGCACCTTAGGTTTCTGTCTGGGTAGGCTGGCCCTCACATACTGTTGTAACCTGTCAGCTAGTGAGGGTTGCTGCTGGAATGACTGTTTATACAGTTGTATCTCAAGAGATGGTGCCAGCATCCGTTTGAAAAGGAGATGGCATTTCAGCTTGGAAAGGACTGACACATGACTTTCCCCATTGCAACACCCTAGTGCAGGCCCTGCCTGATCACTTGGCATTAACAGGGTCTACAGGTCAGCCTCGGAAAGGAATGGGGACACCTTTGCCATCATTTCTTGGAATTGCTCTTGTACCTCATTAATTTGATGGCAGACAGGCTACTTGAAGCATACTCTGAGGTCCATCCATCTGATTACAGAGACTTTGTCTACCAGCGGAGTGGAGACAGAGGAGTTTTCAGTGGAAGTCTCATCCCATGTCAGTATAGCCCCGGCTTCCTTTTTTCCATTTGCCAAGCAGACCGGTGTACGCATGCGTGTGTGTGCACACACACACACAGAGGAAATGTGAAATTGTCTCTCTTGTAAGACTGGCCTCCGAAGAGTTAATCTGTGCAAGAGGGGTGGCCTGAGGGGGGAAAGTTGGTGCTTCAATTTGCTGTTCCCTGGATCCTAGCCATTCTGCTTGGGCTTTGGCTCACCAGTCTGCCCCCCCTGCCCCTTCCTCCTGTCCAGCCTTTCATGAGAGTTGCAATCTCTGTTCCTTTGCTCTCCCCAGCAGAAGCCCCACTTTGGAGCAGCAGTAAATCTCTTCATGCAACCTGGCCAACTACGCTTTCTCAGGAGGGAAAGCAAGGGGGGGAGTCAAGCTTGGGCTATCACCTGCTTGTAGTCTCATCTATCACCTTGAATTGTGTTGCAGGATAAAATTACTCATCCAAACCTAATGTTAAATTAAATCAAGTCTGGAGCAAAGAGGATTAATGGGCTGTGTGCGCACATGCACACGTTTGGCAAAGTGGCTGTGACCCAGGCAAAGTTTGAAATGCTTGCTGGAAATTACGAAGCCAGTCAGAAGGTAGGCTAGGGAAAGCTGCAAGACTCCTGCATCCCTTTGCAGAAGTACATCACGCTGTGGGACCAGCTTCCACCTAGTGAAAGTGGAGATGACTCCTAATGGAGTCATCCCTGCTATGTAAGAATCTATCCAAAGAGGAGGAGTCTCTCTTCTGTGATAAGGCCCTTGTGTAAATGGGGTAAGCCATGGAAGAGGAAGATTTTTAGTGAATGACTATATAAGCTGTAAACATATTTGATGAAGACCAACAGCATCTGTGTTGTTCCTGGAGAAATAGTGGGCTGTGTAAGAGCAGAGCCTTGGAGTATGAACTGAGTGGGAATGTTTAGCGATTGCAGAAGTCAGCTGTTAAAACCCAGGACAAAGCAATACTTAAAGCTTCTCTTTGTGTGCCTGCTGTAAAATAAAGCATACTTTGGAGGGCTGAGTATGGGGCTGGGAGCTAGGTGGCTTAGGTCCTCTTTCCTGCTGTGCTCACTGTAGCAGTCTGGGCCAGGCTCTGTGGGTTCATCTCTCATGCTAAGTCGGACTGGGAAGGTAGACAGTCACCAGTCTGCCCTTCTGCCTTAAAATCTATGAGCGTTACTGGCCTGCATCAGTGACGAGCTGGCAGTCTTTGCATTTCTGTGCCTGTTGCATAATTCAGGGGTGTAAGCACTACAAATATTTAGCGTCCCTAGAATACTTTGTGTGTGAAGTACTTTACAGAAGCCAGGCCCTCACCAGTGCTCCAGTGACAGGCACAAATTAATCCTGTTTCTGTGATGGGGACACTGAGGCACAGAGTGACTGCGGATGCCAGGTGCTCTGATTCTGCCCTCCCCTGGCCTCCCTCCCACTCAAACCGCTAGATCACATTGCCTTATCACCTGACAATGTTTTTCAAAATCAACAACCTCATAAAGCTTTTCATAATCTACAGCAGATGCTGTGAGGAGCCCATTTATTAGCTTCATGGGGGGAAAAAAACAAAAACAAAAGGAAAGCCCAACCTTCCTCTAACCCGCCACACAAAACCTCTATAATAAATAAAGTAAATGTGTGTAGGGGGGTGGGTAGTTCATCCCCAAAGCAAACAGGGTATTTCTCTCCCTCTCTTGGGTTTGGCTAAAAAAAGCAAATAAACCACAGAGGAAGCGCGTCATGGTGCAAACCGTAACCAGATGGCGCGGGTGAGAGCGTGGGAGGGGAGAGGGGGTTTCTCCGAACGGAATATGCATGTCAAAGAGGAAAACTACAGAAAAAGGCAGTTATCAGAGAGACCTCTTGTTTGTGTGACGGTTTGGGTTGCCCCCAGCCATCGCTGAGAGTCCTCCCTGGGGGTGCGTTGGGGGAAAGGGGGAAAGTCAGTGACTGAAAATGAGATTGCTGGGGGCTGCTCATGGAAAATAAAATAGGGCAGGACTCCCCGGAATCAGCAGCAGCCCACAAAACATCTCACTCAGCTCCTTTCTTTTTCTGTTTCACTGCCGCATGCTATTGGGCTCTGTCAGGTGGTTCTT
>RSEF01000021.1:4938549-5016874 GCA_003993805.1 Himantopus leucocephalus | reverse complement strand
GGCAGGGTGCTTTGCAGGTGGCATGGTACCTGATGTGGGTCTCGCTCCTTCCCCCTCCGCTCCCACCTCAGCCAGCACCCTGCTGAGATGGTTCAAAGACCATTCCTCCCAGGCAGCCTTCTCACAGCTGGCAGGTGGGCATGGACATCAGCTCTTAAGATGAGGCTTCAGTCTCTGACTCGAGGAGATGAGCTGGACTTCTGCGCCCTGTGCTGTATTTCTCTGTCTTTAGCAGTACCTCTCCTTTGCACTGGGTGAGCTAGAGAAAGAATGGGATTTTCCCCCATGGTAGGGCAGTTCATAGCAGTGAAACAAGTGGGGCATTCTTGCTGTGAAGTGGGCATTGCTTTTGCTTCTGTAAAATGTAAATCTCCTCTTGCAAGGCAGCCAGAGCTCTCATTAGACTCTTTTTCCTTCAGTGTTGGTGCTCAGGCCAGCAAGGAATGAGGAAACTCTACCATACGCTGCCATAAAACAGCTCCAGCTGGGGTGGAGCCTGTGGGCATGGATGGGAAAAGGTCTCTGCCTCTTCCTGTCCCTTAGTTTGGCTCAGTCTTGTCAGTGTGTTGCAGGTGATTTTCTGGCAAAGGGCATCAAGCAAAAAGATAAGCATGAAAGACACTGTGGTGAATGGGCAAACAACTAGAAACCTGGTTCAGCCCTAATGTTTTGTGCGTGCATATGCACACATTGTCTGAGTGTCAGCAAACGGTATACAAGTCAAGCGTGCATCTCCATACGCATATTATTTGAAGCATCGCCAGAGTGTGGACAAGCTAAGCAGCAAGGAAGCTGGCCTTAGTACTTCTTGAGAATGTTCAGTTTCCATATATCACTTGGTCACAGTTTTCCCAAAAGGCATCAGGGACAGAAACTCCTAATAATATTTTGAAAAATGTCTTAGAGCACTCTTCAAATATTAACCTTCATTCTGCCTTAGGCAGGAGTGATGATCATTGTCATTTTAGATGGGGAAACGGGGCACAAAGAAGTGAATTGAATTGCCTATGGCCTTCCAGTGAATTGCTGGGAGAAGAGTTTGGGGGGTTCTGAGTCCCATTCTGGGACCTGGGCCTCAAGACAATTTTCTGTTTTTCTGTCTTTCCAACGTTTCTTTCCCTTCCTTCCTTCCCTCCCTCCCTCCCTTTCCTCTCCCCACCCCCACTGACCTCAGACATCTGGTCTGAAGCTTGCTTGCCATAGTGATAGGCTTTTGTGAATTTTTAAAAAAATAATGGCTTGTTTGGTTTTGATACAATGTTTGCCAGAGTTAAAGGGTGTTGGAAGGGTCTTGGGGTATTAACCTGTATGTGAGTAGAGAGGCTGACAAGGAAAATACGGTGAGGTCACCTTCTTTAGTAGTTTGGGAGAGGGTAAAAGTATCCTTACAAATAAGGAGGAAAAGGGAAATGTTTTCTGTCTGCCTCCATTCCTCTGCTGGTCAGTTTTTGATGCTCTAGGGAAAATCCCCTGGGAGGGATAGGTGCTCCTGTCTCAGCTCTTACCACTTTCAGGCTCCTGGCTGGCAGAAAAAAACTGCATTGAGAGATTGGGTGTAGTTCAGTTCGGCTGCCTCAAACCTGGCTGATTTCACAGATACATCCTCTGGGTTTCTGATGGGCCAAGAGATTCTACAATTGGTGTTGTGCCCAGCTGTTTAGATCACTAAGGACAGCAACAGCTAGGTCCTGCAAGCCTGAGCCGTGTGCGTGAGAAACTAAATGGGTTTGTAGGAGGTAAATATACACACATGGGAAGGTAATCAGCTAGTGAGGGAAAAAATAGGGAAGAATGTGTGAGAGAGTAGATAATTAGGACAACTGAGCGAGCTATAGTCAGGAAGGCTTGTAAATAAGTACGGCAGGCTTGGTTGATAGGAACCTGAAGAGGGGAGTGGTGTCTGAATGATGTGTAGAGTGAAAAACACTGTGTGACAGTATCTAAAAAGGGGTAAAGAAGAGGTTTGTGGGGTGTGGTATGTGGAAATGCAAGATGGAGAAAGGAGAATTTTGGTGAGGTTGCAGAGTGGTATCTGCCAGGAGCAAGAAGTATGGATGAATGGAGCTGCGTTTGGAAAGAAGCGGAAAGTCACAAACTTGAGGATGAAGATGGGGATGGAGTGAGCATTTGCAGTGGGGAAGGAAGATTTTATTGAAGACTGAGGAGAGAAAGGGTGCATGTGCAGGATTTTTGGATGGGTTAGTTCTTGGAGGGTTTGGCTTGTGCAGTGCATTAGCAACACAGAGAGCCCGGAGTGCTGTCCTGTCGGCATGACTGATGCGGCTCCAGATTGCGTGTTGTGAGTGTGGGGTTTTTGCCCCGTGGGCAGAGAGAAGTTATGCATTTTCCACCCACGGAGTGTTTCAGGAAAGGGCTGCTGCAGCTCCTCTGGCAAGAGGGAGGTTTGGGCAGATCTGCTTCACTAGCCCGAATGACAAGGGAAGGGCAGAGGAAAAAAACCCGAGACACAAATAAAAAGCCGTCTGTTTGTTCCCCCAAAGGAGAGGCGGGCGTTAGCAGCCCCACACACACACACAGTGACTCCCAGATAATTAGCATGTCTATAGAGCAGAGCTTCTGGCTCTAGGCATGCAAGAATAATTTTCAACAAAATAAAATGCAGATTTTTTCCCAGTAAGTACTTGTGTTAGCTTCTGCCTCCCTTCCCAGTTTCCACCCCAGCAATACACAGGCAGCTCTCTTCCCCTGAATGTTCAGTTACTGCTGCTGCATGCTAGTTATGCACTATGGAGCAGCTTGGGGGGGATGCCAAGCGCTCTGGAGGGAGGGGGGCACAGGAGGAAATAAACACCAGCAGCACGGTCAGGATCTAAAAGCAATGTTTACTGGAGCAGAGAGAGGGAGTTCTCTCTCTGCTTAAATCCTCTTCCCCCTCCACTGGCATCACTGGGGACAAGATGGAGTTGGCCATGGACACACTGGTAATTATAGCTATGTTTCCCTCCATCATCCATCCACCAAGATGTGATACTCTCCTGTCAGCAGCAAGGAGTGCCAGGTGGGTCCACAGACTTCTTGGGGTGAGATGTGGCTCTGCAGCAGGTAATGGAGATAATCTTGTGTTCTGGCTCTGAATAAGGGTATGGGCTGCAGCAAGTGTTCTGCCAGGGATGTGAGATTTCAGGAGCCCATCTGTGGAAGTATAACAGAAGTATGGTTTGTCTTTGCCAACTGAGACCGTGATAGAGATACATGGCATATAACGTTCCGTCCTTCAGAGTGAAGACAGGAGTCTAAAAGGAGCCCTTTGAATGAAGTCCTCAAAGGTGAAGGAAATGTAGTCTTCCAGGGAAACTGAGGCACAGAGAAATAGGAGTGACACAGGTTCATGAAGGGAAATAGTAACAGAGCCCAAAACTGAGCTTCCCAAAGCAATTTCTGCTTGTACCCAAAATACATCCTTCCTCTTGCAGGTGAGATCAGACCAGAACTATGACTAAATATGAACAGTTAGCAGCCAGCTTCGGTGGTGGCAATGTGTTGCTTCGCAGGTGACTGCATTCTTTCTGAGCGTTACAAGCAGGTAACTCTCCAGTGATAGACACAAGTGATGGATTTAATGGACCTGTTTATGTGGACAACTGCTCTTGCATAGCAAGCAGGGTGCACTGCTAGCCTTAGGATTATAGTGCAACACCTAATGCAATAGGCTCCTGATCTCTGCAAATGTTGCTCTTACAGACAAGAAGCTTGCCTCTCTTGCTGGCAATTGCTATGAAATGAATGCCACAATTTGCTAGGGCTTTGGACCCCATTTTTGTTGCAAACTTTTTCTCTTGCTTCTCTTAACTCTGTGTTTCTTAATCTCTAAAATGGGGCCAGTCACCATGAGCTACTTGTGGAATTGATACTGAGGAAGAATGTGGCCCCTAGCCTCTAATCCCTCAGACATACATATCCTTAGGGGGTATTAATCTTCAAATCCAGACTGTATGGCTTAGGCTAATTGTTGGCCAATATTCACAAAAAGCATTGACATGACATGGTGTTCACTACACCATGTTCAACTTGTTCCGTAGTCATTACCTTAGTGAACTCTTTCATGGCTTTAATGGACAAGACGGATTTTCCTTTATTTGAGTGTTTGGTATTGTTAGCAAGTGTTTTTTGATATCCAGGTTAAATACTCCTTATCCTAAATTTCCCCACCTTTATACTGCCCCTGAAAGGTAGAGTTAGAGTTGGCTGCCGAATTAAGTGCTGTGTTTCATTCTATGCAAAGAGTGTTTATTTCTGAATGCTGCTGGGATACGTCTGTTGGCTGGTACTAGAATGCAGCAAAATGGGGCTAGAATTAGAAATCACATTAGCCCTCCCATCCCTCCCTCTTGGCAAGGGGTGGGGCAGGAGAGAGGATGGGAATTTTAGAAGGCAGTTCTGATGAAATCCATCTCCCTTTCCTGGCCCTCTGCATGGAAGCAATCCCAGCAAAACAGAGATGCAGATGGTCTCACCCCTGGAGCCAATGCCTATGTCAAGAGCCTTAGAAATGTGAGACCATACCACCAATGAAGTTCAAACAGCACTGAATATCTGCTGTCAACGCTGAGTAGGCTCCCCCACCCTCCTTTTCCTTTTTTTGTAGTTGCTGATGCCTTTCTTGTTTTGTTTCTTTTTATTTTGTTCTTGTGTGTTTTGTTTTCTGTCTTTAGGCCTTCTTGGAGGCCTAAAGAAAGACTGGTGGAAAAACAATCAGTCCTACTTGGATGGCTTTGCTTAAAGGATAGAAAGATCCTGTTTTGAGATTGCATCTGGAGGGGTATTTTCTAGGTATACCTCCATATCTCTCTGCCCCTCCCTCCCCTACCTCCTATGTTCTTTCACCTCCCTCCAGCATTAACAGTCATCAGAGTTTCAGTGGAAGTATTGAATAATGGCTACTGTGGGACTCCGGCCAATCGCCATGGATCGCAGTCCAGCATCTGACTTGTACAAATAGAGACAACGTTCACATCATGGCCTCCTACGCTGCTCTTCACACTATACCCGGGGAGACAGTCTCTCCTGCTCCCTCATGGCTTCTCCCTCCTCTCTGTGGGCAACACAGCCTGTTTATAGTCTTCCAGCATCCACCTTGCTCTGTTGGCACAGCCACTGCTCTGTCTCTGCTGTGTCCTCAGCACAAGCTTTCTTGCTGTAATGATGCCATTCTGTGAGTAAGCCTGTAAGTTTTAGCTCTTGCTGAGCCTTCCATTTTGGTAAAGTGAAAGCTAGACTGCATGTTTCACAAGTCAGGCTGTCCTCTCAGGCCCTAAGTGCAGAGGATGGGCAGAAGTCTCAATATTATATTTTCTAGGCCACCTATTACATGAACTGCTAAGCTGGAAGCATGGGCACATTGATCATATTTCAAGCCCTGTTGATTCATCAGATACCACACTTTACATTAGCCATTGGTCCCTCAAACAAAGTGAAAAAGGCAGGGCAGATGGGTCTGGATGCTTCCTGGGCTGGGGCATCCCAAGCCTTCTGGACCAATCTGCCTCAACTTGACAATGTCTGGCAAACTGCTCAAGGAGAAAAGCCTGAACACAGAATAGCCTTTTGGGTTAAGTTATCATGCAGGCTCAAAGAGATTAGAATTTGGTGGCTGCTGACATTCTGTGCTACTCTTTCTCACGTTAGATCATAAATCAGGTTTCATACGGGTCTAGCATAAAAGTGTGTAGTGGGGATGCAATGTGTGTCCTCTGTGGTACACATTGCAGGGAAGTAAAGAAACTTTTTCCCATCCATCCCAGATGGTTGTAAGTTGAGGGCTTCTTTGGGAGAACATTGTAAAGAGCTACAAACTGAAAGACCAGCCACTGAGCTTGCTTTGAGAAGATTCATAAGAGTATGTGTACATACTCAAAGAAAACACACAACAGAGGAACCAGGTATTGAGAGGCTGCTGGTTCTGGCTGTTTCAGAATGAATTAGTTTGACATTAAGAATTTACTTCCATGTCTCATTCTTTTTGCTTGTTTTCCCACTTCCATTTTTCATCACTTGACTTTTTTTTCCTTCTAGTCCTAATTTTGAAAGGGGACCAATATAGACAGCTGAATAGCCCTCTCTCTTTTCTTAGCTTTTTCTTTCTTGTTTCTGAATTAATAAATGGCAGGGATCAAAGTAAATCAGTATATGTCTGGAAGAATTCAGAGCACTTGGACATGCAACAATTTACTGAATATTCAGAAAGAAAGATAGAGAATTAATCAGATCAGCAAGCAACTATGAATCTAAAGGAAATATAACCATGATAAAATTCCTGATGCTGGAGCAGCATGGAGTTTAATCATTGGAGAATTTGAAAAGCTTGTGTATGTTTTGAGACATTTTTATTCTTTCAGTCATGTCTTTTGAGATAAAAAGTAATAAGCTAATTAAAATGTACCCAAGCGTGGCTGTGAGTAATAAGATGAGAGTATGGACATAAAAAACCCAAACCAACATACATACAATCCTTTCATCTAGTTCAGGACATACAGTCATGTTTCAACTTTCTGAACATCAGTGGTATCAGTGGGAATACAGGCTTCATTAAATGCTTGGACAGTCCATTCATTAATAGGTCAGACAGGATTTAAGTACAACTAGAAAGTCCCTATTTTGCTCTTACGCTGGTCAAAAGCTTCTATGACAAGCAGAGGAAAAACAGAGCTGTAAGTGATGAGGAAATTAAGCCCTACTCTGGCCAAAGCTCCAAAATCAATGTATCGGGGATAGTTTCAGAGACAGGTACAAAGTCCAATGGAGTCATGTCAGTGAACACGCACAGCACATGAATTATGATAAAGAGTATTTACCTATTTGCAGGAAGGGGCTGGAGGACATTTATTTAATAGTGTTTTCTGATTTTGAATGAAGAAGGGAGGTTGAAGGATGCTTATTATTTAACTCGCTGGTTTGGGGGATGCATGGCTGAAGCAGTGTTACTGATCTTCAGGTGAGCTGCAGGCTGCAGCTTCTGGGCAGCATTGAGTGCAGTTGGGCCAACAGAGAGGAAACTGAGGGCAGACCTGGACCTTTGTTGGAATGATTGTGTGTTTTCTTTTGCTACAGCTACAGATTTTAGGAAAGGATAGGAATGCATGCGAGCAAAAGGCTTGAATGCATGGACATAGTAAGGGTCTGTTTGATAGGCTCCTTCTTTGAATTTGGCTTAAAAAAGTCTGCATGAATGGTGGTATGCATCTATTATTTATTTCTTCCTTCAGATTTCCAAGTCCAACCGTAGGTGTGCCTCGCCCATAAATTAAACATCCCAACATAAACAAAGGGCTGCTCATAAATATCTCTACCTTAACGCATCTCCTTATCAACAGTCTTGGAGGGAAAAAGGTGGGCTCTGTAGCATGAAATGAAGAGACTTTCTCATTCATCCTTTAGCACTGTTAAGGCCTTAGTTGTTCTGATTTTTGTGCTGATACCCTGCTTTTCTCTCACCTGTGTTGATGCCTCAAGCTTAATTCAAACCAGCTGATCATTTGCTGGTGCAACAACTCTTCTGCTTCATCTGACAATGCTGACAAAACACAGTGTCTCTCTCCTGCTCTAGGCTTGTGCCCTCACTCCCTCTGCAAATGGATGTTCTTGCTGTGCCCACAGGTAGTCAAGGCTCCTGCTGCCGTGCAGCCTTGCATATTGTTGCAATTTCTATTGAGACGTGACTGGGATGGTTCTTCAAAAAAGCAAGACCCACTGGACCCACAGCAAACACTGAGCTGAAATCCAGTGAACCTGGGGTGAGATGCCACTTGCCCTTCAGGAACGATTTAGAAGGTAAGTTGGAAATATGTGCCACTTGAGTTTCTAGACCTTTTCGTGGTCAGCAGGTAAATGGTATTGGCTTTACAGGAGACTGAAGTGGGTGCAGGCAGGCCACCCTTACATGCTTTGCCCACAGACTGTCATGCACAGCTACAGGGAATTGATACCAGTGAGTATGGGACAAACGTGTACCCTGCTGTAGAGATTAGCACCACTTGCAGCAGCAGCGTTAAGAGAATTAGTAGACTCATTTACAGTCAGGCCAAATGTCAGAGACAGAAAAACAGTCCCTGCTGTAGCAACACAAGTACTCTTAAGCAGGTGGCATGAGGTTTTTCGCTGTTGACTCTGCTGCTGCTGGAGGGTGGGTGCAGCCAGGAGCTCCATCACTCTCACTCTTCCTGCCACCAAAGCGCTGTTTCCATTTCCTGCCACAGTGGTGAGAAAAGCCTTCACATTGCTGCCTCCTCCCTTGCCCTTTCAAACTCCCTCTCCCCAGTTGAGTCGTCTTTTTGACATATAATGTGCCCTGAGGAGGATCTGAAAGACAAAGCATGCTAAAGGGGTACTCCCCTTCCCACACACATGCTTACTGGGGAGGCAGCCCTTGGTAATCTCCTATGTCTCATTCGCAGAAGTGTTTGCCCTTGAAAAGAAATGCCTGGTGGTTAAAGTGGTTCCAGTAAAATACCTAGTGAGTAGGTAGCTAATTTCCATAATACAGAGAAGTGTCAAGAAAAGAAATCCCTGGGGCTTGGTCTGTAGCAGAGAAATTACCTATCACTGGCAGCAGGCAGGAGCTCTGTGTTCAGTACTGGTTCAGGTTTGCTCAGGGCTAGTTTTGACCCTTGCCTACGGTGAGGCTGCCAAATGTGGTTTAAACCACATGAGTCTGAACTTTTACTGAAACTGTTCGAAAAATGGTATTTTTCCAGTGTGGAACGGAGATGGGGACAAGCAGGCAGTCAGAGAGTTTATGTCGTGATTGTGCCCTTCAGTAAGGGAACTCCATCCTACCATTGCTGGTAATTTCTGTCCCTTGGAAAACTCTGCTCCAACTCAACATCTGTTTTTCCAAATGGCTCTGCTATGTTAGATTTTTTTTCCCAAGTGCTTTTCAAGCTCGGTTGGCTGACTTGCCATCTGCAGGTCAAGTGACTTGCCCCCATAGGTCATGCAGCAAGTAAGCACTTTGATCCTTGTCCCCACACATGAGATCAGTTTGAGGCACTTCTGCTGCCAGTGTTGAGATCTGTGCTTCAGGCTTTGGAGGCAGGGTGTTTCCTGGATTACGTAGCTCTGTTTGCCAGAGACTAAAGAGACTGTGGGGAAAGGTTTAGCCATTTGCTTCCAATTTGACCTGATCTCAGGTCTGAAAGCAGAAAGGCTTATTCTGTAAATGGATTGAAGGTGTGAACTGCCTGTTTTATCACTCCATTCTTTCACCCAGGGGAAAATGTAGGCCCTGCATCACTCCAGCATTGCATTTTAGCTGCAAGGTGTTTGTTTCCATGGGCCATGTACCCTGATGGGCATGCTGGTTTTGACAGGGGTTGCTGAATGCTTGCCTCTTCCTGGAATTTGCAACCCTTACTAATAAATGTGTTTCAGTTCAAGCAGCATTTAGAGCAAAATAACAGGTCAGTCCCAGGGCCTCTGAATAGCAAGGAATAGTTTTGCTAGCTGGTTGCTCCTGCAGTATATGTACTCAGGGCTGAGTGGGTATTTATATTGTGGGAATGGGTTGGAAAGGTTGGTTGTCTTCACCCAAACCGATGCCCTCCTTCTACTCTGTTATGGAGGCCTCTATTGTTATATCAGAGCCAGTCAGTGCAGGTGTCCTCTGTATCATCATTTCCCATCATCCTTGGAAACCTCCTCACCATTAAGAGGGCTGAATGAAAAGAAAAAGGTGTACTGCCTGACCACCTGCCAAGAATGTCTTAATCAGAAAACCTCCTTTTGTGGGCAGGCAGACTTGGATGAAGCCTAAGCTATTCCAGCTATTATTATTCTTCCTCTTGCAGCCCTTTCTAGCATCCAGCAAGGGGAGCTGAGAACCTGCTCCCTTCCCTTTCTCCATGACAACTGCATCCAGGCTGTCCCCAAGTAAAGAAGGCAGCATCGCTGTTTACAACTTGCAAGGGCTGACTCCCATCCTGCTGCATTTGTCTCGCTGCTCTTGCTGAACTGGGATTCTGACTGAAAGCTCTTGGATGGGAGCCTGCACACCAACAGGCTAATGTGCTAAACAGCTGTTGTAGGGCCATATTTCACATCCACGCGTCACTCTCAGACCACTTGCTCTCTCCCCTGCGTCTCGGGAAGGCCGCGCTTTCCCCCTTATTGCTTCCCACTTCTTCCAGCGTGGGAGGGTTCCCTTTCATGACATTTTTTTTTTTTTCACCAGGTTTCAGAACTCTGTTATTCCCTCCTTTTTTTCCTCCCCTTGGTGGTGCCTTAAACACAGCAGTTAAGATGAATATACAGAGCCAATCCATAGAGCCATGCCCAGGGAACTGCCTGGTTTCAGCAGTTAACCTCCTTACTCCCTCTGCCTTTCCTATGAGAAGCCTTCACAGGCGATGTGCAAAACAACAAAAGTTTAGTCTTGTTTTCTGCTATCTCATCCCAGGAGAAGATGGAGGCTCAGTCACTTTAGAAATTTGCATTTCATGTGGCAATCTTCATTTACCTGTTCAGAGGCTCAGTGTTCCTGCACTAATCTCTGTGTTTTCCTTTGGTGTCAGCCTTGTCCCACTCTTGAGCAGCATATTCAGCTGGCTCCCCAGTCTTGTCCCACAGGGAACTCACAGATCCCGCAGGCAGAATCCAAGTTGTTCATGTACACTCCATGCTACTTCCTTGGCCTCCCCTGCAGGTGGCCAAGGAAGAAGTCTGACATTCCTTCCTGTGCTCTATGGGGGGAGTTCCAGGTCTCTTGCTTCAGTACTAGATTGCTTTTAGCAAAGTTCTGCTATTAATTTCAATAGGAGCAGGGCTAAGTTTTTGGTTTATGTGAGTCTGGGAGCCTATGGAGGGCTCCATGGGAAGAATTCTTCTCTTCAAGCTGTGCATTTCCATACCTATTCTAGGCTCAAGTTTTGTGCTCATCTCCCAAGGTTTGTATTTGAGAACAGGATCTCTGTCAGGGAAGGAAAGTGGTGGTACACAGTGTTTCTGGTGCTCTGCAAGGTATCAAAGCCATCTGAGTTGCCTCTTGTGGTGCCAAGAAGGGAGGCAGATGCTGATAAATTCCTATCTCAAATTTTATTTGTATTGGCTTCACTGTGGAGAAATACAGTTTCGTCCTCCTTCTTCTCTGCTTCCTCAGCTACCATTGGGTAAAGGAGAGAGATACTGTAGATGGGAGATCTGCATAGCAGGTGATTCCACAGTCACAAAGCACAGGGAAAAGGGAACAAAGGACTGTCTCAAGCACATAAGTAGTAAATACTTCTAAAACCATGTTAGAAAAGAACACGGAAAATTGAAGCTACAAATAAAACCCATCTGAGCAGCACCACAGTTCCTATCTTCCCTTGTTCTGGATGCCCTTTGGACGAGGGAGATAAAGTGCCACTTCATTCATCTTAGCAAGGAGGGATCCACAGACAGATATTTGCCTTTGATCTTGGCTTTTACATTCATTTTAGTAACTTCCCATTCTGATTATCCTTTGATACAGATACATGCATGCACACAAGCATTCACATACAAGATCACCCTTCCATGCAGGCAATGAGGCCAATCTTTGACATCTTTGCAAAAATTAGACTAAATTATTTGACGTCTGTTGCATGCATTGGGTCCTTCCTGGCAGTGTAAGGATGGCAGGTCTCCGATTTCCCTGTTTTCTCTGGTAGGTGAAGAGTCATCAGGAAACTGATGAGCAGAGAAGTTAAACGACTCAAGATTCACACAAAAATTTAGTGACAGCTGGAAGAAAAAACCTCAGGATTCCCAGCTCCCCATTGCCTGCCCCAGTGGCAGGTATGAGATGTCAGGAAGGAGCACTGATTTCCCTGGGGCCTGTGGCTGGCGGATACTGCCCATCATTTTTGCTACAGCACAGCGTAGCTACATTGTCACCACACACAGGGAGCTCCAAGGTAGCTTGAAAAGTGTGTCATTCATTCCTATGAAACCCTCTGACAGCAATGCCCAAAACTGGTGAGAAAAAAAACTTGGGGGGGTTGCACATTTTTTTGCTCCTCCCCTTCCTTTCCCTACCTTCATGCCTTGATTAAAAGGCAAAAAACCCCAGGCTTTTCTGCCCCCCCGTCTAAGCAGTCAAACATCGCAGAATGCAGAGGCACCAGTGTAGACTTGCTTCTGTGAGTCTTTGCTGGCCAAATTATGTGGCAGTGGGTGCTGGGAGTGCACATGTGCATGGAGAAGTGGGTAGAGAGGGGACAGAGCTGCTGCCATAAAGCTTTTTTTTCCCACTTCTTGCCAACATAATCAAAATAACTCACTTACACCTAATAAAATAAAATGCAGAATCCAAAAGCCTTCCTTCCCTCCAGCGGTTTGTCTGGATCCCATTCCTTGAAGCTGAACTGAGAAAGCAAGAGAGGGTTTTATATGGGTTTTGTTGTTAATTTTTCTAGAATGAAAAATACTAACAGTGAGGCAGAAGGTGCAGCACATCTCTGACCCACATGGAAGTCAAAAGTTCCTAAAGTTGCTGGCTTGATGGGGACCAAACTTTATGGCTAAGTTAATGTCTGGATTTTTTTCCTCTTCTTCCTTTCTCTCTCTNCCCCCCCCCCCCTTTTCTGTTTAATTTAGTCTTTGCTTACCACAGGTAGGTGGGATTTATCCCCTCTTTGTGTGCGCTAAATGTGTATGCTTTTCCAATTAGACCTGATATGCCCTTCCTTTCGGTCCATTTCCATTTAAGATTGCTTTCCATCACAGCTGTAAAACTCCAGAATGTGGGAATTATCAGCAGTCCTTTACAATGTGGCAGTACTGACCAGAGATGATGGATCCAAAGGTGCTAAAAAATAAAAGAAAGCATAAAGACAAGAAATGCCACGAGGTAGTGGCACTCCTATATACTTGTTAACTCTTCTGTATCTTCTGCATATGTAAATTATAACAGTGAAGGGGACTGTTCCTGTGGTGAATTAAAATACAAAATTAATGACCTAATGTGTTGGTGATACAAAGCCGGGCTTGCTTCTTGGAGGCTCTGAGTAATATTGATTGTGAAACAATCAACTGAAAGTGTGAGTTTGTGAAAAATTGAAAGACTTCACAGAAACAGGTTGATTTTTGACAAAATTTTCAGGGGAAAGATTCTGCAAGAAATAGCCTTAGACTTCTCCATTTTAGGTTTCTCCTTTGACCAGGATGTGTCATTCTGAATCGGGATATTACAGGGACGGACACAGCGCTGATGTCAATGCAAGCACAGCTGTGACCACATCAGGGAATGCAGGAGCACCCCTACCCACCTTTGTAGGCCATGCAACGGGGCACGTTTACTCCTCCAGACTGGCTCATGGGGTGGGGGTGGGAAGGTGAGCATAGAGCTGCAGCTGGGGGGGAGACACATGTAGTCCTGCAAGCACCCAACCATCCTGCTCCAGGAGCCCCCGGGCAAAGAGGGAGCACCCCAAGGCTCATTGCCAGAGCCTGCCGCGGGACAGAGCCTGCGCTGAGGACATGCAAGTATGGTGGGAGGGCAGTGGAAATCTGGGTTGAAGGTTGGACTGAAGCTCCTTCAACTCTTCCAGTACATCTTCACTGTCATTCCCACAATGGGAGAAAGTGAGATGCAGAGGTATTAATGTGACTCAGCAAGTCAATGACAGAGACGGTGACTGAGCCCGTGGACACACTGATCTCAGTAGTTGTTCTTTAGCTCCAAGACTATCTAGTATATGAGAGAGATTTACATTCATGTTCAATGTTTTCTTTTTACTGTCATGCATATTTAATATGCATCTAATAAATGACTAAATTCCATAGCTTGCACCACTGCAGCTATGAAAATATGCAGTAACCCAATGCCTCTTATCTTTGTTTCAGTTTTGGCTGATGACAGAGAGAGAAGAAACCTGCCCTTCAAACGCAGGTAAATGGTCTCCACTGAAATCATTGGGGTCTATGTATTTGCTCTTTAAGGTATAGGTTGCCCATCTTTATTACTGGCTAAATTATGTCTTAGAAACTATTAAGTTATTTCCACTTCCATCAGGACTTACAGATTAAAAAAAAAAAGTATTTAAAAAAGTATTTTAAAAAACACCTAAAACCTACCGCACAAAGGTGACAAATAAAAGACAAAAAGATGCTGTATAAAATGAAGGTAAAGGAATAAGGTCCATATGCTTTTAAGGGCAGATTCAGTAGGGAGGTAAAGGGGACTGTGACAAACTAATTTCTTTTACACTTCTGTCACAGTAATGAGGGAAAGTTATTCCTGTCCCCAACAGGCTGCACCCAACCCTGACGTGAGGTATCTACTCTGCGGTGTCCTGTCTGTCCCATCAGGTATGGTTCAGTGTTTCTCAGCCTCAGATCTTTTTTCATTCAAGCTACAGAAGCTCATGATTTTACCACCGGTGGTTTCCCAAAGTTGAATCCTTGGTGTTGGTCAGAGGATGCTGTCACATATGCGCGTGTCATTTACCCCGTAAACTCTAATTTTTTTTAAAGAGGCAGATGCAACATAAGTAGGAAAATTAAGAGCACTGATCCACTTGCAAAAGCCATCTCTTTTTAGATCATTACAGTATGTAACATCCTTGAGTGAAATGGAGTTATCGGCCAAACCTGTAATTTTCAAGTAATTGCTGAGTTTTGAGTGTTGTCATGTTATTAGCAGCAGTAGCCAGCATTTGAAAAGGAGGCAGCAGAAAGTTTCTATTAATATGCAATCAAAAATATTTTTCACCAATGACATTTAAAAGCTGAAGCATCAGAGTCATACCTTGTGAATCCCTGTCTGTATCATGGCAGCAGAGGGAACATGTAGCAAAGAAGGGAAAAAGTCTGATCGTAAAAAAAATTACAGAGACACCATGTGAGAGGCATAATACAGTAATTTGCAGGTTGGGATGAAAAAACATCAATGCTCAATTCTGCGTATTGAGCTATTATGTACAAGTTATTATTAACAATCTAATTGCTCAGCTCAGGTGCTGGTGGGAAGAGATTTCATATGATAAATATGCCTCCAACATAACTCAATTCTCTTTACTAGTGTTTGACTGAGGACAAATTAGGTTGTTTATGTCTGGGAATGAATTTTGTGAAAACAGCCTATACCAAAGGGCCTGTGGAGCTGAAAAGGTAGGGTAAGATGAACATAAACGTTTCACAGTGCAGAATTTTCTTGACCCCTCATAGTAAACCTTTTGGTACAGGATTCAAATGTGCGAGAGTCTGACACACACGCAGTAGCACTGATTCTTTTGGTATGCACCATCTTCACATAACATGGAAACTACCAGCTCAATTTTCAGTATTGAAAATACGGAGTAAATGTGACTTCAGTCTGTTGGAACAGACACAATTCCATTGAGACACTTGGAATTCTTCAACCATTATCAACACTCAGTCCAAAAACTGTCCTCTTCCTCATTATTTCAAAGCTAGATCGTTAAACACCTGAAACAGTTTTGGAGGAATAAAAATGTAAAGATATCAACAAATCAACCTTATCTCCTTAAATATCAGGAAGGAATGAATTTCCCTTAGGGCCTTCCACAATCCTGTTACCATGAAGGAGGGACTATGCTGGCTTGCTGAAAAGAAAAAAGGGAGGGAGGAGAACGCAGCCGCTGGGGAAGCTCTAGCTCCCTATTTCCAGATCAAGTTATTTGCAGTCTGCGTCTCCATCAGTCTCGGTACCCTTTGGAGAAGTTTTGCTCCAGATACATCAGTTCAGTTTTGCTGCTGTTACTAAGGAGTACCAAAATGCTCTGGTCTTTTCCGTATGCCACAGGGAACCCAAAGTGCATTCCGGGAGCCAAATGCATGACTCAGGTATTTCTTTCTTACTCCAGTGACCTGAACTGCACGCTGCTTGTAGCGCTACAAAACCAAACCTGTGACGGACTCACCAAAAAGCTCGTGTCCAGTGCCAGAGGAAGCACGAGCAAAAGTGGCTCTGTGCCATCAGCGTGGCTACGCTCCAGGTACGGCTCCCCAGCCCCGGTGCCGTTCTTGGGGCTTTGGGGACACCTGAGGGGCGCGGGTGGCCCTGCGCAGGGCTGGCCTGCCCACCCCAGTCCGTTACAGGGCAGCACCCTGCCGCTGCACAGCACCGCCGCCTCACCGACGTGTTGCTGCGGAAAGACCCACGTTCCCCTCGCTGCAGCGCTGCCCAAGCACAGCCTCCTCCCCGGGAGGGGCTCCCGTTTGACCCGGCCGGGGTCCGGCTCCCCCCCACGCCCTCAGCCCCGCCGTGCCGGGGAACTGGGGGGGAGTCCCGGGGGAAGCTCCGCGCCCTCAGCCCTGCCGTGCCGCGGGGGAGGACTCCCGGGGGAAGCTCCGCGCCCCAACCCCGAGGCCTCCCACGCCCCAGCCCCACCGGGGACGCTCCCCTCGGGCGGAGCCTCCCCCGCGCTCCCCCCGCGGGGCCCGGCGGCGCGCCCCGTCGCTGCCCGCGGCCCGCAGCGCGCCTGGCCGGCGGCGGCCACCCGACACCCGCCGCTTCCAGGAACCCGCCCCCCCCCCCGCCTCGCCCCGGCCGCGCCGCGCCGTCTGAGGCCGCCGCCGCCCCGCGGGCTGCCGGCGGGGGGGGCGGCCCGGCGGCTGGCAGAGCGCCCGCCGCGGCCGTGCCCTCGGCTGCCGGCCACCCTGGGCGGCCCTGCGGCTCTCCCCGCTCCGCTCCCGATGGGGGTGTGTGTGCGTGTGTGTGTCCCCTCTCCTCGTCCCCAGCCCGCCCGCGCAGCGCCGGCGGGGGGAGCGGTGCCGGCAGAGAGGCGCTCTGTGAGCGGGGCACGCCTGGGGGAGAGGGCGGTTGTCCCGGGTAAATAACCCCGCCCCGACTTAAAGGCAGGGGTATGGGCCTAGGGGGGGAGAGGGAGCGGGGAGGGGCAGACGAGGGCTTGTTCTGCAGCATTTCTGTAATGTAATTACACCAGATTTAAATGAGCGAGTGTTTCCTGCTGAAAAATAATCACTATTGTTACCCTCGAGCTCCACTATTCTGGATCGCCTGATCTATATGTTTAAAATGTCAAGGCCTGTATAGGAGCAAAGACTCCAAAAATATAATTCTCAGAATAAAAGAAAATCCTTTTAGAGAGAGAGTGCATATGTGGCTGGCTGGCTTTCTGCGATGCTGAGAACCAACAGTTCCCATACGACTGTCGGCTCATAATGCTTCCATGTTTTATTCCTCCCTTCTACAGGATCTGTCCATTGTTCTTGTCTGGATCCATCACTAACTCAATCTGAGTCCATGGCAAACTTGTGAATACATATTCCAAGAGCCATCCAAGGTGTTGGGGCTGTTAGCCCTGCTTCAGAGAAAGGGAACTGAAACATGCCCAAGGTCACCCAAGGAAATCTGCACTAGATTAGTGCTTGAATCATTCATTCTGGTCACAGAAATGCTAATTTCATCAGCCAACATCTGAGCAGAGCCTTGAATGATACGGCTGTATGGAAGATGTAGGTATTTCTGGTGTTGGTCTTACTCCGTTAAGCTCAGTGGCAAATTTCATTGGCAGTGGAATGAGATCTAACCAAATATTTTCTTTGGGTTTGGTTCTCTTTTCATTAATGTTTTATGTAAAACTGATGTAAGCAAGAGCAGAATTAGACTTTATATTTATTTAATAATTTTATAAAATATTTTTTGAATTACTGTGGGATTATTCAACAAACATGCTGATTTCTCGTAACAGACTGGGGTATCTCAAATGAATGTCATAAACTTTTTTTGTGTGTGCAATCCTTTATTTCTGCATTCTTTACAGCAGGAGTAGGAGATAATGGGGCTGGAATGTCCTTGATTGTTCATGTTACTTCTCTGTGTCAAGCAGGATAAGACTCCGGCTAATCCTGCCATAAATTTAGGTATTCCTAATCCTTCGGTATTCCCACTTTTCTTCAGGCATTAGGCATGTAATCAGTCCTGTGCCAAAAAAAGAATATTAAAGAAAAATTTGGGACTGTAAGCAGCTATAAAAAATGAAAAAAAGTACAAGTTATACAGTATTGCTCAAGTTCAGATGGTTTTAATAGCTCTCCTCTCTAACCTGTCTGGCTCTACAGTCCCTTAGCACAGGAAAATTTATATTTGGGAGCATGCAGAGATCTCTCTTGAGGCTGTTTACATAGCTCAGTACTCTTAATATAGTGATATAGTGGTGCTTTGTCCCCTCTTATTGGAGTGTCCATTAAAGCTTTATATTTCTGCTCTTTGTAAGTATGGTAGAATTGGACAACTTACCCCCAGCTAATGCGTGGGGCTAGTGGGAAAAGGGAGCTAACTGTGATGTTTGGAGTTAGAGTGTGACTAAAGCACATCCTCTTGGGATCTAAACAGAAAAGAGTGGTTCCAAGCGAGAGCGGACCTGTTCAGAACTGCTGCCTCACAAGCAGGGGCCCAGTTTTAAGATGGTGTGTGTTATCCCTACTTCCCTGCGGAGCTGAGGTGGGGGAGTCTGCTCTGCAGTCCTCCTGCTGGAGCTGCCCTAGGGACAGGAACTGCCCTACAGCACTTGGGGATCAATAGGGAGGAGAGGGCATGTAGCGGTGGAGCGGGAAGCAGGGCTCAGAGCAGCTTCTCCAAAATAAAAGAACTAACACTGCTTTGGGGAGGGAAAACATACGGGGGTGGATGTCCCTGCTGCTAATAGCGGAAAATGCATTGCTGTCAACCTGCACAGTGGTATTTCACTATGGTCTGCTCCATGGCTGCTACACCCCTTTCCTGATGCCTTATCAGTAATGGGTGTTATGTGATCCCTTGCAAAAGTTAACATTTCTGCTGCCTTCTTCCTAGCTCATGTTGAGTTTGTCCTTTCCTTTCCTGCTTAGCCTGTGGCTTATATTACTGATATGTTTAAAGAAGTGAGTGCATTTTTCTCTTCTAGGTAATATTTGTTTCTTCAGGAGTTACCAGTTTGGTGTATGTACACATTATGAGGTGCTGTGCTTCTAGCCCAGCGACTGCAATTCTCATACTAAATTAGGTACATTCCATAGCTATTCCTGCTGTCTCATGGGCATGTCAGCATGGGACAGGAGACTCACAGGCAGACTTTAGCGTACCATCCTTTTTCTATAGGGTGGGAGAATCCAAAGAAAAGGACCTGTAGGGTTTTGAGTGGGAGCTGTCAAGGAGTGTACAGGCAGAATCCAAGGTGAAATGCAGCCACTGTTCCCAGCTCTGGGCTGGAGTGGTGGTCAGTGCCTCTCACTGCACATTTCTAGATTATCAGTTCTGCCTGCTTTTGTATCCGTGGGCTCTTCCATCACAGCCATCCCTGTTCTGCTGGCCTGTTTGGAGACAACGTGGGGAACCACCTCTGTGCATCACATGCACAAAGGCGTTGGCCTGGCCTTACCACCAACGGGTATTTTCTCCCACTGGGGATGATCTATAAACCATATATCTGGTATGTCTCTCTGGCCGATGTGGAAGCTTTACAAGCAGGCCAGCTGCTGTGAGGAGGCCACAGCCACACAGCTCCCAACTTTAGTTTTTATAAACACTAAAATAGACAATGGGGGAGGAAAAAAAGAGAAATAAACAAGCTGGCTGCTTTTGATTAGGAGCAACCCTTCTTCAGTCTGCACTAAAAGCACTCATGTTTGCTTAACAGTACAAATAATTAATCATGTGAAAGTGGATTCCTGGACCAGGATAAGATGGCAGGACCTTTTACTTGCTCCCACAGGTCCATTTACGGTGGGTTCCACTAGCATCTTGCTGGCATTCTCTGGAGGGTAAAGCCTGTAGAAATGTACAGGGATTAGTGAAATGGTTCCTTTGTCATCCGGCAGTTCTGGATCAGGCCCGCTGTGCGAGTTTCCCTGTTGTTTCCAGTCTGCGGGAAGTTGCTGTCTTTTGTGCTTAAATGCTGCTAAAATAAGATTATGGGATTTTGTATGTAAATCCATGAATCAAAATGACCAACCTGACTGGCTTTAGGGACAGTGGTTTTATGCCTTGATCCTATGGCTGCACACTGATTTTCAAGAGTGGCAGCAAAGCATCTCTCTTCTTTGCTTAGCAAACAGTGGGTTACCTAGCATAAAAATGAGCGTCGTCTGCAAGTTCTACCAAGGGCCTATGAAATTAGGGTTTCTTGAATGTATTCCCAGCTTCTCTGCCAGCTCTCCATGGGCCTCAGTTTGTGCACCTGTAGAGTGGGGATAGACATCCATATATGCCTTACAGGAATGAGTAGCGTGATGTTTGATTGAGAAATGTCTGTGCTCTGAGATGCCCAGATGGAGGACGTGGCAGTGAACCGTACTTACTGCTCTTATTAGACCCTGCTAGCAGAAGGGAGAAATAGTTCTATGCTGCCTCGCTTTAAATGGGGCAGAGTGTGAGGCACAGACACAAATGAAGATTGTTCAGATTGTTTTGTTTTTCTTTTTCCCTGCAGAGAACCTGGCCCTGATTCTGCTGTCATGCTGGTGTGGAAGAGCAATTCAACTGGTGTCAGAGGATTTCCATTGACATAAATCTAGTGTAAGCAGAAGTATCTTGGGGCTCTATATTGGACATTTTCCACTTTCCAGGGTGAATGTGTGGGCTTCCCTCAAGCAGACAAGCCTCAACAGGCTGCTGCTTTGTCCTTGCCCTTAATTTTTCTTCTATTTGCCTATGTTGTTTAACTGTGTAAATTTCAGAATTCTATTCCATAAATGTGTCTTCCATAAATGCAAATGGGGTGAGCATTAAAATAAGCCATAGTTAAACATTTTAGAGAGACTTTTCCATTTACCACTGATAATCCCTTCCAAATTAGCAATAATATGTGGATTTTGCTGTCCATAGGCAGGCAGCTTTGCTGGTATTTATCATGATTGATAATGATAATTTTATTAATTATTTTCATAGCATTTTGAAGTATTGCAAGCTTCCTGCAGAACAAACGAGCCCCTACCCTGAGGAACCTTGCAGCAAAGGTATGTCTGATAAAGAATATTGAATTAGACTAAGGTATGAGTACATAAGGTCAAGCTTGCTATTCTGCTTTCATACAACTCTCACAATAACAAATAATAACAATTACCTAATTAACTGTAAGGCATAATGGCAGCTTTCATCCAAGATCTTAAAAACGCTTTGAAAGGTGGATTTTGCAAATGTAGAACTGCAGCACGGGGATGAACAGCTTAATTTTCATCAGACAGTGTGGAACTCGCCAAAGGGATACACAGGGGAGTGCGTAGCAAAAATGGGTTGAATTCATGCTTCTTGCAGCACTGTCCAGTGCCTCATTTTTGTGGGTGGCTGTGCCACACAGTTCACACAGTTGCCAGACATCCTTCCCACAGTATACCTTCTTGTCTGCCTTTCTTTTTTATGTGACCCAGAGCCCTGGGTAGTATCTTTCAGGCATAGCTTTGAGACAGGTACTCCTAGAAACTTAGATCTGGCTGTAGAGACTTTTTTCTTCTGAGCAAGAGAGTTGTGTTCTCAGCACCCAGAGAGCAACCTCACAAGATAACCTTACACCTGAGATTTGCAAGATCAGAAAGGTTCTGGGGATGACATGCGCTGATGGCAAACGCGCAGCTCACACACACAGGCATGCATGCAGGCAACAGTGTGTAGAGTATCTTGAAATATTTTCAAGATTAGAAGAAAATATTTACTGCTGGTCCCCTTCTAGACCATTCTGTTTTTTAAAAAAGAGGTGTGGAAGCAGCTTCTCTAATACAACTGTAGGTTTTCCCTCCCCCTCGTCATTTCTGCCAAAAGAACTGGAGAGCTGTGGTCAATGGCATCACTGAAGGACATGTGGGCTGACAGACAGTAAGTTTGCTACAGCAAATATTGCAGTCTTTTCCAACAGAGGCAAAACAAATCACATGTTGTCAGTGGTATTGCAGGTCAAGCATGAGGCTTTGCCAGCTTCCCCAGTCTGAGCAGAAACAGAAATACAAGCAGTGAAGGGAGACAGAAAAGGTGGCTGACTGACTAGCTGCCTGTTTTATTTAGTTATCTACTTATGTCTATTTTTCTATACTTTTTTTTTTTCTTCTTAACGCACACAGTCCCCCAGTTTTCTATTATTATAGTGATGAGTTTCATTCTGTGCCCAGCACCAAAGCTCTGCCCATGGTGGTGCATACTGGACACTATTTTTTCCCTTCCCTTCTTCTCAATGTATTGCATATAGTATCCCACCTCAGCTCAATGCAGATTTGAGACCATTACCTTCTGCCCAATGATTTCATGCTGTATGGGAGGAGCAAGAGTAGAGAGCAGCTTTAATCCCTCGTCCTCTTGGCCAGAGAGGAAAGGCAGTGTAAATGAGAAAGTTGGTCTCAGCTGAGACCCTCTTTTCCCTGCTTCATCTCTCTCCCTTCATGTATCTCCTGTCCCTTCTCTTCCCTTCTGCTATATTTCCTGCTCTCTGACCTGTGTCATAGCGTGTCACTGTGTCACTAGTGACCTCACTCTCTTCTCCTTTGCCACTCCTGTCTATCTGGGACAAGGTGCTTGAGAGACTAGGGGCCCCACACAACTGACAGACAAGCCTGTGGAGTTATTCCTCCTCTTTCCAGCTATGAATATGGCCCAAGGGGCTTCTAATCACTTTCATTCATTCTGCACACAATGAGTAGAGCAGCAAAAGCTCACAACACAGGAAAGAGGGGGAGAGAACTGGCAGAGGAAGAAAAGGATGGGAGGAAAGAGATGGGTTTCTCTCTTTATCCATGAAGCTGGAGACTTCCCTGTTTGGGAAATGAAGGCCCTCTGACTGCCTTAGCATTCAGTTCTATCAGGCTGGCTCTTTCCCAAAGACATTAAATTCACATAAGAAATAAAAGCATTTTACTGTGCTAGAGCTGTTCATTCCTCGAGAAGTCCTAGAACTTTGTGGGTGGAAGGCAGAGACTCTCCAGGAGGCTTCAGGAAAGCCGTTTGTCTCCCAAATAATCTAGGGCAAGAAAGCAGAAGGTATGATCAGACTCACCTACAAGAGCAAGAGTTTGAAAATATACTGAGGAAGTAAGAGAGCTGAGGGCTGGGAGGGCAAAAACATTTTTAAGAGGCCTGAGCTAAGATGGGTGCCTGGAGGTTTCTAGCTTTGTACTGAGTTAGTACTTTATGGTGTTGTGCAAAGTTGAAGGGCAGGAGAGGAGCTCTGAATGGCCCCATTTGGAACTTGTATCTCCTTTTCTTCTCACCCTGGGGGGTTCCTTGGTATACCAGTCAAATGCATGGAGAGCAGTTATCTTCGCTTCTACTAACCTGTGCCAAGAAAAGGGATAATGATGGTATGAGCAGGGTATGTATGGGGGTGGTTGGCTCTGCTCACCGAGACAGATACATCAGTGAACAACTAAGAACAGAAGAACATCCTTTAAGTGTGTGTGTCTGGCAACAATGGGGTAAGAAAAAGGCAAATATTCCTAGACTGGCCTTATTTGGTAGGATTCCTAGGGTCATCCATGGAGGAGAATGGTGGGAAGCAGCTGTAGAATTAAAGAATAACGTGTACCTGGAAACGCAGCGCACTATTTTACAAGGAAGCAGCCCCTTTTAGAGGGGCTGTGCAAATGCTTCCAGCTTCCTGGAGAGCCTTAATTTGTGAGCTTTCTTGGGGGGTGAAATCTCATGGCTGTGTTGCTAGCACCTGCTGGAGCCTGGAAGAGCTGTGTGTGTTAGATGTAAAAAGTTTTCAAGGTGCAGCAGGCCCAGAAATGCTTCCCTCCATGCATTCATGAGATACTGTGATTAAATGTGCTCCCACAGAGAGGAAAATAAAAACAACAGCCCAGAAACTCCTTGAAGAAAGATATTTATGTCCTAAGTTGTAAAACTAGCCAAGCTCCCCAAAGAAACAGCAGTAACAGAATTTAGCTGTTGGAACCCAAAGATGCATTGTTCTGATTTAATAATTAATGTGAAGTTAATTGAGGCTTTTACTGAAGTGAAACAGGATAAAAGAAACCCGCCAGCCTGGACGCCATGCTTCTCTGTGAACAAGTTCATTCTGTTCCCCTGTGACCCTCTCCCTGTTCCCTCTGCCGCACGCCGCTCCCCCTTTCCTTTCCCCCAAATGGGTGTGGACCACGACTGCTTCTGCTGTTCTGCACACAAAACAAGGAGGCAGGGAAGACGGCCACAGAGGCATCTGGGTACGGGGAAGGGGGAGCCACAAGAGAGATGAGTCTTGTGGTGAATGGAGCCTTCCTCCTTCCCTCTCCTGCGCCATTGCTTGACAGGGATTTTCCATATATGCACTGACTTGGGAATTACCGAGCCATGCAGCAGTTGCAAAGAATGCTTCCAAAAGGCAGCAAAATGGAGAGAGACACAGGGAGAAGCTGGCTCCATGTTATCTTTAGGAAAGTAAATAATGACATGGGTTTATGGCTTACAATTTAGTGCTTTAGAAATTGAGTTACACAGAATGTATCCAGAACAAAATGGCTTTTAACCCCTTGGAGTATGTGCAATGTGAATAAATAGTACTCAGGTTTGTTGGGAAAAATGGCAAAATTTTGGTGTCATGGTTACTAGAGAATGGAATGATCAGGGAACATTTTGGATTAGGGCATGGCTGCTAGTTTTTAGATCCTCTGGATGAAAGGCTCGAGTGGCCTTCTGTCCTGGTTTGAAGAGAACATCTGTTGTTCATTTTGGTGGCCAGCCCAGCCCAAACCATGACACCTTCATCTTATTGTAGTCAGCAGGAGTCTCTGTACCAATTTCAAGGACCTGTGGATGAGAATTTATCAGCCTATGATGAAGGAAGAGCTGTTCTTCATAATTTTTTTTCTGATTATAACAGTATTGGGGGAGCATGAGGTGCTAGGACAGATGAGTCTTGGAGTAGATCTGCCCAGAATTCTGGCCCGTGCAGTCTCCAGCACTGCGTCTGTTTCATGGAAAATGCAGCCTTTGTTTCAGCCTGCTGACGTAGTACGGTATGTCAGTAGAGAGGTGAGGGAGTTCTGCTGATATAGAAAGGGTAAAAGAAGAGTTTCTGAGAAGGAATGGCTCCTTTCTCTTGACTCTCCTTTCCTTGCTTTCAGCCCCTCCTATGTGGGGCTCCTGCTAACTTTCATTCCACCCATCATCATCTACTTAGAAATTGGAGGACCAGCAACAACTGCTGGAAGTCAATGAGATTGTGACCACTTAGCAGTTCGCAAAACAGACCTTGAATATTACCACCAAAACTATAAGCCCTGCAACTCCAAGCCACCAGTGGTGTATGGTGTGCGAGGTTCTGTCCCAGGGATTTGCTCTGGAGATGGTTGAGCTTCTGAGATCCAGTTAAGCCTTCTCAACACAATCCTTCGTGCAACATGAGGGAAACGAAGACCAGGGAACCCAAGGAAACTAGGGAAACCCTACTATTTAGCCAATTTTTTTGCTAGGTTTGGTGAGGAGAGGGGAAGCAGGGGCATTGGCTGGGACTCAAGACCGAACTGGATGTTTGTTCAGTAAGCCTTCATGCACAAGCAAAATCAAGTTTATACACAAACATTGAAGGTGTTTTACTTTCTTCCTTGTCCCCATCCTGTTATTCAAGTGGTTTATTAAGGAGGTCACATAGTAGTGGCTAGAAGAATGAGTCCAGCAATGCTGATCCAGCGTTTAGTTCTCCCTCACTTTCCATTTTCAGTTGCTGCTTTCAGTTTTCCAACTAAGGTCTCTGTGTTTTGCATCCTTCTGCGCTTTCAGCCACCAGTCATCCTGTCCTCTAACATATTGCAGAGGAAGGAGTGCCTTAACGTTCATTTTGCTGTGACATTCCAGTTGAGGCCTTATTTGGGATTATATAGTAATGTGGGAGGACCTCTTCAGCACCTGCCTCTGAGGTGGAACTTTCTATTTAAGTTTTTGCTTTATTATTCTAGGTTCACTGAAGACAGTGAGTGAAAACTCCTGCCTGGAGCACAAGAAACTTGCAAAGCAAAGCTCCTCTACATTGTTGATACTCGATGGGATCATCAACAGAAGTGAGGTACGCAACACTTCTTTCTCACTTGGAATTCAGACTCTCTTTGGCTATGGGAATCCTGGAATGTTGTGTCCTTTTCCCTCCAAACGAGTGAGGTGATGTAAAAGACTACTAAGCTTGCAGAAAGTGCTTTTTCACTACCTCTAAGTCCACACATGTATATCTGTAGCCCTGAAAACCACCTAGGATGTAATTTCCAAAGTATATGCTGTCCTTGGAACACTTGTCTCCAGATGTCCCTGGAGTCTTCATGCTGGAGACAGTTACTAGTCATCTTAAACGTTGACCAACTCTCCCTTATGCCTGAATATATATTTTAGAAAATTAAGTGTATCAAATGTCTACTACAAAGCAAGCACTGCATGCGCATTCAGGAATCTACTGCACTCCTTGCTTCTGCTCCACATGAATTGGAAGGAGTTAGGGAATGCTGCCAATTGCGGAATTTGCACAGAGAAGCCCAACAGCAAACTGCTGCTAATGCAGGCGTTACAGATGTTGGGGCTTGGGATCTGGTAGTACACGGGGCATACACATTCTGATTATGGAATGGGGACTGTCTGGATAAAACTACACAGCCAGTTAATGTACCATCTAAAAACTACTTTTATACCCTGAAGAGATTAGTGTCTGTCATTCGGGCTTTTACTTTAGAATCTAATAGCTGGAGATTTAATCCCTTACTCAGAGAAGTAATTATTGTTCATATAAATAGGGCTGTTGGAGTCAGTGAGCTGAGCTCACCGAGGGAGGGATAGTCAGTTTTACCAATCCAAGTCTCTACAGTGTTTTCCAATGAGTGATGTAGTATTTAGTACATGTAGGAGTGGTGGAGTATATTACACTTTTTCAATGGTAGTCTGTGGAAGCATTCAGGTTCGGGTGCTGACTGAGGACGTAGCCCTTCTGGGGTTCCATCTACGTGTGATATATATGTCTGCACCAGCCCCTTGCCAGTGATGGGTTGGATGGCAGGACATGGTTCTTCCTGAAACCAGTATTGTGCAGGGTGAGCCTGCTTTGGATCTGGGATCTCAATCTCCAAACCCGCCAGGTAGTTGCTGCTAGACCACCCGACAGAGTTTTGATGAAGGAGTCTGGAGCTGTAGTTTTGCCCACTGAACAGAAACATGCATCAAGTTTCAGATTCCTTCATTTTTAGCTGCTAAATACATTAGACATGATTTCTATGGCTTGAAACAAATGAGGTTTGCACAAATTTATAATGCGTTGTTTCTTTACTGCCTATATCAGCTGGCAGCTGGGTCTGAGGGGGATCCTGCAGCACTGACACCCTTATCTCTCAAAGAGCATTCCTGGCAGTGGGCTGGGGTTGTCATGCCAGGCCAGGAAGCAGACATGTGCAGCAACAGAGCTGTGATTTTTTTTTTATTTTTTTTTTCCTTCCTCCCACCTTCATGTGGGGGAACTCCATCAGCCATCAAGTGAAAACATTGCAGCACACAGCACATCTCTGAGAGTGGAAAGGGGGATGCTGGGCATTTGGAGAAAGAGCAAGGACCATGAAGAACAAAACCTGAACATAATCACACACTTCTTGAAGCTCACATGAACAGACTGTATGTGTGCCTGCTGCAAGGTAGCACCTTAGCTACCTCCCTGTTTATTAAAAAGGGATTCTTTTTTCATCTGAGTGTACGATGCATGTGGGGTTCAAAGAAAAGAAAGGTGTGTGGGATGAGGATCTGGTTGTGATCATTGTTGCCAAAGAAGCCAATTTAAGAAAAAAAAATGCACCTGTGGGATATTATTATTTATGTGCAATCCCATAGTAGCCAGAAGCCTGTATCACAGATTAGAACCATACCGTAACACACCAAACTCTTGCTCCTCTACGACCCTTAAATTCTTATGATTGTGTTTTCATTTCTGGTTTTAGTTTTGCTTTTTTTTGTTGATGCTGGTTTGTTTTTTACTATTGTCATGTCCTCTGGAGATTTATTGATTCTGCATTTGGGGGAGATTTTGTACTGCAGTTGGTGCCGCTTTAGCTTTGTTGTCATTTAAGATAATAAGCTGGTCTAATTCTGTTCACAGCATACTGGCTTCTATAGGAATGGAGTTATGCCAGTATTGGCAGTTTTGGAAAATCATTTGCAAGTGTGTGCCAAACCCCTGGAGGGTTTTCCGTTTAGAAGCACAGAAATTAGAAGAAAAGAATGGGTCCAGTGATCCAGTTCCTAAACTGTTCATTGTATGACCTCAGGCAACTCATTTAATTTCTTTGTGCCACAGTTTATCTATAAAAAAAAATACGTATAATATCTATTTATCTCTTGCAATAGGTTGGGAAATCTAATAAATGCTGGCAATAAGCTTTTGATCCTGTAACAGAGAACAGCAAAAGACAGTATTATTTACAAATTCATGTTTCATTTTTCATGTAATTCAAATTGTTGTGGTGCTATTTGGAATTAGGCTGATGCTAAATAGTTTACTGAAACAGACTCTTGACCCTGGCATGTGGGAGGTTCTAACATAACCCAAATTTTAGAGTTTCTCTTTCATTTGCTTAGGCAGTTGAATTAAGTTTTGTTGGACATGCAGCCCCAGACAGGTCACATTGTATAGCTTCCATGGATCACATTTACCTGTTCTCCATAGTACCAGCTGTCTTCTCTGTTTTACGCATATTAGATACAGCCCTGATGGCCACACATAGGCTGACCAGGTGGCTTTTGACTGTGTCCTCTGTCTTTCTGTAGGTTATTCTGTGGTTTTGGCTTAGTCAGTGTAGAGAAGGGCATTGATTGTGCTGTGCTTTTATATGAAAACCGGTCCATAAACAAAATAAATCGCAGACCCAGCTGGAGTTGGAGCTGTGAAAGCAAGCAGCACTGGAAAATGAGCCTTGTTTAGGGAGATTTATTGAAATGAGCCATATACTCTCACTGATATATATTATCTGTGTGTATGCTTACCTGTATCTGTACATGTGTGTGTATTAGAAAGGTAGAAATCTAATGGTCATAGAGTAACCCTGTAAAGCTTCAGAGAAGAAATGAACACAAATGACAAGGAAAGTATTTCCTTCCGTAACAAGAAAATGAAAATAAATTAAAACAAACAAACAAACAAAACCCACACACATGTACATTCTGGGAACAGAATACTGTCAGCTGGACCGGAGGTGCAAATAGGGGACATATCTGGCTCCCAAGGCTTCCTCGGGTCTGCGGTCTGCCATTCCCCCAGAACATCAAATTGGATGAGGAGAGCACATCCCAGATGAAGTCTCCTTCTCAAGGTCCCACAGACCCAATGAAGGGCCCAGAGGGCACATGTGCATCAAAGAGAAACAGGCAGAATCATGCTATACGGAGGGGGAGAATTTAATTCAGGCTTTGAAACACCCAAAAGGGGGATTAATACCCATAATTAAAAAAAAAAACCACCATCCTGTCCGTTAGAAAATCTTTTGCCCTCCCTGCAGGAGAGAGGAGACTGGGAACTGAACAGAATGTAGGATGTAAGAGCAAACTGTAACCCAGTGAATTAGTCTTAACTATAGCGAAAACAGCACTTGTGTAAATGAGGCCCCTAAGGGCCGATAACCAAGCAGTAAAATGTTACAGGAGGGAAGTAAGTCAGGGCTATAAACCTGAGAAGTCAGGACTGGGTAGCCAGGATCTGGAGCATAAAACAGGCGAGATTAAAGGATGACAGATGAGGGCTGGGAAGGATGCATGAATCCTTACCAGTATAAGGATTCTAATTCCTGTGGCCTAAAGACAGGGTTCTTCTGAGTACTGCCAGGTACCAGAAAATGACTGAGATGCCCACTGAGAACTTGTGAGGAGAGTAGAAGAGTGAGCAATGGATGATAAATAAAATAAGGAAATATAATCAAATCAACATTGAGTGTATTTGATTTAGGAGGACACCAATGAATAGAGAAGGGGAAGAAAGCGGCAGGGTGAGAGTTGCTGTTGGATAGGACTGTGGCTTGAGTGAGATATAGCGCAAGCCCTAAATTATCATCATCATTATTTTTTGGCTGGGCTGTGTTGTGACATCAATACCAATTTACACTCCGGGTGAGTAGCACTTACTACCTTCTTGTCTTCATAAATTGTGCATTGTCCTTATTTATTTGCTTCCCTGTCCCCTTCCTCTCTTTCTGCATTGCCTCTCTCCTTCTTTATAAGCATGATGGGGATGGCGTATCCTTGCGATGTCCTTGATGAGTTTGACATTTAACCCCAGTTATGGATCCCCAGCTCCACTCTCCTTTCTTTTGCACCAGGTATGGGAATATTCAACCTGTATTCTTTCTTGTGAGGAGGATGGTGTGTACGAAAGGAGGCAAGATTGGCATTACTCTTGATAGACCTGTTAGCAAGTGGTTCTTATATCATCATGCAGCTGGTATTTCCATGATACTTTGTGTTCCTCATGTCTAGCCAGGAGTAGACATGGTGGCTATTCTAAGTCAAAGCCTTCTTCCTGGTATCATGTGGTGTGCGTTTAAAGGTCATCATTTTTATGCTTGCTTTCTCTCCAAATTTAGTAAGCCACCTCATATTGTGAAGTCCCACAAAAGCGCTGCTGTGGCATCACAAGATAGCTTCAAAACTACCTTCAAGCGTGGAAGAACCAGTTGCATCATGGCAACCTCAGCAGGGCCTGGAAGCAAGTCTGCTATTTTTTATATATCCATAGGACAGAGCTACTCAATCTTTTCACTGTGTGGACTAAATTCTAATAGAGAAATCATTCTTTGGGTCACTTACCTTCTCAGGGCATCCCTTTGATACCTATTGTAATGTTAAAAAGACAGTGTCTATTGTTTCTCTTTGAGCATAATATAGTAGCTGAGGTAAAAAACACATTATAATACTGAACACGTAATCTTAGGTAACTGCAAGATACATATTTCTGCTGTTCAAAAGGAGCATAGCTGGAGAGATAGAACCCATTGGATTTTTTTATTTTCTGTAAATCTGTGTTGGAGATTTCATCCTGCAGAAAACACAGCATTGAGAAAGGAAGTGTGGGAGAAGCATTAGAAGACAATAAGATGAAGTGTATCCAAATAAAAGAATAGGCTTGAACTGTAAACTTTATGGAACTTTTGCAAAAGGGTTGGGAAGTAATCTTACTAGCCAACAAATTGGAGAGTTTGTGGGTCTTAGGAACAGTCTATCCCAGACAAATGAATAGATCCCAGCTACAGCAGAGTTCTCAGAGACTAGCGACAGGTAATGTGCCTGGCCTGCTGTCACTCACCATCCCCTTTCTCATCTTAATCGATTAAAACATTTTCTTACTTGCTCTTTTGTCATGAACAATTAAGACCATCCACCTTGAGAAGGCGGATGAAATTCAGTTGCCACATTTCCTTGGAGGAGGAGGACTTTAGCTTAGCTGATTACCTTTCTGGAGTGAAGTTGGAAATGTGGCAGTCTTCTTTCTTTGTTTTCTCTCTACTCCTTGTACTCTCTTTTTCTCTGTAATGTTGGAAAGAGCAATCAGCTTGGCGTAGCAGAAAGTGGATGAAGTGTCTATATCAGATAGATACCATATAATTTTCCAACTTCTTTTGTCCCCCTGAACTGAAGGATTCACAGGCTGAATATCCTCAGCCAGGTACGTAGAAAAGAGCCTTGCAGAAGAGAGAATGTTGCTTATAGCACACTGCCTATTTTTTTTATAAATACCTTTGAATACATACAATTAAAAGGAGCAAAAAGCATGCCCAGGATAGTGGGGGTCTTCTTCTCTATCTTACAGACGATCAGGTGAGCTTTTTAGGTACTGCTAATCATTGGTATAAAGGAGGGGAGGACAGCAACAAGGGAAAAGAGAAACAACGTCTATCGGGGTTACTGGTTCAAGTTCCCATTCCTCTGTCCAAAAGAGTATGAAGGGTTGAGCTTTGCATTCCTGGAGCACATGGGCCTGTGAATGGTTAGCTGTTCTTGCTGTAGGCTAAGATCTTACTGCAGGATTTTTAGCTGATGTGACTTTTTGGTTTTTTTAATTTTTTTTGTATTAATTCCCACTATGTGACTTCGTAGGAGAAAGGGTGTCTGTAACCACTAACAAGAATAATTATGGAAGGAGAAGAAATCTTGATTTGGGAAGCAGATAAGCTGACATTTTATGTCAATCAGCAGAGATGCACTGGTTTTCACTGTTAGTTTAGCTAAACCACTGGATTTTACACTGAAACAGCTGAGCTGTGCACATGTTCTGGCTTTGCGACTGGGTCAGTGATTAAATGAATTAGACAAAGTCCATTTGGAAAGTGAATGTGTGCCCACTTTTTTCAGTTTCATTTGAAACTCTGATATAAATTAAACTGAAGTCTGTTTCAAAATGGGAAACCTTTTTCAGTTGCTTAAAATCACACCTTAAATTGATCTGATATCCCTCAACATATGGGATAACTCTTAAATCTCCTCATGAATTGAAGTTTGGCTGTCAGAGGGGCAGATGGTAAAGCTGAAACTAACAGTTCTCAGAACTACCTGTTTGTGCTATTGTAGTGGATAGCTCTTGGCTGCGGCATGAGTGTTAAGGAGTAGAATAGAGCTCATACTGACCGGTTTATTTTCAGAGCATGGTGTCCACGTTCTCCCACAACAGAACCCAAGAAAGAGGGTGATAACACAACAGCAGCATGCTGTGAGCAAGTACTGACACGCAAAATCCCATTTAATTGAGAGGGGATTTCTATCTGTGTAAGCACCACTGTTGCATATAAGGGTGCAGAAAATGGAAGACTAACAGTGGTAAACTCAAGAGACAGAGTGAAGGAGAGTGGGAGACCAAACTCATTTGGGAATGCCTCAGTCAGTGTGTGTTATTTCATTTGGCACACAGGTGCCAGGTGATGGGCAATGTGACTATCAGGAAAAGGACAGAGACTTCTCCTACGCTAAAGGATTGCAGATTTAATCTAACAAAACCTGTCTCCTGTTTGCAGTAGTAACTCCAATTCACAATCTCTCCTGTCATATTCTGAATGTTATTACTATGTACAAGAAATACAAGGTTTCTTCCTGATTCCTGTATGATCAGTTCATGCTCTCATGCTTACAGCCAACAGAATAGAAAGTTGGGAATTTGCTTTCTTTTGAGAATCTGCTTTGCTGAAAAGAAAACAGATTCAGATGATGTATAAAGAACCTCGGTGCTGGTGCCTGCCTAGAGGAAACAGGCAAAGGAGGGATAAATTGAAAATAAAAAAAAAAAAGCCAATGACCTTATTTAGGGGTAGTAGATTTAATAATCTGTAATGGGATTACTGGTGAGGAATCTACATGCTCATCTCTTTCCTGTAAAGGCTTTTTGTTTTGCTTTTTTCCCCCCCTTCTCTCTAGCCCATCTTCTTCTTTAGGGAATCAGTATGTAGACGTTCTCCTAGGAGAGCAGCTGTGTGATGGTACCCTAGCTATAAGGTCGCGCCCTAGCATAATACATTATGAGACAGTGGGTTAGAATATGCTTAACCCTGTACAGGTGCGCAGGGAAGAAGATGGATGCAAAGAACTTTTTTTCAGCTGCCTCTGTGCAGGGGCAGGGAGGAGGCACCATCTCTGAAACTCCTTTTGCACACTGTATGGAGCTGTGGGAATCTAGTCCAAACTAGAATGGAGTCTAGCCCCAGGCACGGTGCCTTGGGGAGCAGCTGCCAGTGTTGAGTCCTCCTTTAGCTTCCCTACCCGCCCCACATAAGCAGAGACTTGCAACTGTAGGTCTTCCTACAGTTGTAATAATGCAAACTAATTGCCAGGATGCAGCAAAGAAAGCTGAATCACCTGCCAAAATGATAGAGCAGTTCCTTCATTTCCATATTCTGCCTGCACGAAGGTAGAGTAGGAATTTAAAATCCTGGGGAGTGCTCTCCCCCTCTCAGGCTGCAGCTGAATGATGGAAATATTTGGAACGTCCCTGCTAGCTCTGTGGTTTGTTTGATTTGGGGGAAGCAGGAGATGTATACGTCCCTAGTGTCCCATGCAGAATAATGTGCCTTTCCTTAAACACTGCTTTAGTAAATATTCTGGGTGAATACTGGGTAAAAACTGCCATGTTAGATTTTCCTGGAGGGAATTTTCTGGGGTTTGTAACTAGTCTTGGTGACAAGGGAATCTCCCTATAGATAATGACATGAGAGCAGTGTCACTTCAGTTCTTATTGATGCCATGGTCTTGGACAAACATGAAAGAATAACTTGGCAAGAGGTGGTGGTTTAGTGGACAGCAGATACCCCCCTCCCAAAACAAACAAACAAAAGACATAAAAATGACAACATTAACTTTCGAGTTTGGATTTTCCAAGGATGAATGTTGAGCAGATGAAATATGCAATTAGTTCACTATGTTAAAGGACTGCAACACTTCGTCTTTGTTGCTTCTCTGCATCAATAACTTATTAGATTCATTGTTTAATTTTAATTGGTATTACAGAAAAATCGCTCTCCCAATTTTATTTCTAAATCTCAGTCCACCCAACACTTGCGTACATGAATGGCCCCATTGTATTCACTAGCACCAGTAGTTAGGAATTCTTAGCTGGGTGAAATCCTTAGGCCCTGATCCTGCTAACAGTATTGCGTTATGGGTAACTTTACTCAGGGATTAGCTGGACTGAGGTTTGTAGACTCATCTGGGTGGAGCTGTTTGTAAACAACAAGTGTTTGCTAGACTTGAGGTATTAATGAACTCAGTGGTATGGTTCATTTACTTAATATTAAATATTTCTATAAAGCTGAAAGTTTTGGACATTGAATGAGATAAGGAGCATCTGTGCATATTCCATCATACGTTTTTTGTAAGGGAAAGATGCCTTAAACTAAACTGTGTTAAGCCATTCTCTAAGGCTAAAAGCATCTAAGGACATTTAGATTATATTAATAATATCGTATAGGCGAGATCTGCTTATTCAATACACAGAAAAAGCATCTAAATTTTGAATGTAGGAATGTCAGGATAGGGCCCAAACTGGGATGAGTCCTAAAACTTTACCTTCCTTTAGAGTATCAAGCACTGTCCGCTGCAGGAGGCAGGATGAATGCTGAACTCCTTGGAGCAGTGGTGTCATCTAGGGGCAAATCTTCTATCCATCCACAAGAAGCAAAGCATAACTTTCAGACAAATGATAAACACCCAATAATTTGGGCTTCTAATAGAAATGCCAACAATCTGTTAGCTCCTCGGCATTGTGGCAAGCCAATTTGCAGTAGAAGCCAGGATTGCCCAGTTCCCAGTCACCTGTCCTGGTTGTGGCTTCTGTGGTGCAATCAACCTGCATCGGGGCACAGACATTTTTGCCGTGTCCATAGTTGAGTCGCCCAAAGCAGTTCACATGGGGTTCTCACGATCCTAGAGACACCATTGCCTCACACAACACTCCTGGGCTTGATGGCTGAGATTATAGGACTGTTACTTGGGCCATGAGGACAGGTTCATGCCGTGAAACACGTCACCTTTTTGCTCGGGGGGCTGAAGCATTCTGCTAATCCCCAGGTCTAACAGACCAACTTCTCCCTCCTGCCCTCCTCATGACCCCAACCTGATCTGGAGGAGCCACTCCTCCTGAAGGTCAGAGATAATTCATGTGGTGTCGTGCTGTGTCATTCATGATGAGTGACTGAATTGGTATGATGAATGGGGAAGGGTCAGTTAGAGCGCTAACCCTAGGAACAAATTTGTGGGGCCACCACTGTCATTTTATTTTAGGGTCTGCACAGAGCACTCCAGGCTTTCTGCCTCAGGAATGAACAGCTCGTCCCTGAAAGGAACTTAGCTTTTTCTCCAGGGCTTTTTCCCCCCCGACTCTAGGAGAAGAGAGTGAGAAGCATTTGCAATTCTGTAAAAATTATGAGCACAAAGGGTAGTCCATCTAATAGATAAAGAAGCCTTAAATCTCGTTTTTCAAAGGTTTATAATGTGGCCCTGAAAATTGCTGAAACTTGGCATTCAAAACTCATCTAGGAAGCAACTCTTTTCTTCCCATCTCTTTTTTAAAAAAGAGATTTTCTCACATCGTCTTGGACCTCTTCTGCTCCGCATTCTCCCCTCCACCGCCCCACCCCACCCCAAGTTATAATTCCTGGCAGAGTTTCTCAGTGAGCAATTGCTCATGAGGGCTCAGAGCTCTGCCATTTTTTCCTCCCAGTGGGAGCCACATCCCAGCATTTTTCTGGAATTAAAAAAAAGTTAGTCAGTTTCTCAGGATTTTCTTGCCTGAAACAAAGAACAAACGAGGCAAAGGCTTGAACAGAGATTTCTGCAGTGCTGTGTTCTTTGTACCTACGACTTACACGTTAGTTAAAATCATGTCTGCTGAGGGGCCACAAAAACGCCTTTAAGACAATTCATTTCCATTTTAGATCAGAAATGAACCCTGTTTACTTAAGGGTTTTACTCCACTGACTATACCAATGTAATTGAAGCCATATAGCATCTCTAAGCTATGCTAAGATAAAGCACTATCATGATGGTATAGCTGCATCCTTTTAAGGGATGTACTGGTAGAACTTTTCGAATAAAATCAAATTCTTCTCTCCTCTCTCTCCCAAATATGATATTGGTATGCTAAAACAACCCCAACTTTTGAAGGCCGAACCTGAATTAAGAGATTACCCTAGGTGCTGCCACCTGGTTTTCAGTGTGTCTGAGCTAGCGCAGCGAGCGCTGGCAAGGAAGAGGGTTGGGTTCCCAGGGCCAACGTGCAGTGAGTGCACTCTACATGGCAGAGGCTGGAGTTTGCGGGAATATTTCGCTGCTGTGTTAGGGCCACCTCCAGGTAAGTTGTGGGATGGACTGAGGAGCGGAATCCTACCCATTTGGTGCAGTGCTATTTTCCAGTCTTCCTCAGCTTCTTGCCCCAGGAACACGCTAACAGCATGCTACAGGTGCAGAGAGGAATATCTGCTCCGATGTGATGAATGTGGCCCTTTGTACTGAGCGGGTGAGTTTCTTTATAAGGTGTGACATTTGCCACCCCTCCTTAGGCAAAGTTTTCACTGAAGTCAATGAGAGTTTTGCCGGAATGCGATCTGTGGTGTCAGGACTCTTGCTCCCTCCTGGCTTCTGCCTGCACAGCAGTATGACTAAAATTCTCCACACTTATCTCACTGCCATTTTTTATTCACCTGTTTTGGCATGGCTAACGTCATGTCCCTGGCCAACAGGTTCTTGCACTAGAATGCGCTCAGGTAAAATTACCACAGATGCTACTGGAAAGTTCACCTGCCTCAGGTCTACAGGCATAAACACAAAGCCCTTTTCTCATGTTTCCCTAATTCTAAAAAAGCTGAAATTTTAATAACAAAATATTGCAGGTCTTTAGTCCACAATATGGATTAGGCCCCCCTTAGCTGCTTAGGAAATGCAAACATAATTTAAATGGCAGATAGTTTTGTCATTTGAAAATTAGCTACTCTGTAGCTGAAATAACCCTTTTTTTTTGTGGTTGTTGGCATGGAAACAAGTATAGCCTGCAAGTCCTTCTCCAGACACCTTTGTAACTCCAGTAGAAGTCAACAGGAACCTGTGGAAAGGCTCTGCAGCTCTGAAAATCTGATGTCAAATACCTCACTTTCATCCTTGAAAAGTATCTGATTTTTGAAAATTAGCTTCATTCTGAAGAAAGTCTTTCTTGAAGCAGTGACTTGGAACAGTTTGAAGTCAGGATGCATATTTAGAGTGGAGGTTAAACATTTCAGGCATAACAGCTCCTTCCACACCATCTGGTTCCTATGTATTGCATAGCAATGAGATCAAATGCCTTCCCGTAGCTCAGTGGACACAACTCCACTCTAACACGTGTCATATCCGTTCATGCTAGAGCTGAATGTTGCTTGTGACATGCTACTTCTTTCCCCAATCCTTGTAATATCAAGTAGAAGGGGACTTTGACAACTGTGGTAAGTTTTGTCCCATGTTGAATCGGTGTTAGTCTGGTCAGATATTTAAGAGATTACTATGCTTCATTTTTTCTGCAATGCAAACTCAAGAGAGAAAAAAACCTCTTCTCCTCACTGTATGACTTGATGATATGGGGCAAAACACCATCATTTTGTGATGTGAAGTGATGGCATTTTACTGAAATGTCATGGCTTGAGATACAAATCTGTCTTTCCCATCCCAAAATGATTTCCAGGAAGGCAAAATTGAAGTGGGAGCATGATGATAAATGAGTGAGATTTTTAACTGTCTTGTTGAAATACAAAAAGCCCTTCTTCTTATATCGGAAATATTTTTTAACTGTTTGAAAATGAAGCCAGAAGGAGGACATCTCCTTTGAAACCTGTCAGGTCAGACAAGGTGGTGATTAAAACACACTCCTAGACCTAATGTTTTTAAACTGGCTGGCTTTTGCGGGATTGCATCAGATCTCCTGATTAAGGGAAATGCTGACAGAGGGGAAAAAGGAACATGCGTAGGGGAAACAACTTCCATCACCGTCCTTACTTTCCCAGGAAACAAATGCATCTCTGTGTGTGGGAACAAGAGAATATGATGCTTGCCCCAGTTTCATCTCTTGTACAGCGGAGACCATCTCTCTTGAAGGTGGTCTGTCACGCTGAAAGAAGAGAGACATGGGCAGAGGACACCAGGAGTCTGAGCCTTGTGTCNCCGTCATGCTGAAAGAAGAGAGACATGGGCAGAGGACACCAGGAGTTTGAGCCTTGTGTTGTTGCATTGTATCTGATGTTGCAAAGCTTCTGGTGGGTGGCAGTGAGGGCTGGGATGAATGGATGTGACTTACAGCTCAGTAGTGCATCCTTTTGTAGGATAAACTGGGGGGAAATTCACTCTTGAAACTATATGTTTAGTGCCAAATCTTGTCTGTCTGCATGAAAGGTCTCGCTAGGTGTGGAGAATCTTCTGGCGGATGTGGCTTGAAGGGATGGGGCTCTGATCTTGACTTCAGCCTTTTGCCACACCACCAGTGCTTGTGGTGTCACTTGGAGACTGTTTTCCCCTCAGCTGGAGCGTGGCACTTGACAATTTAGAAGACTTTCCCTGTGTCTGACACCTGTACCTGTGTGGCCAAGGGTCCAAACAGAAATGCGAAAATCTCAGGATGGAAGCTGTTCATTGCTAAAATATTCAGAAGAGCACCAATACTGCTGTGCAAAATGCTGGTGACGGTGCACTGTTCTGTGCAGGCGCAGTTTGATTGTTGTATAGACCCTGCACTGTGTGCCAGCAGCACATCTCGACTCATGAAGATGGGGCCACCGCGTGTGACACCCTTCTGTTGTTGCCCTGAGAGTTCCTGTAGGTTGGTACTTTGTGGTTGCACGTACAGAAGAGGAAGGTCCAGCGCTGCCTTCTCTGTGGATGTGTTCGGTACGCCGGTGTTGACTGTATTTCCATGTGCAACTTCCATGTTTTATTTGTGCTCTTTTGTGAGGTTCCCCACGTGTGTTGTAGCAGTACACGTGTGCCGGCCACGCGCGCTCCCTGTGCTTCGCCCTCCCCTGTGCCTTTGCCACGCTTCTCCAGCCTTGAGTCCTGCTTCAGCGCGGGTGGGCTCGGTGGCTCCCGCCGTGGGTGCCGGTACGGCGCTTTGCTCGCCGTGTGGCTTCCCCGAGCGCCCCGTGTTCCCCTGCACCCCCCCTCCCCGAAGCCTCCTCGCCCCTTTGGCAGCCGCTGCTCGGTGCCTGCGAGACCGCGGGGCTCCTGCGGGCTGCCGCCGTCTCTGGTTCCGCGCTATCGCCCTTTTAAGCCTCCCCCCCCTCCCCGCCGAGCGCCGGCCGCGGCGCTGCTGCCTGGCCCCGGCCGCCCGGGGAGCGCGGGGGCGGCGGCGGGCGTGCCGAGCCGTGCCGTGCCCCGGGGGAGGCAGCGGCCGGGGCCGCCGCGCTAATTGAAGCGTGTCGGCGGCTCATCGCCGTCTCGGCTCCGCTGCCAGGGCGACTCCGACCGCGGCGGCGGCGGCAGCGCCCCGGGGCGGGGGGGGGGTGACGGGCGGGCGGCGCCGGCCCGGGCCGGCCCCAGGCAGCGCTGCGGGAGCCCGGCCCGACCCGACCCGGCCCTGCGCGGGGTCCCGCTCCGCTTTTGTTCTCCTACCGGTTCCCCCGTCGTCCCCCCCCCCCCCCCCCCCCCNCCCCCCCCCCCCCCGCCCGATCCCGCCAGACTGGGGCGGACCGGCTCCGGGATGCTGCCGCGGGTGACTGTGGTGCCGAGGCTCCCCCCCCTCCCCGCCACGGCCCCGGCGGTGCTGCCTCGCTGGGAGCCCCGATTGCTGCTAATGGAGGAGATGGCAGCGGAAAACAGGAAAACCCTCCCCTCATTCCCATTGTTAAGTAATTCTGCACGATAAACCATTCCCAGAGATGGCGCTAGGATTAGGGTAAAACCTCTCTCCCTTGCTATTTTGATTTCATAGAAAAGATAATCAGATTACTCAGAAAGTCCATCTGATTTAGAACCATACATATCCAATATAATAAAAGTATTGTTTTGTCACCCTGTGGATAGCAGATATTTTGGTACTTTTTTTTTCTTAAAAAAGTGCATAGTCACCACAGAGAGTAAAAGAGAGCCTTTTATGAGGGGTTTGCAGGTCTGTAGGAAGGGCGTGCATGTAAAGTATTTGGTTGGAAGGTTCAGTGTTCATGCTTTATGGACCTGTTGTGAGATCAGTTAAAAACCGAGCTGTGTAAATTTTTATATGTACATGCAATAGTCCACAGAGCAAGCACGTACACTACTCTTCTTGGTTGGAGTGCTGAGAATGTTAGAAGTACTGTGGATCCCACAGAGGAAAATTAAAGAGGCTTCTACTTCCTTCCTATGGTAAAGGGATTAGGGAAGGTGGGTCGACGCATTGCTCGACATCAGAAACTCCTATCTATGGTTCTCATTTAACCTTTTTAGGCATACGTGTGAAGGTTTTGTTGGCGGTACAGTGTAGCTTCTGGAAGAACTGGGAATTATAGGTTATACTGGGTTTGAAGATACAGCTTGCATTAGCTTTGGCTATTAAAGTAAGGGAGAGATGCAGGTTTGGGATTAATAAAATGTGAAAGCAGGAGGGGAGGCAGAACTATGAGACTTTGGATACTGTCGTAATTAATGGTCTTTTTTAATAAGAGCTATGGATGCTTATCATCTCAGTAAATAAGGTTGTGTCAGGTGCCTCAATTTAGACACCCAGGTTTGAAAAATGCCACCTTCCTGGCTTGTTGTCAAGGTCACAACAGCTGGGAAAATGAAGCCAGGAGTTCTAACCCCTTAGCCTCTTGCCTCAGGCAGGAGGGAAAGGGACCATGGAGCTGTAACTTAAGGAAAAAGAAGTACCATAATGAAGATCGTGCAGGAGCCAACTTAGATGCCTGGAAGGGAGAAGCACAGAGCTAGAACTAAAAAGATGAAGGACCTCATTGAACCTGGAGTGCCTCATTAAGTGCAATACAGCTTGTGCGTGCACAGTGGCAGATTTTTCAGGAGATATGTGCAAAGCTCTGACTGGGAAGGGTGGAAGAAATGGGGGAAAACAGCACCCCTTCTAGAAATACTAAAGTCAAGTATCATTATATATAAGGAAGAGAATTGAATTATTTTATGCTTAGTAGGTAGTAAGTAACATGCATGGTCTATTTTAGAACAGTCTGGTCATGTGGAGCTGCCTGTGTATAAGGGAACCGCGTTGTCTGCTGTTCCTGCCTCTTGATTCTGAAATGCCAAATGCTTGCTCTGTGCCTTTGTTTTTCCACAGATGAGTTGAGGGTAATAAGTTGATTTCTCCGAATCCTTGTGCACAGAACTGTAAGGCAGCAAATATCCATCGGGTTGAACACTGTGAGGTAAAAACAAAAGCAAAATAGATACAAGAAATTGATTTGGAAATTCAACTATGTATTGAAATATTCAGGAATATTGAATAGCAAAATGTTTTTATGAGGTTCTTAGTATTTTGGGGCACTGCTCCTAAAGCATGGGGGTTTTTTGGTATCACTGTCATGCAGACCAGAAATCATACTAATATTTGCCCATGTTTGGTGCTTCCCTGGCTCCCTACGGTACTACCAGAAAGCTGAGAAACGACTGCCAAGTATTTCATGAACTTCAGATGATGGTTGCTATTGCTGTGCAAAGAAGCATCATGAATTAAATCAATGACATGCTGGCTATAGGAAAAAAAAAAAAAGAAGATAAAGGGATCTGGAGAAGGACATCTGCTTGAAGTGCTGACCTCTTAGGAAGAGAGTGACCGAGGAACTCCTGCCAGTGTTGCTACTATAGTGTTGAGATTTCAAGATGTGAAAATAGGAAGTGCGCTGTTTCTTTTAAAGGGTCTCAGCCACGCGCGCTGCTTAATTTATCTTCCTGGCTGGTCCTACACTGATAGCATTTAGCCTTGTAGGGGCCATTTCTCTGTTATTATTCAGATTAAGCTGGCAAGGTTTGAGCAAATGATGCAGTCCGGATTTCCAGGGACTTGTTTGAGAATGGTTTGCAACCAGACTACTCAGCTGAACAGTCTCAGCCTGCTTTTAACCTTTAACTGGACGCTGAAGTCCAGTGCCGTGTTGGCTGTCAGGTAATTTCTTGGGGTATCTGACTGCTGCTTTTAAGGCCACAGAAACTTTGCTGGACAGGTTCCACTGTAACCTCCCCTCATCGTCTTGTCATTGCTTCACCGGAAATTTTAAACACTTCTGCAGTTTGCTTTCATCTTGTGCATGAGAGCTGGTGTTCAGCCAGCTGTCTCAGTGAGGGATGTGACGAAGGAATTGGGGAGGGCGTGGAAATGTCCTCTGGTGTGGGTCCTCCGAGAGGCAGCATGGAGACAGTATTTTGACAGGTCCTGCCTGTGGTATGCTGCCAACTTATTTTACAGAAGGCATGGCCTTGGCAGGTGTTGATGGCAGCAAAACAAATTTGGAATAGGTTGTGATAAAGGGAGTTCTCTTGAGAAGTGGAAATAGGAGTGATAAATATCTTAAAACTGTTTGATCACAGGAAGAACGAAGACGTGCTTGTTGGAGCACTTGGGAACTGTCCTCTAAAGCACCAAAAATTGCAAGACAATCTGGGGGCCTGGTGAAAGCCTAAGAAGATTTCCATTAAGTGTTTTTTCAGTATTTTTCTTTCCAAGGATAGAAACTTGGCTGCCCCAAGGGCTTAAAATAAATTTCCCAGGATTTTGGGTCCTCAGTTCCTGAAGGGACAGTTGGCCCTTCTTCTAAATGGCATGAATCAGAAGCCCTGATTTCGGGTACCCTCTCAGTTGATCTGGGTTTGAACCTGGTGGCTCTATTTCATCCCTATTTCTGGGTCTTCCTGCAGCCAAGTAACCTTCTGCTCACTCATATTTTTTTCAGTATCTGCTCCCAGTCATGATCTCAATCCTTGATTTCCAAAGGAACTAGGTGTTTTCTTTCTAGCCTAGTCTGTAGCTTCAAATTGGAGTCCAAACTGGGAGCAAGCTAGGAAAAAATCAGAGTAGTGATGGCAAACAGCATGGGATATGTGAATCTGGTAGAGAGAGAATCAGGGAAAAGCCCAGGATTTGTGTCCAGTGACCAGGAGCATGTACACAGTGAAAAATGATTGCTTTTGCTAATGTAAAGATTCTCTTTTCTGTCTGTTGGTGTAATTTTGTGATAGACCTGAGAGGTTGCTACTGTGATCTATAAATCATTGTTCTGAAGGAGTTCTGTAATGGTGGTGTTCTTGTCTTTGAATTTTTTTCAAGGACAGATCTGATAACTGATCATGCANTTTTTTTTTTTTTTTTTTTTTTTTTTTAAATATGCTTATTACATCTGTAACTTGACTGCAGCTATAGTCCCTCCTGTGTGAACATATTCAACGTAGACTCACTCTTTTCCTCGGTGGAGCTGAGCAGGGAGTTTTCTGACACAGGCACTCAGTGAGCTAGCGGTAGGTGGGCTGGGGTTTTGTGTGTCAGCAATACTTCAGTGGGATAGCAGTCTGGGGGATGTTCTGCGGCACATGGGCTTCCTAAACTACTGTGGGGTGGGCATGCTGCTACACTTGATGAGGCCGGTGTGCTTCTCTGCAGCTCTATTACATGTTGATGGCCAGTGAGATTTTATCCGTACTGTGGGGGAAAGGCTGCTCTTTGATTCTGACAGAAATTAACCCAGTGAAACACAGCCCTGGTGATGCTCCTTCAGCAGATCGTAAGAATTCAGGGTGGACGATTGGAACATAACACGAACCATGGATTTGTTGGATGTTACCCTGTAGACGTAACCATCATTTTGAAATGATCAGTGACTCACCAATGCCGTATAATCACCAGAGACATGCCAAGCACTGAGCTATCAATCACTTTTGAACTGACAGTGCACCCTTATGTGTGTGCTATGCCTGCTGAAGACCCCTGTTATCCTCTTGGAATGGAGGAACATGTGTTCCTTGTAACGTATACATACACAGGAGTGCCCTAAGCATGTCCCATCATTCTGTTATTGATAGACAACATCAGGCCTCAGTAGGGCTGCTTGTGCTTAGCCATATTGGCAGGAGAAAGCGTTCTGTAAAGCTGAATAAAATACCCCGTGAGCTTGTTGCACGTATGCCCTTTGTAATAGACACCTCCAGTATACACAGTCATTCTTGGCCTCCCACAACCTGGTTTATGCAGCAGGTATTCGGCATTTCAGGAATCTGGGAGGGAGAGTAGTGGGCTTTGGCTGTGACCAGGAGGGACTAGAGTTGCCAGTGGAATGTGTAAGGGGAGAGTAAAAGAACATGGATTGAAAGACTGCTGTGCAAGGGTGCTGCATAGAAAAGCACTCTCAGTTGGCGGGTAGTTGTCTTTCAATGAAGGGAAGGCAAAGCTACTCCCGCACCTCCTGACTTCACTTATCTGTAGAAGCTTATGGTTTGCACAGCCCTTGGCGAGTACGTTTGCAGATGCCAGACATGCTCTGTCGTCTGAATCTGTCAGTATTTCTTTTGAAGTTAAGCAGATGTTGGTGCAAATGTTCCTGGGACACAACTGAAGGAGGCATGTTGAATGGAGACCATGAGGCTGACATATGGAAAGGTCCAAGAATTTTAGTGTGGTTTATATGTGAACTGCTGTATTTAACAAAACAATTAGCATCACTAAAAAGTGTTTCAGTGCTGTGTGTCAGAGAAACAGGAAGGATGTTTTGATAGCTTTTAATCCTTAGTGTATTTCCCCCACTGGAAATGTGGGTAAAGCACCCATTTTACAGAGGAGCATTGAGGCGTTCTTATCATTCACCGGCCTAATGCTATAGGAGGAGAAAGCCCAAGCATTTTCTCAGCTACATCCAAGACTCAAACTTCTTAACCTGCAACTGGAGATAAAGCCATCTTGTGTACGACCCAATTCTGTGCCAGTACTTTCCTCCTACTCTTTCAGGGATGGTATGAATTCCAGTCTCCTTTTATCCTCACACTGAGATGCACACATGCAACTTTCTTGCTAGTATTCCAAACAGATATCTGATAGAAGCTGGCAGGATGGTGGAAGCCTGTCATTTCCTTACTCTGAGTGTTGTCAAAGAACAGCGCTTTCATTAGAAACGTAGCTGGCAAATGGCAGAGTACCTGCCTGTCTCCACAGACAGGGGCATACACACAGACACAATACAGCACACACCTGCCAGTATTCAGGTGGGGAGGAAGACTGGGGGAGAGGCAATGCAAAAATGAGTTTGTGTAATTAAAGATGGAATAGCCATTTTTGCTGCCTTTCTCATGCAGCATAAAATAAGACCGAGACTGAGGGGTTGGCTTCTGGCGATCTAGCTGTGGCAGCATGAAAAATGAGGAGGAGTGCGATAAGAAACTAATAATTTATGTTCCAAGCACAGACTCACACCAGTGTGGAGGGAAATTTGTGCCAATAACTCCTACTAACTCAGAAAGGCACGCAATCTTTTATTGCACAAATTATTAACGACCAGAAAATAAATGACTCTGTAATCAGATTGGTGCTGCTGGCGCTTTTCGTTTCTTCTTTTATTTGTATAAATCCTGAAGCCAGTCCACCCCTGAAGCTGAGGCAGTGGGAACTTTTACTGGCCCAGTGCCCTGCCTGACAACAGAACAGATTAAACAATGATGAAACAGGAACGTCCTGGTATCTCGTTGCCTATCAGAGATGGGTTTACACAACAAACATTTTCTGGCCCCTTCAGCAGTAACAGCTCTGTAGGTACACAGGGATCTCTGATTTGGGACTCCATTGCATAGTGATTGGAATAGTCAAACAGCAGCGTAGTGAGCCTTTCTGTATGAAAACGTACAGAAAAATAACAGCTCCCTGTCATCTCCTCTGGGCCCTGTCCCTTTTCAGGCTCTTTTCTTCACGTCCTTCCTGTGTCCGCAGGGCTGCTGGTGTTGCATTCCATATGCTTCTGCTCTAGTTTTTCAGCATTTGCACTTAATGTTCAGAAGTGCTGGGCACCTACAGCAATAACCGAAGTATGCTAGAATTGTGGGTGTTCAGCCCTTCTTAAATCGGGCCAAGGTGAATTTGGGCCTTGTACTTGCATGGGGAAAGGCACATGAGGAGTTTGGTTTATTTAGACAGAGTCCATATGGAAGCAAAGCATGGAACATTCTCCCTGCCACCAAATGATTACATCCTGTGATCTTTCTTGAATTAAAATCCTTATTATGATGATGAAGAAAAGACGCATTGACGAAGAATGAAACATATTAAAGAGGAAAGATGATGACTTTTGGATTTGCTGTAGGTTCCCTTCTGTTTACGTGGTGCTTTGTGTCATCTGAAGGGTGGCAGTGTTCCTGTATGAGGTAGGAGTAGTTAGAAGTTTGGGTGTGATGCCAAAGTAAGATGAGGAATTTGATTTGGGCTTGAACTAGTAGTTATTTGCAGGGAGACACAGGGTGAGCTAGAATGGTAGAAGCAAACAACTTTGAGCCCACAGGTAACTTTGGATCGAGATCTGAGCTTCACTTGAAAGTTCCCATGATAACATACTGAACCTAAATCTTGGTCTGGGTTCCAACCCTGGGAGATACTTGAATTTGAACCTAAAGTTTACAGGACTTGCTGCATCCAACCTGTGGGCCAAACCAGCCCTATTTGGAAGCCCAAGTCTGTATTCTGAACGGGAGGGCTTTCTGGCCCTAGAGCCAAATGCACTTGCGAGGCCCAGGTCTACAATTTACGCAGGTTTGCTCTGATTCAGATGACCTGCGCAAGCCTGTGTGACCTGTCTAAGACTCGTTTAAGCGCTGTGTTTAAGGCTTGTAGGGTGGTGTTTCTTCAATAAAGAGGGTTCCTTGAAGGCGAGGGAGTTACTCTGTTTGTGATTAGAAGCTGCTGGTCTGTGTTTAGTCCATATATTTTTCAGTTGGTGGGGGAGACCCATATGTGCGGCTCAGACTTTCTTCTCCCCTCCCATTCCCCCTCCCTGTTTTGATTATGTGAACCATATGATAAGGAAGAAAAGTGTTTCTATTGTTAATTCAGCCCATTTGTTATCAATGGCACTCTCTCTCTGATGGCTTCATCTGAATAGGGAGGAGGGGGAGAGTTGCTTTCCCTCTCTCTCTCTTTTTTTTTTACGGTGAGGGGGTGTTGGTGAAGGCGACCGCAGCCGGGCTGCAATAATGAATAATGTGCAGATTGTTCCCGGGGACTGCAAGTGTTTTATTAACGTAGGTTTTCTTAGACTGAATGCCCAATCACCACAGAACCATGAAACTCAAATTGCCTTACAGCTCTCTCATGAACATACTTTTAATCTCATTGACCTGTCGTTATACTACAACACATAAATTCAGATTTTGAGATCTTATGTCCAATCATAAATTGGGCTGGCAGACTTCCGATCAACAGAATAAAACTGTCTCCTGTGAGGTGGGTTTTTTATTCATCAGTGCTGTTCCAGCAGACGGAGTGGAGGTACAGTCAGCTTTTCTTAATAAACTATTCTTTAAAAAATGGAGGGAAATAAGAAACCCAGCACGAAATTCACAGGAGAGAGAAGAAAAAAAAATACTAAGGTGACGTTTAAATAACATTAACATTGGACATAAACTTAGAATGTGGAAAACTGTGAATTAAGGGGCACTAGCTTCTGCTAACATCATGGAGAAATGATATAAAAATAGAGGAGTTTGTGCAGTGGCATTCAGGCATACAGTTTTGTCCATAATTCTGTGCGTTTCCGGGGCGGGCACATGCATGCCAACTTCATAGAATTCCTTCCTCTTTTCTTATCTCTTTGTCTTCTTTTACTTACATGAGCAATCCAGAGGAAACCTAATTTCTCCTTCCCTCTTGTTTTGCAGTGTTTTATTTGGATTCAGCAGTGAATGGGGGATTTGAAATTTCTATGGGTCGGTGGGAATTCGGAGATGAGGGGAGGCTTCACTACGCTGATATCGGGTGCGGGTGCTCATGCAGAAGGGTACCAGTAAATCCTGCTAAGTGCTGAACACGTTAGCAGTGGTGCAGCAGACCCACCTGTGAGTGCACTCATGGCATATGGACAATTCCTATTGTCACCAGTAGAGATGTGTCATCCTAAATGCTGGCAGAACAGGTCAGATATTTTTTTGTGTATGCACTTCTCCTCTTTACAGGTCATTGTGTAGAAGAGAGGCCTGGGATGGCCTCTGGAGCTGCTAGCAGTATTTCTGATATTTTTAGTGGAGCTCCCACCTCAGATACAGCACACAATGTTCATATATCCTTAGTGCTTTAATTTACATAAATGTCACCTTTCTAACACTCCCCAGTTTTATGTGTTGGTCCATTACATAATGCACATGAAGGAAAGGGAAAAAAAAAAAGTATTTCATACTCTTGCAGTGTGCTGAACCGATATCTTTATCTCCAAAAGGGTTCTAACAGACAGCAGTGCAGGCTTCCTCACACACAGCTAACTCCAACGTACTTTGCATCCTACCTGTTAGAACCATCTCTGCAGGTAAGAGGGTAAGTCAGTGACATGCACCATCATTACACATGGCTCTGTCAACCCGCGTTGGAGCTAAGCTGGCAGTCTAGAAATAATGTGCATCCTTTCCTCTGCATGGCTTCACTTGAAGGCATGTTGCTGCTAAAAGGAATCCCTCCTGAAAGAAAAAGAGCAGCTGAAGTTCTGTATTCCTCAAAACGTGGACACCTTTTCCCAACCTTTCTAGGAGAGTCTGTGGTGGAAGTGGCTCATTTAAAGAGTATCATGGGCTTTTCAGTGTCTTTGGAGTGTTAACAGGAGAGAGGACCACTAGATCCTGAAGAGTTACTGCATTAAGACACATCAGGCGTCAGTTTCTCACTTGAACTGCACACTGGGCAGGCAGGCAGTGCCCTCTGTTCAGCCCCTGCGGTGGTTCTTTTGCTCTCAGTCAGGCAAAGCAGGACAGCAAACTGCTTTTGGACAAAGGTGCACGTTCTGGCAACTGCTTTCCTTTAAGTGCTGTCCTGTGACATCGCAGCTGCCACCAGCCCTGGCTTCGTACCACTCAGCACTCTAGCCTCGTACCTTTAACAATTTGGCTGCAGTCATTTGAGGAAATAAAGCACTTTGGACTCCCTCCCCCAGGGTTTTCTGTCCCTATAGTAATTTTTTGAAGGCCTCTGTTTTCACAGCACTGGGATAGATGGACTCCTAAAATATACAGCCAATTACATAGCAGAATTTATTAGACTTTACTCTGGTGCACGTTACATGGTGGGGGTGGGGGAGAAAGAGCGAACTCTGGAAGGAAACCCATAGCAACTGAAAATGTAAGTGTGAGGATTAGAAGTCCCCATAAATATACCTGACTTTGCCATCTCTTTTAATTAAATGCAAGTCATGAAACACGGGCACGGAGTACGTCAGTGACAGGGTGCAGCGGTGTTCAGAGACAGGAAGGAAGAGTAAGTGGGGGGAACTGGCTCCGTGGCCTGGGGCTGAGATGCAGAGCAGAGCCAGGAGGGTTAAAGCTATGTGGGTGATTTAGAGCGAGCCCTTCACAGCAAGGCATAGGGAACTCTCCAATCAGTTATTAATGTTTCCTGTTTTATCTTCTCATCTTCATGGGTTTAATTGTAAATTATCCAGCATGCTGTATTTCTCCATAGTGTTTTCTTCTCCCATCCCAGATAGGTGCTGGAGGAGAACACGCTGGTGCTATAGCAAGGAAAGGGGGCATAGGAAAGGCCTGTCCCCGCTGAGCTTTGCCTCAGGGTTGTGCAGCTATGAATTGTGAAGCTCTCTGGGCCTTATGCTATGATTCACTCACCTTCCGAGGCCTTCTTCCCTCAAAATGATGTGCCAGAATTGGGCTTCTATGAGCAGTGGTGCTTGGTTTCCCTCCAGGTATGTGTGGCCCGGAGGGTCTGAGAGACCAGCATGAGGTACTGTGTTAATTCAATCCTCCTGTAAACAGCTTCTTCATTTTCTCCCCCTTCTACGTATTCAGGCATTTTTCCTTTCCCAGCTCTGTTTTGCCTTTGGTAATCTCCCCGGCATGTACTCCATCAGCACTCCTGTGGGGCTTCTATGTGTAGGAAATAAAGCCCATAGTTCAGCACTATCCATCTTATATCTTCTGACTGCCTTTAATCATAGCATTTTCCGTTTAATTGGGAAGGCAGGCACACTTTGCATATTAATACAGCACAGCCTGCACCTCCTAAGCATTAAAATCATAGATGGCTGGGATGTGTTATGCAGCGGCTGTGAACCTGCTGGGTGTCCTTTAGCATCTCTGTGAATGGGGTGTTTCCAGCAGGGCTGGTTTTTGCCATCCTGATAAAATTCAATTAAAATAAACAACAACAACAAATTCCCTCTTCCAAAAAAAAAAAAATTATATGGATTCTCTCAATTTAAATAATTGCTCTGCAGACAGTGCCGCCGTGCCTCTGCTGTTGTGTCCATTGTCTGTCTTCGATCATAACACTGCTGGTCCCATTGTCTATTCAGGACAGCCAAAGGGAAAAATATCATCTTCCCTTCAGAACTGCTGGTTGTGTAGCATATTCCCCTTCTGTGATCCATCTATCCATGAAAGACCCATTCTTTCTTTTTTTGGCTTCATACTGCCACCCAGGAGTCTGTTTGTGTGAAACCAATAGTTTTGTCTTAATGTCATTGTGGTTTTCATGACTCTCTTTCTTCCCCTTGATCAAAACTTGCCTTGGGACAGACATTGGTTTTGATTTGGAGGAGGTCTCAGTGGGTCTTTCACTTCTATGTTGAAAAAGCTTTTCAAGAGCACATTCACGTATGCACCTTGCTATGCGTAAGACACAACGGGCAACTGTTGCTGTGATTTACTGTCAGCGTTAGCTGATTGTATATTAGAGCTTTCCAAAAGACAGTGAATGTGCAGTTCTGTTGCAAAGAGGAGGTGTATGTTTTAGACTCATGATAGGTCCCACTTACCATTTTCCTGTCCTCTTGAGGTCTCCCGTTCTCCAAAGTTTATGGTATATGTCTTTAAGATTCCCGTTCAAAGTCAGTAGAGGAAGAAAATTGATGAGCCGAGTCTGTACTAACGTTTTAATATTTCCATTGTTCAGAAGAATGCAGATCTAGAGTCTTGCCATCTTTGAGAACAGTTGCCCCTGATTTTGTATGGTATGGTGCAAAAAAAGGAGTATGCATCAGGCATTAATTGGCTATCTATGGCACAGATTGGATCTTCCTTGCTGGTTGAGGCACACTGGCCACAGTGCTGAGTCTGTGTAATTAATGTCAGTTAGATAAGCCTCCCATTCCTGCTTCTCTATTATGTCTGTTGAAGCATTCACGAAGCATCTGGATTATTCAGCACCAAAGTGGCTTCCATGTCTCTGTGAAGAAATCTGGAGTGTTCAGGCACTGTTGTAAAGCTTGTTAGGCTCCCATGCATTGGCTTATAGCGCCACAAAAGCACTTAATAATGGCCCCTGTAGAATGGTGCTCTTAACTGGGGATTGTAGGCTACAATATAACACTTGTTTTGTGTTGGTCATTGTGATCCCCAAGTGAGGTCCACAGTATCCAGAGGGCACTGTCTGTGGCATTACCTCTTAGCTTGAGTTCAGGGCTGTGTCTGTGAGAAAGAAAGGGGTAAACCAATGATGCTGCACAACCTTACCTGTTCTGGTAACACAAACCCCTTGGGTGGGCACCGAATCATGCTTATGTGTTTAGCTTCCAAACTTGACAGGGTCATGCAGATGACGCTAGAAGCAAAGTAGATAGATTGGCTTGGATTATAGATTGTAACCACTGCCAAGGAGATGTAATATTTTAGTTTTCAGGAATATCACAGCGTCCAAGCCATTTTTGTCCTGGTTATCAATAGGTTCAACATCTTGGTGAGTTTTGTCTTGTTTGAGAGATTATCAGCAACTACAAATGCTTACTTCTGCTCTTTGTGTTTCTGCCATTCTTCAGTGTGACAGCTCCCCCAGGGAGTTTTTAAGCATGTCTGTACCTGGGACCTTCTGGATCAGGGTCTCTTGTGAGCTGGTATAATCTGGGAATTGTCATGTCTCTGGGCTGCAGCGTGTACCAGTAATCCAGGTAGAGGGGAACACATCAGGATCCAGCAGAGACACGCAGTTTCATTATAGGGGAAGGATAGATATGCTATGGAAGAAATCATAGCTCTTTGGAAGTTGGTGACATGGTAGCGGAGGGGATTTAGATGGTCAAAAATGAGCCACTTATATACCAGATCTCTCTCTGACTCTCCTAATATGTCCACCATTCTTCCGTGGACAAAAGAGCCCTCAATCTTTTACGCACACATGTTCTTTCATGTCTGCATCCATCATCTCAATCCCCTCTTGTCTGATCTCTTTTCATTGCTACCCCACAGCACCAAGACCACTCCTGCTGTCCACTTGTGACAACTCCTGTTTACTTTGGCACTATTCTGCGTGAGTGCGTGTTGTGTGTGCCTGTGAGGAGATGGCATAGCATGGAGAGGGGCATGATCTGGTCAGACAGCAGCTTTTTTCCATCACTCACCAGGCTCCATTTTTTAAGCTAGAAGACTTTCTGTCTGTCTCAAATGCACAAAAGTACTAGGAGAGTGGCCTGGGGAGCTGTGATTCAGGGAGAAAGGGTAGAGGGCTTGCATTGCTGCCTTAGGTGATGAGAGAAAAAGAATGTGCTGGTCTCATGCTCTTGGTCTCATTTGAGGGTGCCACAGACCACCCTTCCTACATCCCACTGTGGTTTGGCATAGCTTCTGGGTTGTGTGAGGGAGGGCTAGGATTCAAAACAGCACTCCAGATACTATGGAGCGGGAATGAGGGGCTGGTACAGGGTTTGGAACTGAAAAGAGATGTTTTGAGTTGCAGCGTCATGCTGTGTATGAGGGACAACTTGTGTTGCCTGTCTGGTATTAGCAAATTAAGGAGAAAATCAGTCAAGAGCTTACCTGTTTGGGATGCTTCTACTCCAGGAGCCACATCCATCCTGGAGCTTGGATTCCCCATTTAATGAAGCAGTCTGTTATCTTGCAGATTACTCTCTCTGTCATAACTGGTTGTACTTCATAGAACTGTGACCTGTCCTTTTGCAGAAATAACAGCACTTCTTCATTCTCAGCGCTTGGTTATCTCTAGGCTGTGTGTCAATATTGGGTCTTGATTATTGTGACGTGTTTGGTTGTAATACTTGCTCACACATATGCAGAGACATGAAAGTATTTTTCTTTTTCCTTAAAAGCATGCCTAAATTCAGCTGCCCTGTGCTTCTACTCCAGTCTGCTTTTCTGGATTCTGATGATAAAAAATTGCTAGTTAGATTACCCCATCAGTTTGCAGGTATTCCTCTTTTGAGACTGCTTCTGGGATTTCCAGCCAGAATTTTGGACGGAGGACAAAGAATAGTGTTCTAGTTATAAAAATTAGTCAGATGTTTTCCATAGCTATGAAAATACAGCTTGAAAAGGACAAAATAGAGCCAGATCTTGCATGCTACAAGTATTTTCCTTACTGATCTGTCATTGTTCCTGCAGCATGTCAGTAGTGCTAGTCATTCCTGTTTTTCTGGTCTAGTAAGAGCTATGTCATTGCGTCTCTGTCTTGACCTACAGTTCCCTGTAGACTTCATAATTATGGCCTTCTTTAAAACAGACATCACTTACCATGCCAGAAATTGTCACAGTGAGGGGAAGTAGATCAAAATCCATTAGGGAACAAGAGGTGACTAGATTAATTTCCACCTGAAATTTCAATTAAACTTTTCAGTGTGGAGTTAGTGTGTAAACCAAGCCTAGACATAATGACTCTGGTTTTTGAATTTTAGAATTGGTCTGATAGGAAGAAATAGACGGAGCTTTCTTGAGTTCTAAAGTACGTGGCACTGCTACAGACAACTGAGTAGAGCTGCAGATAGCTGTAAATATTTCGGATGTCGAAAGCCACAAATATGTAGAGGTTCTCCTCATGTTAATGTGTCTGATGTGCTTAAAAGCTGGATATCCCACTGGAACCAAATCAAAACAGATTCTTCCACTTATTGTTATTTCAACTAGAGACCCAGTCCTCTTTGTGTCTGTTGGACTATGCAAGAAACTAGTCCCCAAGATAATATTGCTGCACATGTATCTAATAGGTATCTGGTTTTCTGAAGCATCCAAGAGGACTAGTAGTCTGTAATTGTGCTTGGGCTCAGGGTACGTATACGTGCATTGCCGGACCCTTTTCAAAATTTCTGACTCATAGCAAACAACTTTTGAAGAGGCATTTCCTACAGAGGAACTATGGTTCACCAATTACTGCTTTTCACTGTGTGCTCTGTTCTATGGGAAGGAGGGGGACCAATAGCCAGCCCCCGTTCTCACTGTTATAGACAGTCTGAGTAAGACTTGTGCTGCGAAGTGTGTAAACCATTTTGGAAGCGAGAGGCAGGATCCTGTGTGCTGAAACTGCTTTGCTGTTTCTGTTTGGTCCGTTATTTCTGAAGTACCAGACCTAGCCGTTGCCCTGTGCTAACAGTGTGGCTGCATCCCAGCAATTGTTAGGCTAGAAAATGGGGAGTTTTCAGCTGAAAAACGCAAGCCTGATTCCCAGCACCTTTGGGGAGATGGTTGGTTCTCTGCATCTTAACAGCAGCAGGCAGAGTATACACATTCCATGCCGTCAACACTGAAAAGCATTTGTTTGAAGCACCGCTGTGGAAAAAGAATAATAATATTGCTGGCTTTCCGCACCAGGCAGGAATATAGAACGCAGGAAAAATTGAAATGGCAGTCGATCTTTTTTTTAAGGGACTTTGGGTTTCATTGCCTTTTAAAAATGTCTTTATTTTTTTTAGAAATTTTACAGGTCTGGGCTAATTAACACTGACCCAGAGTGACTGAGCTTCTCAGAGTAGTTTTGAGGTTTCTTCTGATAAGTGACATGAGCCACAGAGGTCTTGCATAGCCTTTAGTGTGCATTAACGTTGAGCAGAAGATGTTGTATATCAGAAATAAGAGGACCTGGGTGTGACAACACCTCAGGTCTTTCCCTGACTCTGCCACTTCCTCGTTCTGTGTCCCCAGGAGCCTTAATTTAAATTCTCTCCTCTTCATCAGTCTGTAATACAAGTGTAATCACTGACCACCTCCATCACGTTGAAATTGTGAGACTTAGTTATCAAGGACCTATAGAAGCAGTTAGAAGTCTGAGGAATGTTATAGAAACATTAAGTTTCTTATTCTCAATGGACAGAAGAGAAAGAAGGTTTGTAGAGTTTTGGGGATTTTTTTCACAGCTTATAGTGAGGCCATGGATTGCCCTGGAAAAGCACAAGAGGCTGTTCCTAAGGCTGGAAGGCATTAAAGAGCTGAGGGGGCTCTTCTCTTTAGCACAGGCTACAGTATGTTTTTTGCAGTGGCTGTTATTGCTCAAAAGATGCCAATGTATACATGCTACTAACAGATCTGTGCTTTGGAAGTTCAGTGCTGGGAAGGAGAAGGGGATGTTACACACAGGATAGCAAAGATCTCTGTCATTTCCTGGGCTGTGAAAATAGTTCTGTTTGGTCTTTTGACTGGCAACAGGAGTCAGGTGCCTTCTCATTTATTAGACACTCATGAAGATGGGTGGGGGGAAAACGAAAAGAGAGACAACGGCTAGAAAGCTACTGAACATGCTTAATCAGCAACTTGTTACTGTGAAACACTAAAAGAATACCCCCAAAATTTAGGGACTAGGAAGTCACTGGACTACTTTGAGTCCTTTTTTTTTAATTTGGCAGAATGTCCCATACTTCTGGCACCTGCAGTGCACACCTTCCAAAGATGTCCTTCGACATTGTCAGTGTGTGTATATAAAATTAGATCCATACAAACTATGTGCGTGTATACATCCATATGTGCGCATGCACGTGCGCACACACACAGAGCCATATATAGAAACTGCAGATCTTGGGGACAGCCTTGGGAGTCCCTGGAGAACAGGCTGTTATGGCACTTATTTTGTGTCACCCTTATTTCTAATCAGACACATGCACAAATGCACACACCGCTCACTGGCTCACTTCAGCTCTGTATCTATTTTCTTTTATTATCCTGGCAGGAGACGAGCTTCATTAGGGGAGTGGAGACTCTAACAAGGATGGGGAATGGCAACAACAAAAGGATGTAGCAATATAAAGTTATGTCAGAAAACCTTTACAAGAAAAACGGCTGACATTAGAACAGCATGCATTAAAAATTCAAGACAGTTGGAAGGGGGGGCAGGACTGGGGAGAGAGAAAAATAAATACACAGGCTTTAAACTAATAAATCCTTGCATTTGGGAAATGCATCAAGCCCTCTGTGCTATTAAAATTGTTTTTATTTCTATTATTGTTAATAACAATGATAAATACATTTTTTTTCTTGGATCTCAGTGTGGGCTATCAGCATTTTAAATACACATTTAACCAGCTAAGCAATCTTTCCCTTGTACTGTTTCTGTTGCTAATATTCAGTGACTGGGAAATCTGTTTCATCATACCTGAAACGGAACTGGCTAACTCAGCCAGCAAATAATTTTGGATGTATCTTGATCAGTAGCTCCAACTCAGTCAGCTCTGTAAAGTTATACCAACCCAGCCACCCTGTTTCCTTTGGCTAATCAGATATGCTAGCAATCTAGTTATCCCTGGGTTTTTCTAGTCAAGCTCTTGTGGACAATCTGTTGACCCAAACACACACAAAAAAAAACCCCTTCAGGCTAATCTATAGGTGGTAGATTAATCAGTTTTCACAAGGAGCTGAGAAGTCCAAAGCTACTTGTAAGGGCGACGGACATGGAAAGGAAGTTAGATGCTGTGCTATGTGAGCTCTAGGAAATTTACTTCTTAGTCTGATCTTAGCATCTAATCCTGAAGATCTCAAACACGTCTTTATTTACCTCCTTCTCTGCAAATTGACAAACATATCTGTATAGAGTAAAACTGGATCTCTAATTCAGTTCTGCAATTAGCAGAATTTGCAATTACAACTTCCACTTCTATCATCTGCCTCATTAGAGAGGTGAAGACTTGTGTGATTGATAGGTAGCAAGCTTCCCCATTCCCGTACAGCTGAGCTGTACGCCTGAGTGGGGATGCCCTAAAGGCAGGACAGCGGTAAGGGGAAGTTTGCCATTTTGCTCCCCTAACTTTGAGTATTCAGAAGAGGCCCAAGGTTCTCTAGCCCGACCAGTCTAGTCCTTCTCACCTACTCTAAATTCATATTAAGATTGTGATTACTCTCACCCAACTCCTGAGCCTGAATTTGCCGTTGCAGATAAGCACGCAGGGATGTTTTCCAGGTGCAGAGCCACTTGTGGTGCTGTTTTTATCTGCTTCTCAGGGTGTGTTAGCAGATGCCTATGGGTTATAGCATTGTCTTTGGATTTCCTCTAGTGGGGGGCCTGGCTTCCCAGCTTCTCCTTTGTGTCAGGAGGCTTTTTACAAGGCTCATTCATACTGTTGTAATTATAGACTTTTACAGACTTTCACCAAACCAGTTCTACCCACCTTTGGTTTTAAATGCAGTTAAAAAATGACACAGCAATGCACAGTGGTTACCAAATTGTTCTTGGGAGTGCCAGAGGCTGGGCAGGGTGTGGGGGCAAAGGATTCCCCTTGGCTGAGAGGACAGCTTGCTTTGTTACGTCTGTGCAGCCAGCATGAAAAGATGGTGAGAAAAAAACCCTCCCAAATGTGTAAGTCAGGTGGTAGAACCATCAGCATAGCCTTCTCCTAAATTCAGCTTCAGATTGAAAAGGTCTCACAAAACAAAGGAGATAAAAACAGGAACCTCTTTCTTCGACACTTTAAGCTTCATTTCTTTGGAAGTGGAAGCAGCAGAGCCATGCTTAATAAATCCTGGGGTTTGGGAAGTACATCAAACTCTGCATGGTACTCGTGACTTTCTGAATAGCTGCAACAGTCTGCCAGGTGCTTTAGACAGGTCAGAAAAGGAAACTCCTACCTACATCTAAACTCTCTTACCTCCCAGTCCGTCTCTCTTTGTGTCTTTAACTATTCATCCTTCCGTCCTTACTTCTACCCTAGCAGACAGCCATGGGCCTGTCTTTCTGTCTCTTTTATGTATAAATGCATTGGTTTTACATGAAGAATGGGGCATCCTGATGGACATTGAGGATTTTTTCCTTTCTGTTTTCTTGCTACAACTGCTACATGTTCCTTGAGGTCTTTTTTGTCACCATTTGTGCTTCTCTTCTCCTTCCTCAGCAGCATGAGATTCGATATTTAGAGCTGTCCAGGTGGCAGCTTTTTGAGTTTCCTTTATTACAACTGCTCAGAATGGGTGAAGTAACAGAAAATCTCCTGCAGTTTCTTCTAGCCTTCAGGGAACCATGTCTTCCCTGTACAGCCAAGCAGCCCTCCAGCAGGTTAGGATCTCTCTCGCTCTTCAAGGCATGCTCTCTGTAGTAGTAGTGCGGAGCGTAGAAAGAGAGTTACCCTGTTGTTTGGAAGCATCACTGGAAAGGGACAGTTGTGCGTTGTGGTTAGCGAATTACCAGCTCCTTGATTTGTTCAGGTGACATAATGCAACCCAAAGCAGAGGGAAGGCTTTGCACACAGACTGGCGCAGGATCTGTGGGAGCTGGGTGTTTTTAAACTCCCACTGTAATGTCAGTTCATGACCCTCCGAGCAGTGTAATACCTGCACATGTTTATTCACTGGCCTTCCATGTGCAGCAGGGCAGGGAAAGTAGGAAAAGAAGGTGGTGAAAGGAGGCTGGGGTCAATGTGTTGACAGCAAAATATCCACTGACAAAAAAAAATGTTCACTTTGGAAAACAGTAACAACCACCTTTTCTATCTGTATTTGTTTGTACAGTTGTACGTATGCATGTGTGCAGGCTCTCGCTCTCTCTCACAGTTCTCTTAATATTATTCATCCTTATTACGTATCATTATTCTTTATTATGATTTATATGCCGTGCCATGGCTTTATTATGATTTATACTCCTGCCCCCAAAAGAGCTTACAGAAGGCATCACACAGCAAAAAGACAGGCATCCCTGTACAGGGAAAGAAACATGGCTTTGTCCCTAAGCAGCGACTCTTAACGCGTCTTCTAAGCTAGAATGAACCTCATTTCTTGGCTTCCAGAAAAGGATTTGGATTTAGTTGTACCAAGTCTTCAAGTCAAACTTTTATACAAGGTTATGGTTCCCAATTCCTTTGCTGCCGAGTGTGAATAACTGCCAACAGTGTCAGTAGGAGTTGCTTGTTGCTGGCAGCAAGGAACAATGTCCCTCCCTTCCCTGCTAATTCTTCTAGATCTTGATTTTCATCTTGCCTATTAAAAGAGAGTCATTTAATGATTGCTCTTAAAGCAGGCTGATCCTTGTTTTGGTTGGGGAGGAACTTTCCTGGACTGATTTACAACAGCAGCTTCACTCAGTGCTACTCTTAAACTTAGTCACAATTTAGGGACACGTCCACAGCTCACAACATCATAAAAGGCGGCATTACGTTTGGGTACGTATGTCTAAATAACAATGATCAGGTGAATAATGCTTGCCAAGTTGCCAGTAACATTTCAGTGTTCACCTGAAGGAACCTTAGCCTGTCACGTGTTTTGAGCAAAAAGATGTCCTATTTTGTCAGTTGTGTTGCTTTGTTGAAAGTCCTAAAGAAGGGAAGTGTCACGTCTCCAGAACCGTGGAAATTTTCTCTTTGGTAACAGAATAACTTAGCTCCCCAAACCAGAAAACTGAAAGAAGGAACCTGCTCTACAGGCTAAAGGCAGAATCTTCAAAGAAATGTAAAGGAGACTGGAGCTGTCTCAGAATGAAACTTTCAGAACTAAGTATCTGGGGAGCCCAAGGACACGCGCTTTCCATTCCCTCAGACCTTTTCTCTTCACTGAGAAAAATATGTGTATTTTTGAAATGTATAAACTTCAATTTTTTATGGCCAAGGCCTTACTGCTTCATCCACATTAAAATTTAAAGCTGGGACAGTCCTTGAGCTCCTTTGAAAACGCCACTCCAGGCCGCAGCAGGTAACAGAGAAAAGAGAGGGAAGATGCAAGACCATAGGGATAAGGAACCCATTACCTTTCCGTAAGAAAATGTTGCTGATTCCTTTGAGGTGACTGTGATTTTCCTCATATGTCCCTATGTTTGCTTTCTCCATTGTACTCTGTCCACTCTGTGATCTAGTGTGCAGGCACTGCCCCCAGGAAGCCCATCCTCAGCCATCGCTGCCCTCCCCGTGGCCTCCTGCTCTCTTGCCCCTCGCTCATTACTGTGCTTCTAGGCCTTCCCCGAACGCGCCCGGGAAGTGGCAAAGCTGTCAGAAAACCTGGATTTCCCGGAGCTGATGTTCATGGCAAGGAGGGTCAGATTTTTTTGTGTTATGGGAAACCCATGACAACAATAAAAACAATGCCCCACCCTCCCACTTGTTTGCTGGCCATGGTTTAGATGAGTGCGATGCAGGCAGTGAGGGATAATCTCAGTTGGGGAAGTGGGTCTAAGGCAGTTGGGAGAAACTTTTGAGCACCATTTCGGGGTTGGGAATACAGCAGTGAGTGGTGTGAAGTGCTATTTCACGACACGGAAGCTCGCTTTTTGGCATGGGTTGTGCATTGTAACATGGCATAAATAATCTCTGGTGGGTATTCAGATCTGTGTGCAGCCCTGTGCGGTTTGTGGAGCCCCCGTGACGGAATGATGCCAGTGAGGAGATAAGGAGGAGTTAACCAAAGCCTTCAAATACAACCAGCTCCCCTGTGGCAGAGCAAAGGAAACAAACTCTGAGCTTAGGTTTCTGCACTGTGTTTGGGTTTTTTGATCTGGCATCCAGTTTGGATGCCAGAAGTTTCTAAAGCTGGCCTGGTGTGACTCTGATCCTCTTTGAAACATTGGCAAAACTCACGTGGAATTCAGTAATGCAAAAAAGAGCAGTCTCGGGAGTGCATCAGCTGCCTGTTTGGGACAGGGACCGGCCTTTGTCTGTACAGCACCTCATACAATATGGTCCTGGTTCTGAGATGTAACAGCAACGCAAACCATAAATAATAATGTTTTGTGAGTCGATCGGGGCTTAGGGCAAGCATACATGTATACCACATGTCTGTATGTATGAGTAAGTGTCAGAATTGGGGAGTAGCGAATATTTAATCACAATAAATAGACACATTCTCTTCCCTTTTCCTGAGGAGCTGGTCAACCATCCGGCTATTTTATTTATTTATTAAATATCACCGGAGATAGTTCAGCAGCAGGGGAGCACTGCTCTGTCTCACGAATGATGATTGCCATCAGGCTTGAGAAATCAGTCATTTCTGGCAAGAAAAAAACTCTTTGGTGGGTTAATGATGCAGGGTAAATACTGACAGTGGCCAGTGGTCTGAGCACGCCAGACATGACCTAAGGGAATCATAGATTCTGAGGGGGCTGTTGCTGCTGCTTCTCCGTAATGTGATTGCTTCTTTATAATGGCTTCAACTTCTTCTCCCTTTTTCCCCCCTTTATCATTATTGACCAAGGAGCATCAGTAAGGCTAGAGAATAAATAGTTCCCTGATGGTTAACAACAGGCTCTCCACCAATTGGAATTCAAGCTGTGCTCCCTGTTATATTCTTTATAATCACACTTTATTGCATAGAGCGGAAAATAAAGCATCTATCCATCCCCACCCCCCCTTTTCCTCCTCGCTACCCCTGGGACGGTGGGTGCTGCCTTCCCACGGAGCAGGTGAGAGCAGGCTGTGGGGCTGGGACACGCTCTCCCCGCAGACTGGGAGCCACGCTTACTGGGAAAAACCCATTCCCAACGGCGGGGGCGGGAAAACCCCCTCCCGGCCCTGCGGGACGGCTCCCGCTCGGCACCGCCGGGTGCCGCGGGCCCCGGGGGGGGGAGCGCCGTGTCCCGGCTCGGGGGGAGCCCGCCACAGCCCAGCCGGGGAAAGGCGAAGCGCGATGCTGTGCGTCTGTCTGCGTGTGTGTGTGTGTGTGTGTGTGGTGCCGGGGGCCGCTCGGCTCCCCCCTCCCCGCCCTCCGCAGCCGGCCCCGCCGCCCGCCCCCGCTGCCGCCACCCCCGGCGGCGCGGCGCGGCTCGACGGGGCGGGCGGCGGGGCCGGCTGGCTCCTGCGCGCCCCAGTGTTTGCGCAGCCACCCCCCCCCCCCCCCCNCCCCCCCCCCCCCCCCGCCACCCCCCGTCTGGGGCCGGGTTGGGGCTGGCTCCAGGCTCCCGGGGGCGGGAGGTGATGATTTTCCAGTGGGTATTTGTCAGGTCAGAGTCTGCGCCGCCCGCCGGGCTCCGCGCCTCGCTCCCCGGGTTATTTATTACCTCTCTCCCCGGCGGCAGCGCTGCGGCTCCGGGGCTGCTGCCAGCAACCCGCGGCGGCGGCGGGGGACCCGCCGGGGGGTTCCCGAGCAGCGACGGGCCGGCCGGGAGCGCTCCTCGGCTGGCCGCAGCACGCCGGAGCCCGGCTGTGCCCTCATCCCTCTGCCCCGCTCGGTACCGGCGCTCCTCTCTCTCCGCGGCTCTCGGCCCTCCGGTACTGCCGGGGCTGGTGGCTCCGGGAGGATTTGCTGCTCGGCCAGGGAGAGGCAGGAGGGGGAAAGGCTTTTTTTTTGTGGGCTGGAAGAAGGCTGGTTGTTAAAAAGCAGTCTGGAGCTGAGTTAGAGGAAAAGGAATCTAATGTATTTCTCATCGTGATTTGATTTGGTGGAGCTAGAGACACCGTTAGAACAGAGCAGCCCAGCCTCCACTGTTGTTATCAGTTAGCTGAAACTCCTGATACCCCAAACGAGCTCATCCCCTCCTTATCCATGAGCTCAGAAGTCTCTGTCAACCAAGGGGGAAAATTTGGTTTTGCAGACTTCTCGGTGGCTACAGCCCATACCTTCACATGGCGGTACGGGAGAGCTTGCACTCGGAGCGCACTGCGACCTCTTGGGCTCTGTAGGGCTGCTGTCAAAGGCGGATTGCAAAAGGATGGGGCTGTAGCTCACCTCAGCGCTCGGTCATACCTGCAGGTCAAATGATAGGAGGGAGAGAATAGGTTTCCCTGGGACAGCCTTTGAAGAGCTCTGGTGTCTCTTGTCTGTATAAGCTCAAGTACTGGACAGCCTGGACTGGAGAATGGGGTCAGCGCTGTGTCACTCTGGCAACCACACAGTATACTATTTCTGGTGCAAAATTACTCAAAATCCACGTGACAGCACTGTTACATGATTTACATTTAATACATTTTTGTTGAGTCACAGTAGGGAAAGTTTAATTTTTAAGACCAAATTGAATGCAATCCCTAGGCTGACCTTATCGGCTGTTACTGGCTAAGTTATATTCCCAGGATACCTTTAATCTTAGGGTTTCCTAATGCTTTCCAGATCTTCATTAACATTTTACCCTTATTTCAGCATGTTTGTTTCTTTGCAGCAGATTTCTTGTGTGCCAAATCAGTTTGTTTCCCTTGTCAGTATGACTAGAGTCACTCCGTGGGTTTTGTCTCTGGGATTGTCACGTGAGCCTGCTCTAAGTGATGGGACAGGAACACCATAGCACCGGGGAAAGGCCTGATTTGTTGGTTGACTTGTCAGAAGGAAATGCCCCTGTCTTGTGGAGAATTGCCACAGCATATGGGGAAAACCGTCTTCCTTCTGTTTGTGATGGGGGTTCCGGGCTGAGCTTTACCTTCTATACCTTCAGTACTAGTCTCTCCCTTGGATAGAGGAGAATTGCTGAGTGCTGTTCTTCGTGAAAAGAGCAGGCACTTAAACCCAATCCAGTGATGCGACTCTAGGGTCCCCACATGTGACAGACACGCAACCCACATTTCTTTTGCAAGGGCAAGCAACTCACAATTCAATCTTGCTCCTGACAGCTTGACTCCTTGCTATTGTTAAGGTGCCTTTCAGACTTGAGACTGCTGTGCTGCTTGCAATGTATTAGCCAGTTCAAAAAAAAGCAGGAACTAGCGAGCAAATGTTTTTCTCTCCCTGCGAGTTACACCTCTCTCATCCTGACCAGAACTCTGTGGACACAGGGGAATACAAGAAGCGAAGTAAGTATTATTTTGTTGCTGTTTAGCTGTATTTGTCTGCTGGTGTTGCCTGCTTGTCTGCAGATGCACCAGGATCTCCAGAGTTCCTGAACCCCTTTTGTTGGTTGGCTTGGTTCCCCCCCCCTCCATCTGTTGCCCTCACCCCCACTCCCAAGCAGTGAAAATACGTCGCAAAAGGCTTTGCCTCTGGTAATGGGGGGGAGGAGAAAAGAGTCCGCTATAAACTTCCAGGATGTGTCAGGACAACTGTTGTTACAGGCAGGTTAAAAGAGATGCAGGTGGAGGGGAACTTGGTACTCTGGAGGCAAAGGGAACTGCACATGCAGGTGGGAAGGCCAGGGAAAAATGCTAATGAGTGAGAGGTGGTTAGCAGCAGTCAGAAGCTGCTAATTATCCCACGCTTCAGCTTGTTCTCATAAGAGCTGGGGAACTCTCTTTGATCCTCCTGCATTTCATCTTATAATTGGATGGGGGTTCCAGATGTTACTGCCGAACGTTTTAGGGAGCTGCTGGATGGAAAGATGTATCTTGAATCAAGGGCCTTAGACAATCCCAGAGGTATTCTCAGTACTTTGCTAAAGGAGTGCTTGGGACACCATTCACCTTCTTGTCTCTGTTGAGTTATTGCTAGGGTTTATTTGTGTTGTCTCTTGAATGGCCTTTTCTTTACCATATACATCCTTAAGGTCCCACCCTTTTTTACTCACGGAGAACAGAGCTGAATGTTTATTTCCTCCTGCTTAGAAGAGGTTTGAATTGGATTGTTTGTGTCTTATTGCTGCAGTTCTGTATGACTATTCCAATAAATGGATTTACTGATTTAGTGGCATTCAGTGGTAGCTCCTGCAGCAGCAAGTCTGAAGACGGCTCCAAGAACATCAATAGAAAGGGAATTTTGAATTTGTTATTGCGAATATGCATGTTGAAAGCCTGATTCTGGCAGCTAGATCTTTTCATGAACAATACATCCAAACCAAGCAAAATAACTTGAAATGTAAAGATGTAATTTTTGCAATAAGTTGCTCATTAATGTGCTACAGATCAAGGTATTAGCAGAAATGAGCCGGGGAGGAAGAGTCACGCTTCTTCCCGTCTGTTCCGTGAGAAGACAAATCCACTCCCAAAACACCTGGTCTCACAGAAGCTCTGATGACAAACTCTTATTGCACTGCAGGTTTCTTTAGTAATTCCAGAAGAATTTCTCCTGTGACACAGTACTTGCAGAATGGAGAATGATAGGGACTGAGAAAGATGGTCTGTTTGCTTGAAAAAAAGTTACAAAAGTATCAGTATAGTTAACGTACTGTAGGCATAACAGTATGATCTCTGTTATTATTCCAAATAATAATGCCTTTCCCCAGTTGAGTAATACAAATAAGATCAGAAAAGTACCTCTCTCAGGAAAGCTTCCCAAGTGGGAGTTATGCAGTATGAAATGGCTCTATAATTTTAGTGGTAAATTTCTTAGTGCAAACGAACCCTGGGTTTTGTAGCAGTCCTGGCGAATGTCACAAAAGAGAGCATTAGTGTTACTAAAGGGCCAGCAGTTTTCTAAGGAAATGTTTTTCATAATCAGCTATAATCTGAAAGAAGATAACAGTGCCTAGGTACCATAGTGACATAGACAGATGGGCTGTGCCAGCTACTCCCTGTAACAACCTCTTGAGGATCTCCTTGCGAATTAAAACACCCAGTCACACACTTACCATGAAGCCTTATAGCTCCAGATGGAAGAAAAAGCTGCGTTCACCCAGGCACGCACGCTCTTGTTGACCCTACTTGGCCATTGACCGTGAGGAGCGGTGTCCCCATCCAGGACTGCTGGTAGAGAGGAGACTGGGACCCATCATCCTTATGTACTCATGAGGTAGACTAAGAGCACAGAGAGGAGAGAGTGTCTTTGTCTGCTGTAAAATGTTGTGTTTGCCTCGTGAGATACAGGTTAAAATGCACAGGGGTACCAAAGCTGGCATCTGTGGTAGTGCTCATAGCCGCAGGGAGCAGAGATGGGCGACCCTTAACCCTGAGCCAAACACTCTTGAATTACAGTTCAGGAGGCAAGTGGTGGCATCTAAAACTGGTTCACACTGCAGAGTCTGTGAATGCACTGTGGGTGCTATACTCCTTGACTTTTTGGGTATGAGCTCTGCTTCACAAAGAATATGACAGAAAGCAAATATTGAGGAATTTCAAATATGGGTTGGCGAAAGTTAAGTAGATACATTACTGTGTTAATCTCCATAATCAAGGGCAGGTTGTCTGTTGCTTTTGGAGCTGAGATTTGGGGCTGGTTTTATGGGGTTTTTTAGGAACCTCTTGTTTTCTTAGGTGATGTGAGTCTTCATGTCTGGGCACTGGACCACAAGCTGTTTCAAGTAGGTCATTCAGATCTCTGTCCCTGCTTTGTCTTGATACAGGTGTTCTGGCTGCTGAAGCCATTTTGGAGCTTTCATGCAGCAGTGCCTGCCATCAAGGCAAAGTGAAGATAAAGCCACAGTGTTGAAAGGTCTAAAATATTTGCAAAAAGGTGTGGGGCATGCACAGAACTGTACCTCAGTTTGAACTGTGTGCTTGCTTGCTTGTTTGTTTTCCTGCCACCACAATAAGCAGGACTGGGTGAGACCTCCTCCAAAGAACCCTCCTTGATGTTGATGATTCTGAAGGTTTCAGTCTGTTCTCAGAGCAACAGGAATGGTGGACTTTCATACTTCTCTTTAAAAACAAACAAACAACACACACCCCCAAACAAACAAACACAACAAACAAAAGAAGGTGAAGAATAGGATGACATTGGATTTGAAATTTCTCAGAGAGTCATTTTATATAGTATTGTTGGTAATGAAGGAATAGCTTAAACCCCTTTTTCTCTCAGTGGAATTAAGGATCCAGGCAGATGTCAACTGTCTCAGAAAGGACTCCAAGTTGTTCCAGAGTTGCCCAGAAGACTTCTGCTATCTAAAGCCACCTCCTGTTGTACCACATCACATGTCCTGAGAGCAACAACATGGGGTATTTCTTCTGTGAGGATGGAAACAAACAGTAGGGGCGTATGCAAACTCTGGGCAGTAGCCACGAGGACCAGGAAACTAAAGGAGGAAGGGAGAAAGAATGGGAGGCTCAGCCCAGAATAATGTGGATATAACATCCCTAAGCAAGTCCATTTACCTGGATTTGCACCATGTCCTGGACTTCCCAAGGTTGACAGTAGTAGTCATATTCATTCTATAAAGAAATAAATGAATGGCTTAGTTTGCATTACTGTGTTTCAAGAAGCAAACTACCAATCTGATTAGTACGAGGTATAAAGTTGCATAGGTGTATGTGGCCAATGCGTTGTGTGTTTATGTGCACATGTGTACAAACACACATTACTTCTTAGAAGCACAACGTTGTTTGTGGTAGTCTGAAGGTTAATCCAGATTGGGACTTGATTTCCATATTCACTCAGTGAGAACTGACAGAATCTTTGTAGTTATAATGAAAATACCGAATATATTGGAACAATGAGCATTCTTGCAGTCAGATACAGCAAATTCCCTGGTGAGTTACGCTAGGTCTGCTCTCTCAGGTATTAGTAGGAAAGAGGGGGAGACTCTTGCACTTAATAATTTATGGATCCATAAAGATTTTTTTTTCAGCAAGTAATAATTCTTTGGAAATTAAGGCTAATTAAAAGCAATACCATCCCTATAAATGCATTTAGTTACTTTGTCAAGACAGTTTTTTATTTGTTTCCTATGATGTTCCCATGTGCATCCTAGTCATTGTTTTGCTGTAATGTGATTAGAGATGATACCGCAGAGACGGACTCCTTAATAACCGAAGGAAGGGAACAAGCAGTTGGGTGGTAATAGACTTCAGTGTCTTCTGGATATTTACAATGGATTAGCCTATTTTATTTTTGGGTCAGTGCAGCCTTAACCTATAGGCAGTGGTTTATGGCTAATGCCAGCATTGCTTCTGGGTGCAAAGCACGTGTGAGAAATGTCTGCATGCTTGATGTACTTAAAAGGGAGGACAGGAACTTAAAAGATCTCTTTCCTCCACTACTCATCCTCAGTAATTGGCCCCAACTTCCTCCTAAGTCTTTCCCGAGTAGTGAAACATTAAATGTGTGTTGGAGCCCAGCTTTTTGCCCCTTCAGCTGTTGGCACATCTGTTAGTCTGCTGAGGGTGAGATGCGAGTTACCACATGGCTGAAATGTTAGCGACTGAAATCCTGATGACTGCTCCCATAAAGCCAAACTAATATTTCAGCAGTGTGTCTTTTACCAATTGATACGCACAGAACCTCAGGTTTGATATTTTAGCTCTTCCTGTCGTTCTCAGGGCACAAACCAAAGAAAAAATAGCTCTGTTGTTTACCCAGAATGTATTTTCTGAATGCCCATGCCCATGCATCTCTGTGTGTCTGCGTCTAACAATGGATAACCCTTGGTGCCAGGCTGTCACTACCACTGTGTGTGTCAGTTGCTACCGGACGGTAGCTGTTCCCATCACTTTATCTGCAGCTATTGCTAACTCTGTGTTACAAACAACAGAAGAAAGAAATAGCTTTTGTGAGCAGTACAATGTCCGAAATGTCTTTTTATCCTTTCCTCCTGGAGCAAAACTTTAAACTTCATGACCGTGTACAGAGTAGTTTTTCAAGTGTGTGCAGATAATATACCTATTTGCACGCGTGCCTTTTGAGTATGAAGAGTGAGTGAAAATAGTTTGTGCCATGTCTGGATGCAGATTAGTTTTGGCTAAGGCAAGGAAGATGTATGACTAACAAAATCCTTTTCTCCTGCTATGAACAAAATAGTTATTTGTAAGTATTTGCCACAGAGTTTAGATGAACAATTTTAGGCATCGGGCATCAAAATTAGTTGTAAACTGCTTGCTCTGACATTTCTACATTTGCCACTTGTGGGGTGTTATGGCTTACAGTTAACAACAAGCTTGGTTTGGCTCAGTGATTGTTATTGAATTTGAGAAAAACAGAGATATAGAAATATATAATAAGAGATATAAATGGATGAGGAATGTGAACACCTGAAGAGTTGTGCTTCTCAACTCTGCTTTACAGAGATGCTTTCTGTCTGTTTTATGAGTGAAGAACCTGAGTTTGGAGTTACTAGTAAAGCAAAATAGGCAGAAATAGAAGTTGGAATGTCTGACTCCGCATACAGAAAAGTTCAAGTTTGGAAGTCTGACAAACAAAACTTGGTGCTAACTGGTTGCATCAGGCAGCTTCTCTGGTCCACCATCATGCTGCGTTTGCTCTGAAGCAACGCAAGGGAAGGAGCAGAAAAGTTGCTCTTTTTCCAAAGAACTCAGATCACCATGAGTAGATTCAAATGTGTAAATGCCTGTTTACGTATTTTTTGAAATTCCCTTTGTTTTGGTTTTTTTTTGTTATTCTTTTCTTATATCTTAAGTTTTTGTTTGATTAAAGCACTCTGTTGCAGTGTAGTCATGGCAACAAGTTTACTTGAATGCATCTCTTTTTCTAGGAATGTAAGATTTAAAGGAAAAGAAAAACAAACCCAAACAAGACAAGCCTTCATGTGGTCCTGACCCAGCATTTATTCATCATGATGGAGGCGCAAGTGAGCAGCGAGTGAGGAGTGAGTACAAACTTGTTTATGTGCTTTTGTCTCCGTGAGTTCACTGGAGACTCTGCTTATGCCTGTGACAGTTCGTAGGTATGTCTTTGGGTATGTTTTGTTCAAATACATTGCGCGTGTAGAAGAGATCACGTAAGAGTTCCGGTCACAGTGACACTGAAGTTATGACTGCCTTCCTGTACTGGCGTTGACCTCGATAGTCCATGAAACAATTGCAGAGAAAGCACAGCAGCACAAACTTCAGTGAGAATTCCCTACAGAAACATAGGTCCCTGTTGATGGAGCTCCTATGTGATGTCTTCTCAGAGTACCAGTGTTGCTTTAATAACATTTAGCTATGGCAGAAGGACACTTGCTGCAGTCATATCTGAAACTGCAGTATAGACAAAGCCCTCACTAGGGCCTGTCTATACATAAGGTTTCACAGTACTGCAACAGAAATTGTTCAGCAACATTCCTAGTGGAATTTGCACAGCTCTCTACTGGGGTGCAGTTATAGTAGTGGAGAGGTGATGCATGCTAATCCCTCATTATTAGGGCATTGCCTACACTACATCAATTTCTAGAAAGGAGGTGAATTAGAACAATACAAAACCTGTCTGCAGAGATGCCCAATGACTTAAAGACTTTAGAACATGCTACCTCTAATTAAAGTGTTCGAAAGCTGTAAGCCAGCTCAGGGAGTGTGTTCTTCAGCACCTCCTAAATTGGTCAAGGCAGGTTCTACCTAGTCTTTAATTTGATCTTTCTAGCATGTATTAAAAGCAGTCACACCTTGATTACACTAGACTCTTTTGACACATTAATTCCAAAGGATTAGCTAACAAAGTTCATCTGCCTAACCTAAAAAAGTGCTCTGTTTGTGCACGCGTGTTTGTATACACTTGTGGATTAGGGGAGAGACCCGTGGCTCATTCTTTTATAGCACTGTTTGATGTTGGGATGGCACACCTAATGTTATCTGCTTTTCAGTGGTCACTCATTTTTTTATTGTTTTAACCCAGCAATAGATTCCCGCCATACCCAGCTTCTTGGATAGTCAGTTTTTCAGTGTATCTTTTTGTTACTGTGATTGTCAGAGGGAAGACAGGCAGGAAGTTAGGGAAGTGGAGTAGCAAAGAGTGATCTGCAAGTGCTGGGACACAGCCAAGCTTTAGATTAATACAACATGACCATCATTTCACCATCTTTTTGATACAGTAGAGTTTTTCTTAGCAGTGGAGCAGAGCAGAGTAGCACAAACAAAGGCTTTAGGAAAAAAAGAGAGAATCTGGTGGAGGCTTTCTTCTGCATTACAACTCCAATATCTCAAGTCTTTCACAGCAGTTACAAATTAGCAATAAATAACCTCTGAGGAGGGAGGAATAGACAAGAGAGAAAGATTCATTTTTAATCACAATATGTGCAAAGAACTATAGTTAATGTGGAGAGAAGCACAGGGAACCTGTCCAACGGCTGCAACTGCAAAGGCGGCAGCTCTTGCCTTAAAAGTAAAGGGCCAGAGAGAATGGTTGGTTACTCCAACAGCAGCTTTGATACTTAAGGCCTTATTCCATAGATGATTTCTGGAAGTGCTTTTTTTACATCATGGGGGCATCACTTGAGTGTAGGTAAACTTGTTGTTTTCCAAAACCTTTGCAGAGAAGGGCAATCTCGTGCTATATTATGGGGGACTAGAACACTGAAGTGTGAAGTCAGTAAAAATTTGCCATTGGTTTTAATGGAAATAGGACTGTGTCCTTTTAATTTAAACTTCTTGTTGTAGAGATTTCAGGGCTGATTCTGATCTAAGTTACCACACCATACTTGAACTTCAACTAGTAAGGAAGAGAGATGAATCAGTCCTTCTGTCATTTCATAGGTTTTCCAGTGCCATATCCTGTGACAGCACATCACGAAGGAAAACGGTCACTTGGTGCACAGCCACCCTCCTAGGGCAGTCCCAGGGCGATTCTTGCTGCGCAGTATGTGTAGCAGCATCCAAAGGTCTCTGAGCTGCAGGCCAGGTGACCAGAGAGAGAACAGAAAATGTGTTCCCTGCATGGGAAGTTATTCATTATTTAGAAGAAGGGAGCAGCTAGTTTAGAATTAGAGGCCTTGCCTCCTAGATAAGACTTCCTTCACTCCTCCCCAACAGACATTTAATTCCTGTAGTTTTTTGAGTACTGATCTGCTGAGACTGGTCACATAGCTATACAGGGCATTTGCAGGGAAAGCGATTTGGAAGAGGTATTCTGTGACAATAGTTTGATGAGAAGAGAGTTCTTTAAACCACCGTTGACTGTCCCAGGCTGTTCTCTTGGAAGCAGACCAAATGCCTGCATTAGGTAGGGATGTATGCAATTTACAGCTCTGGTTTGTTCCTCGTACTACCATGACCCTACTTTAAAGAAAGAAAAAACTCTGAGTTCCGTGGTGCTCCTTTCTCACTCCAATAACTTGGTGTAAAAGGCAGTGTTCTGTATCAGTGGGATTAAAAAGGGTACAGCCCAACAGTTCCTGAGAAAGCATTTTTTGAGAGGCAAAGCCCTTTCCAGTGTCCTCCTTCCCAACCCTCCTCCCCTGAATACCCACCTGTGCCCTCCCTGCTGTTGCTCTTGCTGCTGGGCTGTCAAAATATCTCTCATAATGAAGCAGTCTGGCCTGAGGCTACTATTACCTCCAATACTGATCCTGCTGAGCACGACTCTGGCAGCATGGCCGGCTGTTCACATGCAGTGAGCATAGAGTTGGGCTACACCTGGCAAGGAATAAAAGACAAAAAGCAGTGAATCCTGGCTTTTACACAGTCTTGATGTCCTCTGAGACTGTCAAACAGGCTGGGGAAGGCATGGATATGGCTGGCTTGGGAGGTGGTGGGGTGGCTGTTTGGTCTCCTTCCCTGTCTTTTGGTAGGCTCGGCGATTTGGTAGGGACAGAGTTGTTGCTTTCCATCACTGATGTGATTGTGTCAGGGTAATTCTGCAGAAAGACAGGGAAGTGGGGAGAGGAGCTGTTAACTGGCAGTCATAAAAGGCTGAGCACCCCAACTTCTTTGGGGGAAACACCATGATTCAGTAGATACTACACCAATTGTTAAAAGACATGTTTTATTATCTAAGCTTTTCTGGTGTACAGGACAGAACTTTGCTGGCATAGTTAGTTTTGGACTATGAGAAACTCATGCTATAGACCTGCTACGACAACGCTGGCAAGGCCAGTGCTACAGATGCAGCTGTGCTGACAGAACAGCTGTTCATTTAATTTAGTTTAGGCACAGTGGTACCAGAGATGGCATGTATGGCATCTGTGCGGGAATCCTGCAAAGACAGAAGTTCTGGATTCGTTTGTGAACTCAGGCTGGTGATTTTATGTGTACCTGGGTGTATCTCTCCTCCCAGCCTCAACCTGTCTTTCCTGTAAAGGGGCAGGGCCTGCATCTGCAATGAGTTTTTAAAACACTTAGCACAAAGGACCTTTGATCTCATTTAGAAGCTCAGAGGTTTACTGTCACACATGTAAATAGCATATTACATTTAGGAAGTTTCCCCACCTTTTATGGGTAGAATAATGGAGGGATATCCAGGATAAGTAATTTGTCCATGAAACTGGTGATAGAGTAAGGAGGCAAATCCTTATCTCTTAACTTTCACACCTGTGCTTGAAGCACCATCTCTTCTTGTAAAATGCTTTACAGCACAGCTAGCTCTTTGCAGTTGTTGACACATTTCACCTGAGAGAAATAAAAGACCGAGGTTTTGTTTCAATCCAGCATGACGTATTCCAGAGGTGGAGAACTAAACGTTGGAAAATGATCACTCTTTACTATGTTTACTGTGGTAGTGCCTCTGTGAGCATTCTTGTTCTGGAATCATGCTTTCACTTTGCTAGGTGCCATGCCACACAACAAAAAGACATGGTGATTTGTGCCCCCAGACTTGAAAACGTGTTGCAGTTCCTCAGTGTGGAATTTGCAAAGCGTACCTGGGTTCTCTCTCTAACCATGTGTGCATGGATTTGCTTACATCTCTCTGATCTGCTCTCCAGTGGTGAATCTGTTTACACTAATCCTGAAAGCTCTACTGTTAAGAGACTGGAGCTGAACAGCTTCAGACTCCTGCTGTCGAACTCGGACATCCAGACAGAGCACTTGTTCTTTATTACAGTGAGGAGGGGTAGGAAGGACTTGTTAGTAACTCTTAGTGCTTGTAAGAGACTGATAGGCTCAGCCTGAATCTGTGCCTCTTGAATCCCCCCGAACTTCACTGAGTTCTGGCAGAACACCTTACATTTGTGTGGGAAGCCCTGCCTGGTCTGAGCCATGCACCTCATATCGAGCCACCATCGTGAGGCTCTTCCAGACCTCTGCACAGCTTGGCCAGCGCACCTATGTCATGACTGGCAGCAAGTGCCTGTTTTATTCCAGGAATGAAACACAGCCAAGTAGATGCTGCTCTCTAGAATGAAGACTCAGCATATTGACTTCACTTACGACTAGGTCCAGATTTAAGCCCAGTTTCTTTAGAGGTAAAAAGCAACTGAGCTGTCATTCAGTGGGAAGACCCCATGGCAAGTCACCTCTTTCTTTAAAATAAAAATTCTCTGGGTTAGGAAAGGTTTCGTTACAGCTGTTTAATAGGGGCAGACTGGATGGTAATGCAAGGTGGTGTTACGAGATTTGAGTGCGCATCCAGACCACAGAGATGTGAGAGGTCTAGAGGTAAGTACCACAGAAGGATTTGTTCCTGGAGGATGAAGGCCATTCTTGTTCTGCTCTCCTGTGACCCCTCCTGGAGGAAGCATGGAGACTTGTCTTTGGAGAAGGCTGTGGCCACGGTCCCTCTACACTTGGAGGTGAAGTTGCCATGAGGAATGGAGGTGAAAGAAGAATAGTAACCCTTATGGCTGTAAAAAAGAAAGAAGGCTTTGAGAAAAAATACCCACTCCCCTGTAAAAAGTGAAAAGAAATCAGTCCCATGAAGCCAAGTTACAAAGAAGATCGAGTGAAAGGAAGCCTGGAGTAGTTCTCCAGCCTTTGTAGAGAGCTCAGTGCAGTTCTAGGTATGCCAGGCATGAAGGTTTTCCAGGAGCGTAAGAGCGAGCATTTCTCACTGTATGGCGTTCTCACCTGACCTCCATCCAGAATCCTTTCATATGCTTTCACAGAGAATGCCTGTGTCTCCCAGAGCCTCTTCCAAGCATTTTCCTTGGTTCATTAGGTGATAATAGAAAGTGATTTTTCCCCTGTCATCTTGAGCAATCAGAAGCATTAAGAATAAGAGCCTAAGCCTGAAAGCCTAAACGAGAGGGTTTGACGGGTATGTATATCTGCCTCCATTAGAGCAAGAAGCAAAGATGGCTCCCAGAGCTTGCATTTCTGGACAATAAATAGGCAAGAAACAAGGATCGTGGTCAAGTAGTGCCAAGAGAAAACTGAGGTTTGGGGCTTAGATTCCATTCCCAGATCTGCTGAACCCCAGAGAACCAGTTTCCTTCGCCTTTACTGGTACAAAGCAACAGCTTGTCCCACAAGTGGTCCATTAGTGGACTTTTTGTGGAGAGGGGTACCTGTCAGCTGAGAGCTAAGCGGGGCAGAAAATTACACCTGTAGGATCTCAGGGAAATCACTTGGTGCACAAATGTGAACTCATCACCTGGATTAGCCGGTATTCACTCATAGTGGGGTCGAGTAGCTGCATAACCCCAGCGTGAGTACAGCACTCATGTTCTCGATCGCAGCCTCTTTAGGCTTCAGTTTCTCCACCAGTAAGATGAAGGTAAAAGTCGCTTCCTCAAAAAGGTGCTAGGAGGTGGCGGTCTTTCTCCTTGTCTGTGAATGCTCTGAGATCATCTGAGAGATGGTGCTGAAGTGGCAGGGGCTATTATTGCTCAGAAACTGCCCTGCTAACTGTCAGTGGTGGATCCTCACAACAGCAAATCCATTCCTCGCTGTCTGGAGGACAAGTTCAACTTGCCACTGCTTCCCCCTGCAAGAAAGCAAGTAATAAAAGACACACCTTGGGATAAAACTAAGAACTTTGTGTTGTTCTGAGAACTCTTAAGACAGAACTTGTACAGAATTCTCACTGTTCTGCCGCCTTGTAAGACTTCTGGGGCATATTTCTTGTACTGTGTTTAAGGGGGTAATTTATTTTTATTTCCCTTCTAGGTAGGATTCTCCCTGCGCAGTCCATCCTACTCAGCATCCAAAGGTAGGGAACTCCATCTTGTTGATGTGACAAATCTCTGTAACAACCACGCAACTTAATTTTGGGCCGTGTTGTCCTCTCGGGGCAGTTTCACATGGACCTTGTGCCATGTCTGCCACGGCTCATAATGGAAAACGAATTTATACCGTGTCTCCTAAGTCTCGCTACATCGCCGCATGGGAGAAGCGAAGGCTCTACCCTGCCTTCTCAAGGTGTAGCCGGCCCCAGCAGGAGTCTGCCAAGGAGAGCAGAGGGCGGGTGTTCCCGCACCCAGGACTCCCGAGGGACGTGCCGCCCCCCCCGGCAGGGTGCCGTGTCCCCCCCCCCCGCCGCCGGAGCCGGGGGAGCCCCGGGCCGCCCCGCCGGGCTGGCGGCTCCCGGCGCTGGCCCCGCCGTCCGTCGCTCACCCCCTCGCCCCGCCGCCGCCGGCGCGGCGCTTTGCAAGCGCCTCTGCTGTTTAAATGGGCCAAGTTAGAGAAGCGGCGGCGGCGGCGGCGGAGGGAAATCTTGTTTGGTCAGAGTCTCTGAACTGTACTGTGACTTGTGAGCCCAGATCAATATCTGTCTGTCCCGGCTGGGAGGGCAGCCCGGCCCAGTAGCCCCACATAGCCAGGCATTTAGGGTCTGGGGGCAGCGGCGCAGGGAGAGCGTGCGGTGCCGTGGGGGGTAGAAATGTCTGTGTCTGTGTGTCTCTCTGCGTGTGTATATATATATACATAGCTATACGTAATGTAATACCATGTTTTTTAAAATTTTGTGCAGGAGTGGAAATTAAATACCAACTCGCAGTGATCATAAAGCCTTCGGTGGGAGCGGGGCGAGTCTGCACTTTGCAGGTGAAGGTGGGCGGCCCCCGGGAAACTTCTCCGCCCGGGTGGCTGGAGCCCCGCGGGCAGAGCCGGGAGAGCCGCCACCGGCTCCGGCTCCGGCTCCGGCACCGGCGGGGGCTGCGTCCTCCCCGCGCCCGGCGGGCGCCGGCGGCGGAGGGGCGGGGAGGAGGGGATGGCGGAGCGGCGGCGGGGCGCAGCGTTTAATTTTAATTATTGCATATAAATAAATAAACCAGGTGTCAGTTTAAAGGAAGGAGGGGGGTGGAGGGTGAAAGGGGGCTGAGTGGGCGGCGGGGAACCCTCCAGCCTGGTGAGAAGGTGGGTCGATCTAGGGGAATCAATAAGCTTTTTTTTTTTTTTTAAAAAAAAAAACCAAAATAATGTCTACGGCAGCAGAGACCTCTCCGAGATGTCAGGTATTAGTCCGGAGGGGCAGATCTGCGAGCCACACAACAGCTCCCGGGTCTACGGTACATTAGCCTCTCCGTGGGAGAGGGATCCCAGACAGCTCTGCTGGGGAGCCAGCCCAGGAGATTTGTTAGCGGGCTGCTCCGGGGGATACCAGCCACCTCCGGCACCCGAGCGCCAAAGGTGCTTGTGTTGCTGCTGCTGCTGCTGCTGGCGCATTTCATCCAAACTCCAGACAGAGCGGGGGCAAGTTGAACCGGAGACATTAGAGCCACTGTGCTTTGGAGAGACGAGGGCGCACGGGGAGCGCAGCAGCACCATGCCTGCTATCAAGAAGGAGCGACTTGACAGGGAAGAGATGGCCCTGGCAGCCTTTAACCAGCCCATGGAAACCTTACCTGACTATCTCGCCCCTCTGGCCGCCGCTGCCATTCCGGTGGTGACCCCGCACCCGCCGGCTTACGACCAGATCTTTGCCCACCGCGCGTACCTGGGCTTCCACGAGACCCACCACCCCCACCCCCACCACCCCCACCACCCCCACCACCTCCCCGAGGACCTGATGCTGGAGAGGTTTTCCTCCATCCCGGATTTCCAGCCCTTCTTTGACAACGGAGAGCCTTGCATCGAGGTGGAGTGCGGGGAGAACAAGGCGCTGCTCTACATCAATAAGTTGTGCCAGGGGAGCAAAGGACCCTCTATCCGCTACCGGGGAGAGTGGCTCACCCCCAACGAGTTCCAGTTCGTCAGCGGCAGAGAGACGGCCAAGGACTGGAAGCGCAGCATCAGGCACAAAGGTAAAGGCGCTGCTCAGCGCTCGGCTTCTGCCGGGGTCCCCCCCCTGCTCTGCTCTTCCTCAGCATCCTCCCCCTCGCCCCCGTGCTTTGGGAGCGGGATCCGAGGGGGAGGCTTAGCGCACGGGGACCCGATCTGCTGTGGT
>RSEF01000021.1:4917059-4929266 GCA_003993805.1 Himantopus leucocephalus | reverse complement strand
TTTTTTTTGGTGGCAGGGCTGTCCTTGAGGTGCAGCTCCAAACACCACTGCTGAGGTTTTTGCAGGCACAGTGAACTTTTTAATTCTGAATAAAAATATAATACATATGGTCTGTTTTTTTTCTAAATTCCAAAATTAACAATGTGATTCCTTAAAACATTTTTGGCTTGAAATTCATGAGTTGGTAATTCAGGGCTGGAAGTCTATGGATCAGCACTTGTTTGCATCAGCAATGTGGATCTGGTTTTTTGAAGTCTCACTGTGATGGACTTCTCAGAAATAAGTTCAGCAGAAGTAATTCTATGAAGCTGGTAAGCATTTCTCTCCACTGGTGTGTGCAGAGGGCAGAAATCATCCTTGCTTTGGGAGGATTTAGTTCTCCCATTGATGTCTCTGCTATTGTCTTTAAACCACTACAGAATCTAAAAAAAAGTATGGTTAAAGGATATTTGAAATTATATGCTCTACAAGTTACTGTGCTTTTCCCTTAGCAGTATGATGCTGAAAAACTTCCCTCTTGAGAGTAATTTTGTTGTTGTGGTGGGACTACTAATAATACCCTGGACTCCTTATCACGCCAAGCTCTAGAAACAAGAGCGAAACATGCAGCAAAGTAAGAGAGAGGGAAGAACAGAGGAGTCTGAAAAATGTTTTTTGTGTGAGTACTGTATCTGAAGAACAAAGTCTGTCTTGTATCGTGTACAATTCCACCCTCATTAACAGGGTAACAGGACACATTGCTGGTAGAATATTTTTGCTTGGTACATAAGGGTACACAGGCAATGTGAATTCTCACCCCCGCCTTTACCTGGGATTCAAGTGCACTGAAAAGAGGAGCTGAGTGATGAAGTGTCAAATCCCACTAGGAAGCAAAGCCAGGACTACTCCAAAAATACAGAAAAATCTAGGATTCAGATCTTTACCCCACAACAGAAGCAAGATGATTCCAGCCTGTGATCAAGTTTCTCACCTGTCCTGCTGTTTGCTGGCTCTGGCTGCTTTGGGAAACAAGGTCCCAAGTACACCTAGAGTGGGTAAAGCAGAGGGGCTGTTGCTGGAAAAGTAGGAGATACTGTGTGAAAGGAAGTGACCCAAATGTTCATGTTTGTTGCAGGTGGCAGCTTCAACTGGGATAGTCATGCTCTGTTGCCTAGACATCTGCCCCACATGAACCCTCTCCAGCTTTGGGGGATCCAAGATGTAAGCCAGGGAGGAATCTGGCTTTGTAACTTTAGTAGCGGTATAGTAAAGACCACACATGCGTTCAATACATAATAAAGTCTAGGTATCAGTTGCTTCAGTGATTTCCCATGTTTGGAGACCAGCCTCCACCTGGGGAGGTCTCTCGGCGCTGACAAGGAAAATCAATTGGAAACATACACAGTGCAGAATTCTTTGTGGTGAGGATTGCACTCCCGCTTTAAGTTGCTTGGATGTTTTAAATTGTACTCCAGAGAAGTTGCCCTTAATTTGTTGGAACTCTTTAATGTCATCTCAGTGGATGATTGTTTTTCGAAAGGTTTGTTCTCTGTCTGGATGGAGCTGGCTGACACTGAAGAGCGTAATGAACTTGGGTAGTTGGGGCTCCTCTGTGGATTGGCATTGGGGATCATATTAGGTGGCTACTAACCATGCACTTCTGTGGCAAGGCACTGGGCATTTGGAGAGAAAGATTTTGCTTTGGATGGTTGCTATTTATTACCACTGAATATACCACCCAATGTAATAGACGTCATATTTTGAGGTGTCAGTTGGCAGCAGTCCTGCTGCATGTTCCTGTGGACAGAGAGACATCTAAAGCTAAAACATAACTGTGCAAACTCGAGTGTTTCATTAAGAAAACCTGATTTGTAACTTCAGAATCAAAACCATAGCCTGCACTTCAGGATAATCGTCCTGAATATTCTGGCTCTGTTCGCTTGTGGCGTAGAGTAGTGAATGCTGTGGGCTGGCAGTCAGGTGTCTGGGCCCTTTTCTCTGCTGAGGATAACCCACATTGCTTTCTCCAACCTGTTTTCAAATGCAGTTTTTTTTATTTGGGATGTTTAACTTGGCTTAGCCAGACAACATACTTTCTGAGGGCCCACGTGCATTTATTTCCTTTCACATCAGGGATCCGCGCAGTGTTCGGTACGCTTGCATGGCCCTTGGAAATGTAGGCACTAACCTGTGCATGATTCAGCTTCCCCATATACAGGCTGGGGAGAGCACCTCTGGTATTGCATATGGAAATTGAACTATTTAGATTTATGGGTTAAAAGGGCAAGAGACCACTGTTAGCATCAGGGCTGAGTTCTTGCACTATAATAAGCACCAGGATTTCCCCAAACTAGTTCCTGTTTATGGCAGCTTGTCTTTGTACTTTTCCTTTTAAGGAAAGCATCCAATCTTGATTAAATGTCCTGGTCCTGTCCTTCATTGATCCGAGTAAATTGTTTCAGTGGGTAACTACTCTCACTTTTTAGGAAACTATGATGATATTGCTAATTTGAATTTGTTTAATGTCACATTTCCTGCCCCTTGGTCTCCTTAGAGCTTTGTATGTCACTCTTTGGAACTCCCATTTAGTAGCCATGGACCATCATCAAGAAACCTTTTAGCCTTCTCCTTAGTGAGTTAAATAGAGCGAGATCCTTCAGTCTCGCCACATAATGAGGCGATCCCAAATCCTTAATCATCTGCATGACTGTTCTGCAAAACCCCAACACTATATATCAGCATCCATCTTGAACTGTTGGCACTGTATTCAAGTAATGTCAAGCGCACATATATATATACACACACACACACACACACTATAATCTTCCTGCTCTGATTACTGCTCTGGCATTTACGTCCACGTTACCGATATAGATAGGGCATTGCCCATGATAAACCTCTTCACCTGATTCCCACCCTGACCCTTGCACCCTTTTTAGAGTTGCTTTTTCCTGGGATAATATTTCCCACTTTTAAAATGCCAGCTTCACCCACCAGCCCACACCATCTTGTGTCTGTGACACTGGGATTTTGTTGCTTGCCATTAATTCGCACACTCTCTGTGTTGACCATCAGTGATGACTCTTTTTTTTCTTCCAGGACATCAATAAAAATATTAGGGACAACTGGTTACATGCTTACATTCTGAGATCTTTTAGTCACCTTTTAGTCCATTTAATTTGTGCCATGTTCTAGTTTCTCATTCAAAAAGTTGTTTGGTATAAGATCAAATAACTTGCAGAAATCTAAGCACATTACACTAACACTAATTTCTCAGCAAATAAGATATATTAGTTTAACGCTTTTCCATTAACAAGCATTAATTTGCATAAATTATATCACCCTCCTTTAATTTATTATTACTTGTCCGGTTTCCTCTATTTCATTATTTCTCCTGGGGGTTATAAAATTACTTGGATTATCCTGCTTATGCTTTTTAAAATGAAGGCACAGCGCTGTTTTCCCATTTACCTTGTCTTTCCGCATTGTTCTGAGGCTCATTAAAAAAATCTGAGTAAAGTGTTTAAAGAACTACTCTGGCTAACTATTCTGAAACTCGTTGAGAGTGAGTTATCTAAGTCTGCTGGTTTAAAACTATATAACTTCAGAAGTCTCTGTTTGGAACCTCCTAATTCACTGCTGGAATGAAAAGTATTTCATTTTCATACCATGTTAGAGCTGGCTTTTTCTCCCAGTGCAGAAACGAAGTATTTATCGAACATTCTTATTTTTTTGGCATTTCTGACATTTCTACTATTCCCATCTAGGAATCGACTGAAACGGTTATTACCTCCTGTCCTTAATAAGCCAGTGTTTACAGACCAGTTTGGAGTTCTCCAATGAATGAAGGAATTATTAAAATTACATGTGCAATTATTTAAGATTAAGATCTTTATAATAGGTGGGGAAGGAGAGGCCTTCACCACTACAAAGGCCCTTTACCGCATGTTATGCTGATGAAATGTCCAACTGTCTTGAAGTCTGTTACTCCTTAGTATCTGCTTTATGTCTCCAGTGGGATTTGTGCCTTTTTACCTCGTGTTGTTCAGCGTTGGTTTAATCGGAAACCCGGCCTGTGGATCAGCTGGTGGAGCATTAGGCCTCTGTGGAGAGAAGGATGCTTTCTCTTCATCTCCTCAGTGCGGTATATGCTGCGTGCCAGACTTGAGTGTTTATAGCTTGTGGGTTCAGGTAATAAATAGATGGGTTGGCTTCAAAAAAATGACCTCTGTGGCTTTCTCATGAAAGCCAATCCTTTCCCCCCCACCTAGATGCTATTCTAGCTTACGTTCCTTGTCTGGCTGCTTTTGTTTTCTCCGGATCTTTCACTCAAGTCTTCCTGTCTGGCCGCCAGATTACGAAGCAAGGTGGTATTTGAATTATCTAAAGGAGTGATCATGGTGTGTTCTGTCAAAGCTTGCAACTCCTTAAACAGTCACATCTACCTTCCTTCGATGTTTGCCTCAAATCATCTTGAAGAGATGTCAGCACAGGGTTATACATGCGAGAGAAGAGGTGGAGATGTGATACGTCTGGAACTCTCAACTTCACTGCTTACTCGAATAACCATTAGGAAATACCGTCCACCCCCCTCTTCCCAAGACTTGTGTTCATCTGTGCAGAGAAACATCCCCAACATTGGCTTGCACTAAGATGCTGTGCTGTTAGCCTTGCCTGGCGTGAAACATCTTGATATCCTGCGAGCTGTGAAACTTGACATATGCTAAGGCAGTAACGGGAAGAGAATCTTTCCTCAAAGCTTCCCTAGAATGTTCTGACAGTATTTAATCTGTCGGGGTCTACTGTGTCATTCAGACTGATCCCAGTAGGCCAACGGGTTAGAATCAATAATATCCTTGATCAGTAAATAATTCTACCTTGATCAGAGAATCCTGGTAATTAGAGCTGAAAAAGATGTGTGACATCACTCAGTCTGCTCCACACAGTACTCTGAGACATGCTGGCATTTATGTGTGTGATTCTTGGGGCTTTTTTGGCTGCTCTTGCAATCTAATGTTAGCTGGGCTGTGCTTTTGAAGGAGGGCTGCATTATTATTGCCAGAAAGTGACCAGTATTAGGTGCTGCATTCTTTTCCCTCAATACGAAAACGCCTGTTTTAAAAATGGAAGAGATGAGGGAGAAGCAGGGCATGAGGAGAGGAACTGACCCCTTGTAATCATCCAGGAAGAGAGCTGGAAATGGGAGTTCAGCCCCTGTGTCGCAGTCCCTGAGGCTCCATTCCCTGTCAGTAGACGCCCTGTTTATCTTCAGACCTCTCTTGTGCCGAGCCCCAAAACTACCTCTTCTGCTCCCCTGACCAGAGGCGTTATTGCTGGGGAGCAGAAGGGATGCTCCGTCCCCATGGCTCACTCAGTCTTTACCTGTCAGCTAAGACTTGACCAAAAAGAGAAGCCCTGTTGTGGCAGGACTTTGGTGAAATTTGCCAGGCTGGACAAGGGGACAGACCCAAGAGATCAAGGTCACCCCACCATAACGTACAGGCTACCAGACACCTCCTTGGCGGTCACCCCGACAGTGTCACCAGGCTGGGTTTGGCTGTACATACTGAGGTAGATGTAAGTGGCTTCACCTTTTCTTCTTTCACTGTTGCCCTCATCTCTCCTGGAGTTTGGAATTTGCATAACTGGAACAACTTGTTTATTTGGAATGAAATCGCATCCATGGGGTCTAGCTGAGCGGCACTCGGTGCAGAGCTCAACGGGACAGAGAAGGTGGCGAAGGAAGATACTTTCTTTTATATAGCTCTTTCCTGGTAGTTGAGAGCATTTTTGTTCTGTGGCATAAATTCAAGCAGCTTAGGGCTGGCTGAAGGCTTAAATGGTTTATAAGTGAAGGTGTGGGAAATGGGCTGGGGTGTGCTGTGCTGGGGTGAAGGCTGCCCCGGAAGGCTTCATCAGCAGCACGCAAAGCACACCCGTGCAGTGTGTTGCGTACCGGTCATGTCAGGTGTGCAGCGAAGGATCTGCAGATGTTGTATACAGAAAGCCAGCAATAGTTGCTCATTACAGATCTTCGAAAATGAAGAAATAAAGCTAGCTTTTCAGTTTTTTGTGGCTGGCTGTGTGAACCCATCAAACATGAATATGGCTGCTTGCCTACAAACAGATTAGTTTTTTATTGCCTTTGCCACCTCTGTGATGCTGTAAGGCCCAGCTATGCTATATATAGCACAATAAATCTGGTTTATATCAATGTGAAATTTGATATATTTTATTAATATCACACTTATGATTTGGATATTTAAATATGCAGGGCACATACAAAACTGTTATTTAGCTTATGCTTACTTTATTTAATTATTTTAGATTTATAGAACACCTGTCATTGGCTCGTAACTGCCATGCAATTAATTAAAAATACAGTCAGAAATTCAAAACTGCCTTTCTGGCCCATCTAGATTATCCCTCTCTCTTGAACTCATCACTCCCACCTTTTCCCAACAAGGTCTCTTCCAGCACCGTAAACCTGTTCAGTCTAACTCCGGATAAAACATGGGGAGGACAGGGAGCTGAGCCTTACGATAATGTGCTTGCAGGTACATGAACTACAAGTTCACGTTACAGGAGAGCTCTGAGAATCCTTAATGTGGATCGCAGTCTTGTTGTCATAGGTGCTGTACAAAGAGCATCACTGAATTACACAGCCCTTCTCCTGGAGATTTTGCCAACCAGGTTTATGCCTAGACAGACAAGGGAGTGCAGTGCATACCATCGGAGGGATGAGGTACTCCGGGCAGCTTGTTCTCACTCTCAGCCATTTTTTTTGGCACTGATTCTAGAGATTTCAGTAGGATTTGGCTTTACATGCTGATGTGGTTGCCAGGGCTGCAGGATTAGACCCTTCGAGGAGTAGTGATTTGTGAGTCTCAAAAGTTGCTCTAAAAAAGTCACTGGTGGATTGAGGAAGGAGCTGTGGCTGGTAAAGCTCTTTGACTTAGCAGCAAGAGCGAAGGACCTCAGTTACGTGGAGGACGGGACCCAGTCCTGACTGGCTCTGTGACATTGGGTAAACAAATGGCTTACCCACCCTGTGTGCTAGTCATTGCAGGTGGAAAATTGGGTGAGAAAAAAACTTTAAGAGCTGAAACCATATGACGCCCTTTAAGTGAAGCCTTCCTGGGTTAACAGAGCACAGACAATTGTACCAAAGTTTGTCTGGGAAGTAGAAGGAGGGGAAAAAGTGAGGGGTCAGGCAGCCTAGGCAAAACATCTAGACCTGGAGGAAACGGGATGGAGGTCCAGCAACTCACATGGCAGCACCTTTGCTTGCAGGGTTCCCCTCTTTGTGAGCTGCTGTAGTGGCACTTACTACAGGGACCCGTAAAGAGACCTTTCCTTCTTCTTGCTGTGTACTAAAAGCCATAAAGGGGAGGGTGCGGGGGTTAATGCTGCATTAACTTCCACTGGGATACCCACAAGATTTGGAAGGGGGTGTCANGCAACTCACATGGCAGCACCTTTGCTTGCAGGGTTCCCCTCTTTGTGAGCTGCTGTAGTGGCACTTACTACAGGGACCCGTAAAGAGACCTTTCCTTCTTCTTGCTGTGTACTAAAAGCCATAAAGGGGAGGGTGTGGGGGTTAATGCTGCGTTAACTTCCACTGGGATGCCCACAAGGTTTAGAAGGGGGTGTCCATTGGTATGTGTCGNCCCACAAGATTTGGAAGGGGGTGTCAGCTTTCCCCAGTTTCAGCCTTACTGTCAGCAAAAAACTGTTAAGAAACAGTCCGAGGATCTGCTGGGGACTTTCAAGGCAGGGGTAGCTTGATGCAGAGTATTGGTGCTTCTGCCCGCTCTGCCCAGCCCGTCCCCCCTGCCCCCCAGACCATGGTTATCAGTAGAATTAGAGAAACAACATTATATTGGTTATTGTTTTTTGGCACATCTGGCCCACATACCCCATAGGAATTTGCAGCCCTTTTCAAAGTTTTGCATATGCAAAAAGTCAGGTTCTTACAGGTGGAAGCCAAAAGGCACAGTGAGAGCATTTACCCAACTTGGATGAAGCACTCTTGACCAAAGCAGCCTGAAATGTATTTGACATCATTCTCTCTCCCTTGTTACTGCTGAATTATCTCTTAATGGGCTGCAGAGAGCTGCAGCCGCAGAGTGCAGTGTGAGCTCCCTTCCTGTTGACTAAAGGTCAAGTGTAGCCCCTTTCTGTTGTATGAGGTGACATGGCTGTTCTGAGTAATTGGTTTAAAAAATACATATGTATCACTTTGTGGTACCAGAAATGCTGACTAAAATCCAGAAGGAAATAACAAAGCAGTTGCGAACCTGCATCAGAAGAAACTGTTTCACTGCGTGAAATATCCACTGTTGCATTTGCAATAAAATTAGCAAGAAGGGAAAATGCCAGGGAAATAGGAGGTTCAGAAGCTGCCAAATATTTTTATGAGTGCTGTCTTTATTTAAACAGCAGAGATGTTGGGGTCAGGTCCGTTTGTTTGTTCTGTTTATACAGCACCTAGCACTGCAGAGTTATGTTTGGGGTCTCCTAGCTGTTGTTGCAGCCAAAGAATACATAATAATGATGTAGACAGGAGTATGTGCTGCAGCGGTAAAGACACCTCAGTGCGCTCTCTCTCTCTCTCTTTTTCTTGCTCTCTGTGTGTTGGTCACTACAGTGATAAGGATGATGTGTACCTGTTTAAAAGGGGGTGAAAAAAGCCCATGTCTAGCAAGACTGAAGAAAGAAACCAGTAGATGGGCAGGAGAGGTGGGATACAATTTATAGAAGACTGGGAGACATCGTCTGAAAACTGATGAGGAATTTGACTTTCAGCCAGAATTATATAGAGAGCATTCTGTGTTTGACTGGACAAGATCAGCTGGAGATGGGCGAGAAGACACAGAGTTTAGTGCAGGTCCTGGAGAATCCAAGGATGTGTAACAAACGGGAGAGCTATCTTCTACCTCCTCGTCCCGTTTCCCTGCCACCTGTAGACTATTTTCCCTGGAAATGAAAGGAGAGCAGCCCACTGGACAGGACAGAGCAGTTAGCAAACTTTTTGGTCTTGTTGTGCTTTGCTTCCTTGCGAGAAGACAGCATATAACTTTAGTTTCAAGAAGTAAACTGTGCTCCAACTGCAGATTGGCAGGTGAGGGAAGATCGGAATAAAAACTAGACAGTGGCTCTGAGGAGGAGGTAGCAGGTGAGAGCTCCTGCCACATGCTTTAAAAAGCACATTCACTGCTCCTCTAGGTGTTCCAAGGTCAGAAAGGCAGCACAACAGATCTGCCTGAAAATAAGGCGCTCTTGTGCGGTATCCCTCCTCCAGGGGAGGTGGAGCTCTTCTAATCTCCTTCCCCTTATCCCTCTTCCAGCTGACCTCCCGGGCTCAGTAAATAACATCTCAGGAGGCTGCAGGAGGCTGTGAACAATGAATGGCCTCCCAAGGGGTCAGAATTTCTTCCCACCTAAATTCCACCTTTGCCATCTTTGCTAAAGATTCCACATTCATTTAACTTGTATTTTTAAATACTATTCCTTGCCTGTCTTTTACCCTCCCAATTTTAAGTGTGATTTCAGAGGGGATTTTTCTAGAGTTCCAGCCTGCATCCAGTGTTTAAACAAACTCAGATCTCTGCCTGTTGGAGTGCCTGGTATTGCATTACTGTTACCTTTTTCTGTTTGGGAATGGCTCACCGGCCTGAACACAGCGCAGAGGGAGATTCAGTGGAGACTTTTGAAATGTCTGGAGGGATTTGTCCATCTGATCCCTATTTATTTTAATAGGGCATTTAGTTCTTGAGAGCTGTCTCTCAGACCTGATCTTGTGTCTCCAGAACCAATGGGTGTAAGACTTTGGCCCTGACTTGATTAAGTCTTATTTTGTCTGTTTCTCCATATATCTGTCAGAATTTGTGTTTGTGCTGGGTTTTGCTTTGTTTTTGCCTGTGCAAAGCCTTCATTGTGGAGTTCAAGTGATGTTGTGCTGTACTTTGACATTTGTAGTCTGCTTTTCTTTTGAGCTGGAGTGAGGGAAATCCAGAGAAATAGTTTAAATCCATCTGAAAGAGGCTGCATTCCTCTCCTTACCTAGGGGCTTTCCCTGGCAAGATTGTTGTTGAGCTGTGTTTGCATTAGGGATCCCCGTACCAGTACCGTCCCAGCACAGTGGATAGACTGCAACTGGGCCCTGTTCTCTCCCCTTCATCTCTGTCCCCCTCGTTTCTCTCCCTTTCCTTGGCGAGTGTTGCTGTTTGCTGTCTTCTTCTTCACTGGCTGCTTGTAGCTGGGGGGCGGTTAGGAAACGGTTGTGTGGAAATTCCTGCAATGAGCCCCAACCCTTCCACCCCCACAGACTACCCTGGGAGAGACCAGACGGGCAAGGTGACTCATCCAGGGCTGCCTGAATCCTGGGGCTGCTTGCGGGGGAAATGAAAGGCCCCCAGGCAAGGCAGGCAGCTGGGGGGGTGGCTGCCGCTTGGTTTGCTTCTCTTTTTACACAGCTGAAGGCGCAGGGACCTGGTAGGGTACTGGGGAGATGGTTTTCAGTTGGCTTTAGGAGTTGGTGGGCGAGGGGTGCTGAGTGGAAAGAGGAGGGGAGCATGGATGAATGCTTGACGCATCTCTGCCTTACTTCTGTAAGTACAGCAGGGCCGGCTAATGTCAGGGTGCGCTGTGCCGTGCCATGGCGGGACACCTTCAGTACCGCTGCAGCTGTCATATGGGGCTGGCATGTAATGACATCCGAGGTCCCTGACCTCGCTGTGGTCTTCCTGGTCTGTTAAGGTGGTGAGAACACAGGAGCAGCCGCAGAGGTATGTTTCACATCTGGAGGTTAGCCATGGCCCCAGCTGTTGCTTAGCGTGCTCTTCTGAGCTCAGCTTCGGAGAGTCACTGTCACAGCCTATTGTATTGGTTTTCATCCTCTGGTCTGTTGACCCTAGCTGGTGCACGGACTGCAAGAAATCATAGACGTTACTCACCTTCGTGACTAATTCCCTATGGAGAGCCCTTAAAGAGGTGTAGAAAACAAGTCTTCTGTCACTCTGAGGCACAAAACATTATGTCTTTTTTTCTGAATTTGGCTAATGATAAGGAGAATCTCCTGTAGATGGACTTCCCCTTGAACTGCAGACGGGGGGTCCTCAAGCAGGTTTTCTCCATAGCAGCCTGGCGCCCTTGTGAGGAGGCGTGTGCACCATTTCTTGCAACACCTTTAAACTGTATTCCTGGGTGTCTGCAGGAAAGACCAAAGCTGTTAATCAGAACTGGTGATTTCTACAGGAGGAAAACGTGATGGAAACATGCCTAGGGTGGGATTTCACTTTCACTTTCATGGACTTCTCAAGTGCAGATGCTTGCCGGGTAAAACAGAGCTGCTTAACAGTGCACAAGAGGATCATGCGACTGCAGAGAAGTCTGTGTCTTCTTGGAACTGCAGGGGGGGAATTAGGATTGGCAGAGTGTAATTGGTAAAGCTTGTATTTGGCTGGGATTTTTATTTTAACAGGCCCAGAAAATCACCAAGTAAATAATAAGTTGGGGCCTTAAATTTGCTCTCCAGCACCTCTGACGGCAAATTATACCCAAGTACATTTATTCAAGAAGGAAGAGTGCCACCTATTGAGTCACAAATTTCCCCTCCTTCAGAAGGCTGAGTATAGGGTATCCCATCCAGGTACTTTCCGAGCACAGCTCAGCATCATTCACGTGATGGGAAGGAGCCACAGCCTGGGGTGGTATACTCATGCAAAAGAAAGCAAACGTGTATGCACTAAAAACTGTGGGTTTTATTTTAGATTTTTAACCATGTACTGTGTTTTAAAGCAGTGAATGTCAGTTGCAAAAGTTGCCATCAGCAAGCTTCCAAATACAGACCCTTTTCTGGAGCATGTTCTTTGTTTAACAAACTGAAGAAAACCTACAAGACTTACAAATAGTTACCGGCAAATTATGTTAACACGGCTTTATGTTTGTTAGACTGATGCTTTGGTGGCTTTGGGTGAAAGGAACTACTAGACTTGCTTCAGAGTAAGTGTTGGATATGTGAGCAGGTTTGTTTCGTCATGTCTGAAGTCTCTGTCCATGGTTGATGTGTTGCTGGAAGCCACGTAAGACCATGCTGTCTCTGGCAGCAGCTTAGCGGCAGACTTTGTTTCCCACCTCAGGAAAATGCTTAAATGCCTAAGAGGGGAGATACCAGTCTCCAGACAAAATGATGTTTCACCTTTAAAAGGGTGCCCCCCCCCCCCC